>JALXJV020000025.1:14773662-15079746 GCA_024633595.2 Lepomis macrochirus
GTTGGTTTGGTGCTGAACACTCACACATCTCTGCCAAACAATGAATGGCTGGGAAATGTCTGTCAAAGTTGTGGTTTGGTGAAAAAAAACACTAAACCACTTCTGTCCACTGATCAAACACGTGATTTTAATGACCTAAAGGATTCATTGCATTCAAGGATATAACAGAACATGTGTGTCCTCTAGTTAAAGAGTAACTTCTTTACCTGGACCTGATATTTAGTGTCTATGTGACCAATTGGGACCTTGTGGAAAATTGCACCCCGTCAAAGTGCATACACGAAAGTGCTTGTTTTTGCCACTGACAGACTCAGACTGTTGTTAAAAGTGTCTGACAACATTATGGAAGGGATCCCTACAGAGGGAGACCTTCATATCACTCTCATCAAAGCCACCAGACTCCATTCATCCAGGTCAAAAAATAGCAAAGTTACCTTTTAAAAATTAAAATTAAAAAAAACCTTTTTTGGAGTGGGGTTCCTGAATTCTGACATTGCCAAACAAAATCGCTCAAATTGTTATTTGTTATTAAATTGTTCAAAATAGTAAATTACCACAGCAGAATGTGTTGTTTTTGACTGATAAAGGTGACTCTTCTAAAAGAGGTGGATGTTGAAAGGGATAGGACTAACACTGCAGCTACGAATATAAGAGAGAGGAGAAAGGAGTTCGGGAAGTGACCCAGTATTATACTGGAGGTCTGTAAGTCATTTGAACAAAACAATGTGTCAATCAAAAAGTCATCATCACCAGTTAAACCGACCCACACCAAGGCCTGTCACCACTCAGCCAGTCAGTAGCATTAGATACAAAATAGGTATGTCACAGAAAATCACAATGAGTAAATAGTGTCATTGCATCAGTACAGAGAGGACACATTCAGAAAATAAACTGCTTATAAAACGTACAAATAGCCTTGACATTAAACACATTTCATTTAAATTTGACTACTGATTCATCAATAACATTAAGACAGAGATGTTCAATGAAGAAAATGGAATCGGACAGATGTATTTTATACACAGTGAGCCTCTGCAGACAGTGAGAGGAGTTAACTGGACTCCGGGAGCAGAAGGAGCAAAATATAAAGAGAAAGAATTGAACATCTTCATGAATGGATTTAATCCTTTAATCCTTACTTGATGAAATTCTGTTTTATTAGACCTTGAGTATTATTTTTGTAGTTAGTTTGTCAGCAGACACGCTAATCCACTCTAGCTAACGTTTGGCAGTGGATTACATTAATATATATATATATATGTTCTGTTCTTTTGAAGGGTCCAGGAACAGTTTATCCAAACTCATTAATTATCCAAACCACTTAAACTGAAATTGAGTAAACTTGAAATTCTAGCTTAAAATTTAAGTGTCAACTAAGCTTAGCTAAAAATGGAATAAATGGTTTCTAATACAGAGAATAGTAACGCTTGTTGATTTATTTAGTCTCTGCACTGAACTTGGCCCTGCCATTGTATGAAAAGTGAAAAAAAAGACAATGTAAATTCATGAATTAATTCTGCATCAATCTAATAACTGGTTGTCATTATTATAAATGATTAGCATAAAGATATAATAGATGACTGTGCAACCCAACCTGTGAGAGCACGCATACACACACAGACACACATACTGTAGACACATACATTTGCAAACATACAGATAATCAGGGTCCCACTTCCAAGATGATGCAGAGATCTTAAACTTGGAAAGGAGTTAATAGATGTTAGTTTGTATTAGCTTGGATCGGCCTAGCCTGTATATTCTCATTCTTAGCCTCCTCCCCAATATCTTTCTGTAAATTCATCAGGATTCAACAGTTCGATTTATTTCCACATCATCAGTTTCACCCATTTCTTACTTCTTCTCGACGCTCATCTCTCTTGTCATGTTTCTCTTTTTTTACCATCTGTCTACTTTTTGTACCATCTACAGGTATGTATGACCCATTCGTCATTTCCCACTCTTCCTCTTATTTGATTCGTTTTGCAACATCCAGGTAGGCAAATTCGATCTCCCTCTCAGCTGGGCAGGTGCTGGTGAACTCCTCCCTCTGATAGGCGTTGTTTAAATACCTCCACACCCCTATCATGTCCTCTGGAATCTCAAAGCCCCGGTATTTCTTGGCTACGACCTGCAATCAGAACAATGTGAACAGGTGTGAGATGATCGGAGTTAAGAGCATTGGATGTGGTCATCTAAGGGTTGCAGCAGGCCAAGTATCTTATCTCTTGAATTTGGAGCATATAAGAGCTGAATGAACCTTAAGAATGTGCAGTTTAGGCAGCAGATTGCAGTCGGCCAGGGTGAGCTCAGACCCGTCTAGGAAGCTCCTGGTGGACTCGGGCAGGTCTCCTTCGGCATCAGCGTCGATCTCCTCAGGCAGGAGAGTCCTCAGGAAGTCATCAAGACGCCGGAGAGACTTTAGCAAGGCTTTCTCTAAGGCTGCAGATAGAGGTACAGAGCAAGAGTCAATGACAAATGGAGTCTCCTTGAGCAAGACTAATGAGACAAATATGACCATCACATGAACTTAAAGGTTAGAAATCCCCAATAGCGACTAAACTCTATACTGTGTTCACCAGCTAGTCGCTAACTGTGTTTGTCTGCTGTTTGCTGCAGTGGGTTCATCAGAGCCTTTTATCCTAGCTAGCAGCGTGGCTCCAGAGATCCGCCACTTTGGTTGCAATGGAAATAACTCAACAACTAAGCCTATTGGATGGATTATCATCAAATATAAATCCATGTTTCTTTCAGGATAAATTGTAGGAAATTAATGATCCTTAAACTTTACATCCATCATCAGGTAAACATAAAAAAAGATGTGCCGGATGTTGTTTGTGAAATAAAAGGCTCCAAGACAGACGCCAAGTGGGCCTTCTTTCTGTTGGACTAGTAAGTAATATTGCTATGCCTCGTGTTGTCGCACTTGCTTGGTGTTTGGCTACATTAAGCAAAGTTGTGGAGAGAGTTGAACACTTTGAAGTGTTACCACTGGAAGTGAAGCCTCAAAGAGTTTCTGGCATGGCTGTACAGCTCTTAGTCTTTGTCACTAAAAGCAGTTGCCTGCTGCTGGAAATAAGATTGATGAGACTTGACCTAAACCTGAGGCTACAGATGTGGTAATAAATCTCTGGGTTGGTCACAATGATCTTTCACATTACACACAGTCATTTCATTTTCTATATTAGTGATATAAAATATTGATTAGTGAAGCTTTAAAAAAACAATTCTCCTGAATGACATGATTTAAAGCCAGCCCTCACACATAGATGCTCTCTCTCTCATTTACCGTCATTGGTGTCTTTCCTCGGGTTTTTGATGTAAGCTGAGAACTTGGCGAACACATCGATGCCAGCTGTGTTGGCTTCAGGATGTCTGGGAGCCAGCCTGGGGTAGCTGATGTCGAAGACACACATGAGAAGTCAACTGAATACACCCGTGTTTTTTTTTATGAACTGTTCTGACTTTTCTCATGAATTGTCTAATACATTACTACTAATTCCCCCATGAGTATGAAATGTATGTGCAATGCATAAAGCAAGCAAGTTGTTTGATCTAACATCCTGACAGGAAGTTATCTCTGTGTTTCAGAATTCGGTCGTGGTTAAATTTCAGTTTTGCCACAAGAAATCTTCTAGCAAAGCAGAGGAAAATAATTCCTTGTTAAGGGGCTGGTTTCTTTTTCTGGATATGTTCTACGTTTATCTCAATGTATATACAGTGCCTCTGTTGTGGACGTGTATGTACTACCCACAGTCTATACGTGATTATGTGAAGCCCGAAGAAGCATTATCCCAGTCTAAGCCTCTTGTGGCAAACAACTGTATGTTCATGTGAGTTTGTGTGCGCGTATGAGAATGTGTGTTTCTGGACCGTGGTGGGGTGAGTTTCTCCTCCAGGAACTCCTCTATCTTGTTGACGTCGACCTTGACCTCGCCGTTAAAGGTCACAAAAGGCGGGTTGGTTCCTGGAGCGAGGTCCTGCAGGTCAGCCGGCTTCCTGACACCACAAAACAAAGCAGAAGATGGTATGAAGGATGTAGGTGACATCCCTGATAGTGTTTACCGAGCAATCACTATTCATTTTAAATAAGGGTGTCATGATTCTCTAAATCCACTATTCAATTTGGCTTTTTTCAGCACTATGCCATCGTTAGACTATTGAGTCAGCAGATCATTAGTTTTATGCTGTGATTTTCAAATTCTGCTTCTTCTAAAAATACAGCCTAAATGTCTCAATGGTGATGGTGCACCACTCTAAGGCCATATAGTAACATCTAAATAATTTATTTATTAAATATAATACTGCAATGATCGCAGATATGGCTTTTTTATTTTAAATGTGATTTACAGTCAACATCATGACACCCCTAAATTCAGATATACTTTTCTTCTCATGCGACAAATACTGAGGAAACACTGTGGACTTTATTCGTGCATTTGGCGTCCTTCCTGTTTTATGGAACTGTTATTTTAACTAACTGTCATTCGTAGTGAATAAAAGCTTTTCAGTGAATGTAATGCTTCCTGAGGACAAAATGTACACAAGAGGAACAACAAACATGAAGGGCAGGCACTCCCAATATAGAAATGTGTAATATGTGCGTGTAGTACATTACCGTTTGAGGTCAACAGTGGTGACGTTGAAGATGACCCCTTTAAGCCAGAGGATCATAAAGAGTCTCTGAGAGAATGGACAGTTGCCAATGCTCTCCCCATCGCTTCCAGCCTAGACACACACATTCACATAAAGACATACACACACCAGTGCAGAAATGAAAGAAAGCATGAATGAATGAATGAATTACTCAAAAGCATTTACAAAAACAGGGCAAATACGGATGTATTCATGAGATTTTATCTCCACTACCAAAACAGACGATCCCTAATTATTAAATGCATGCAGGCCTGGTGCACACTAGAGGATTCACTAATTTTAATTGGATACCACAGACATAAGGACAGACTGGACCAGGTTTTTAAATTTTCATCATAATAAAACACACCAGATGATTCAGTCACAAACACACGTTTAAACTAAACCATTTCAGAATGGCAGTTCGTCATCAGTTAGTTCCACTTGTGCGCTATGTTCTGTAACCTGTGGATGAACTCGAGGCTGAGAGGAGGGAATCAGCATGGATTATACATTTTATGGCACACAACACATTGGTGACGCTTCCTGGTCAGCTCACTCTCATTGGCTGTCGGTTTGTGACCAATATTCCATTGCTGTTCCCTTCAAACTGCAGGATGGGTTTGATATTTACGATTTAAAATCAGGGAGCCTCCAGTTGGTGTTCTCAATATTATGTCTGTAAACCTCTCACACTATAGGATCATTTGGGCCGATGATCTGTTTTGACCTGCCTCAGCTCGGGACACCCCCCCCCCCGATTGTCAGGAGGGGCAAATCGGACCTGAAATCTGCCCAATTATCCTCTACTGTTGGGCCAGTATTGCACAATTTCTCTTAAGCCGCTATGTTATTCACACTCATTAAGTCCCCTGGAAGTAATATAAGGCTTAGTGTTTACAGTATGTTAGGATTCAAGGGGTGAAGTATTGGTGGCCCCCCACAGTTGTCTGTAGGGGACCACATTATGTTTCTACATTTTTCCATGCCACGCTTCAAGCTCTATCTACATAGATGCAAACGCTCAGTTATACCAGGTGCACTCCACCATCATCACTCAGTTAATGTTTCAGTGTTTATTCTAATAAATGCTCAGATGATCAGAATCTGTATTAAGGAACATCTGCTTTTGTGTTTGTGCTAACCCTACGATATCACTGTGAACTGTAGATTGTATTAAACATAGGCTATAATGTTTACTGTCTTTAAACCAAACCTCTTCCGTTACATTTACATCAACCATTGTCTGTATTTACACCACCCATGATGATGATGATCGAGAGGAAGGGTCGTGGTTGATTACTGGAGACCTTCCCACATCGATACTGCAGGTTTTCAGCACCCGAAAGGTCAGCTGACCCAGATGGGTCGTATGTGTAGATAGGCTTTGGCTGTCTGGTTCTCATTGGTCTCTCCCTCCATGTTTCTGCATCCCCTTGCTCATCCTTCACACTCTGACTCAGTAGCAGGTTGTCATTGTACATGGTAAACTGAGGTGCATGAAATGGTAAGTTGCTAAACAGTATTAAAGAGACGATTTACCTGCCCCTGATAGGCTTAATCAGCAGTGCGTGAACTCGTCTGGCAAGGGCTTGAATGTAATAAACGTACATTTATATGTAATAGTCACATCTTCACCTTCTAGGCCTACTGCAGAATACGCCTCCTCAATTTATAAGGTACAATATGTCTGTCAGTCTCACCCATGGTCAGACATGTGCACAGACATCATTTAGCTCCAGTACAGACGGTAAGAGCACGGTGGTTAACACAGCTTTCCCAATTAGCGATGATTCAATGACCAGTCGCTTCTTTGTGGTGGAAAAAGAAATTCACCAGACTGAAAGGTCATGTTGCTCTCTTCTGTCTGCACTTTCATTCTCCTCTGCGCTGTATATTTTTGTGTGTGCCTTTCATTTACCACAGTGTTTCTCAACGGGGGTGGTACTGCCCCCCAGAGTATGATGGGGGGGCGCTGGAAGCAATATTTTAGAAATGGGGGCATGGAGGTACTTTTTGGGGGGTTTATTTGGTTGGAAATGTTAAGGCGAATAATAGGAGTTTAACTTTGAACCACAAAAAAAACCCCTGTGGTCTGCAACATTAAAGCCAGTTTACCCCACTGCGACTGGTTGGGACGGTTTATTTCTTCTCTGTCAGCTACTTGTGGCGCAGCTCTGTGCTGCCTTCACGGGAATGGGAAGTTAGAATATCATCTGTAAAATTTCACCCACATAGTGTTCACCACGTAAACTCTGGAAAATGAACGCTCTTTCTCTTTGTATTACCGTGGGAAAGCGTTTATATCTGAGGAATACACAATGAACTCCTTTTTATTGCAGTGGTGACACATGTTGGACTGCTCCCGAAAGAAACTTCGTCCAGCACCTGATACGACACCAGCGAGTGCCCTGAAGAGGACGCGCTGATTTAGCACAACACAGACTCGACTTGATAACTGCAACACAGCCACACGCAGACTGATAACACGCGACTGTGTTGCTCAAAGCAACAATCCTTCTTCTGTATAAGCAACAGTATGAATAAATTTGCAGCATTTACAAAAGAATGTTTAAAAAATGGACAAATATTAAATAAAAATAGATCCTTCTGCCTCCTGGAAAGACCTGGTCTATTATGTTTGTATGTTTCCATGAACTTTATAACAATGAATACCAGACTCTCACTTAACTTAACCCCACCCGAACCTTGACCAACCTAACCAAAGGAGGCCAAGAGCACTAGCCAATCAGAGGCAGAGTTGTCAAAAATCTGCTTGGACAAAAAATAACACGGTCGCAACCTCAGCATCCACTTACAGGAGGTCAAAGGTCACAGACCAGGGGTCAGTGAGGAGCCCGAGAAAAGAGAACATTCATATCCAACAGCAAAGACCATCTTTGAACAAAGACAAGGGTTACCATCTGCCCACACATGCGGCGTTCTTACTGTTCCAGATTTGAGTCACAAGCTCCATCTGATGAAGTCTGATGGAGTCATTTTGTTAAACTACTGTTTCCAAAGGTCAACAACAAACCTTCATACTCAGAGTAGAAGTGCAGCACCGATATCCCATTAATATCAAAACTCAGTCAGATAACTATGCGTACCAAAGCTTGCGGTTGATGAAGAGACCCAACGCTGCGTCATTCCAGAGCTTTCCAGTGCTGTGTTTAGTTCTGATAAACCAACTGTACAATAGCTGCCAAGCACCGAACAGCAGACAGGTGAAAAAGTGCAACAATTAGGAACTAAAGAGCCAGATATTTTCCTCTGGAGTTGGTGGAGACCAAAGCAGAGCTAAAAGGAGAGGGAATGTTACATTTATCAGGTGGACAGATGTAGGCAAGTAGAATAAATTGCAAGGATTCATGCAGCTTTAGTATGACCTTTTCTTATCCTTAACCACGTGAATTTATTTGCCTTCCCTTACTATATGCCATGCATGTATACTATATGAACTGAAAGGGTTCACAGTGACACTGTTCCGTGAATTGAGTTAGGGGAGGATTTGCAGAGGATCATAATGTTGCTTACCTTTACAAACAGCTCAATGGTAGGGAAGCCCAATTTTTTAACTGCAGTGTCATACCAGGACATGGTGAACAATCCTGAAAAGCTTTCAGTTTATTGAAATGTTGCGTGAAACCCGAACGACAAATTCTTACCATAATTAAAAACAAACCCAAAGGAGACGTTTCAGCTCAGGACAAATATAATACAGTCCATGTTTAGTTAATCCATAACAGCAGTCCTGTTTCCTTTCCAAGAAAGCCATGATAACCACCAGCCAGCACCATGTCTGTCTGTGAGTCAGTCTGCCTGCTCCTCGGACTGCTTGCGTGTTTTTTTTCTGCTTTCTCTGGTATGTCAGTGTCTCCTCCACGCACAATGCCTCTTTGTTAGAGCAAATATTAAACACAGTTTCAAATGAAAATGTGTGCATGTTTGTGTGTATTAATTACATTGTGGGGGGACATAATCCGTTCACACAGTCACAGCATGGGATTAAGAAGCCACATAGGGACAAGACGCTAAGCAATACATTTCCGGGTACAACATTTTCAGTTGATTATGCTAAAAGTTGTGGTTGGTCCTGTGGTGCTAACACTTCTGGTTAAGACCAATATAGATCCAGTCATCGTTGCCAGGAGCTAATATCGTGTGGCAATATTCAGCATGTCCTGAACATGTACATGACAGCACACAAGACCTGTTTCTTGACTGTAGCACTGCCTTCGTGACAAACACCACCATTTAAGACAGCAACATTTCAGGACTCATTTAGTTCATTTCAATGGAATCACCGTGATCAGATGAAAGTAAATCCATGCCAGTGTTTCACATTTTGCTTTGACTGGCACTGGATTTCACTTATGTGACCAATAGCAAGCTGTCTTGACAGAGTGGACCTTTGACTTTTTTTTGGGGTCAGAGACTTCAAAATGGAGGAAGCTATTTGCTGTGTTGCTGCATCCATAGCGTTCAAGAAGCATAGTTTTTACAAACAGTTATGAGACAGGAGTTGACTGACAAAATTTGTCGTTTGAATTCAATTAAGTTTTATTTAGATAATGCCAATTCATAACAGAAGTTATCGCATTGCAATTTTCATATAGAGACTAGACTGTACTCTTTGTAATATTATCTACAGAGACCCAACAAATCCCACTATGGCCACAGTGGCAAGGTAAAATAATAAACTGTGTGATATTATTTACATGTTAGTGGCAAGCTTACAAGCATACGGCAAATATTCAGTTAGCAAGCTTGTTAACTGACAGCTAGCCCTGCAAGTCCCTATGTCACCGAGCCTCTAGTGCCACCAACCACACATCACTTTTGCTGTGCCACGTCCTGCAGTGACTGAGCCTTAAGGTTCTCAAATGATTTCATACCAAGGACCACTAAACTGACACAAATCAGACCACGGACCCCTGTTTTAAAAGATTTTTTTAAAGAGTGTTGCTTGTAGGTGTTTTACTATAGAAAGTGTATAAATGACTCATGACCAAAATAGATACATTCTCATTTTCATCTAATAGTGCTGGGTGAAAATAGCTGATATGCGACAGCTGTTGTTTTTAACATCTGCAAACTCTACTTTTGAATGTGTATAGAGCCTTTAATAATACAAGCACATCTGAAAAAGTGTATTTTCTGAGTTTTTTCTCATAAATTTGCCACTTTAATCTTAGAAAATCTAATTTTTTTCTCATAAATCTCAGAATATTACCCAACTCAGTCATTAATATTTTAAAACAATCTACACGGTTTCTAATACACCATCGTACCCAATTGATGATTGAGTGGGGTTATTTTTGTGTGAGTCAATCCATTGTTATTCAGGAAAATCCTACTGTAAAAAACATTATAATCTGACAATGTTCAGTGTTTGTGTGAGGTCGGGAGGAACAGAACACAGTGTAAGTGTTCCTTCTTTTTTCAGAGGAGTGGGAGGAGGTGGAATCTCTGCTCCGTCACAAACACACACAGACACACACACACACAAAGCGTCCAGTGTGAGTGTGCGTTGCAGCAGGGATGGAAATCTTCTTCACACCCACAACAGCCGAGATAGCTCTTTTGTTTTCTCTCTTTTATTTCTATGCCGAGCACATTCAATGTGAACCTTTTTACGTGGCTCATTACACATGAAGCTGCCACCAACCCAGAGGAACTTGTCTGAAGTCAAAATCTTCATTGAAAATGGCGTGGATGTGCTGTACCTCTAAAACTCTCTTTTGAAAAGTTTGATAAACACAACTGCAATCCCAATCTGAAATCTTTTTAAGGATAGAAATAAGTGGAAACTTAGACTAATAAATAATTGTATGGTTTTCAAATTATTATTATTATTTTGATTGTTTGTTATTTTAGCAATTGTTGTGTTTTTAAATCTCACATTTGATACTGATTTTTTTAAATCTTTTTTTTAATCGACTAATTAATTAATTTTTGGGTTTTTTGCCTAACACGTTACTGTGTTATTTACTTAGTTTATTTTAATTTTTTATTAATTTTTTTAACACACACATTACTGTGTCATTTACTTAGTTTATTTTAATTTGTAATTTTTTTGATATAAACACACGTTACTGTGTCATTTACTTTTTTCTTTATTTGAATTTTAATTTATTATTTATTTATTTATTTTTATGATTTTTATTTTATTTTGTATTAACACACACAAACACAACTTTTGCTGTTTTATTTCTTTATCTAATTAAATGTATGAAATTAATTGTCCTATATAGCTTTGCCAATATTGTTGCTATACCTTTATGAATTTTGAAATTTGAATTCGTGAATTTGGATATCAGAGAAACCGAGCTTCAATAAAATAGAGGTCAGATAAACCCCAGAGGAAGCACTGAGATGTGCAATGCAATTAAGTTTAAAGTAGGTGGTTAGCTTGACCTTAATAACTGCCTTCCAAAAAAATTTTGCACACAAAGTATCCAGTTTAATCGTATATGCCAAACTAATTTTTGACTAGCCACCAAAAATCCCTGTGAATTGTTTTGGTTGTTATAAAATTCATTTTCATTTTGCTTAGTCTTCCATTTCAAATGAGGCTTCTGCATTCTTGTTAACTTGTGTTTGTCTTTCCTGACTGAAATAAGGAAAATTTGGAATATACTGAATATGAAATATCAGGAACCCACCATGTGTAGTTTGTGGTTTCCCAAGACAAAGAAAAGATTTACAAAAAAATATGTGGAAGAAGTGGAACAAAGAAAGAAAATTGAAACCACCGGTCTCTTTGGGCAGCTGAAGTTGCATTAGAAGCAATAGGTGGTAAAGTGGAAATGACAAAAACAGCAAGAGAAATGCGAGATCCAAGATAGTTATAGTTCCTCCATTTTAGAACGATAACACGATCAGATTAATAAATGCAAAAAAATGTGACAAAGATATTATTTAAAAAAGTCAATAAAGTTCACATCATTCAAGTCCGACATGAAGGGGCGCCAGGTAGGGAGTGAGGCTGGGTAGAAGTGTAAGTAGACGGGACATCTCAGGTCAACAGATCAGTAGCAGGCCACAATGAGTGGAACAGATCTGATTTTAATAGATGCCATCAGCCTTATATACCAAAAACCCAGTAAACCTTTATCAGTCGGTTCATGTTGAGATTGTTTTCCAGTTATAAAACATAATGTATATGCAGTATTTAGTTTAAGGGTGTTGTTTCCAGCAACCCTGTACCCAGAGCTCTCAGCACCAAACAGCAGGCTAATCAGCTTACAGAGTGAGAATGTTGAGATTAACTCTGCAGGGAGCAGCATAGCACTGTTATTCAGGCTTTGGTGCCCTAAAACTAGCTCCTGAGTGGCATACAAGACAATAACACCAAAGACACTTACTGTATTTTAAGTCAAAATCAAAATACTTAGTTTGATGTATTGTAGTTATGTAATTACTGAATAATCTCCACACATCTTTTGACTGCTTGGCCCATTGCCATTGAGTCTGGTTACACAGAAGGACGCTTGAACCTTTCCATAACATTTCCATCTACCTCACTTTGTGCTGCCAACTGAGCCGCTCACAAAGGAAGCCATTGTTTGAATGTGAGCTCGCACAGAGAACAAGCTTGTTGTGTGTGTGTGTGTGTGAAGCAGCTCTCAGATATTAGTACATTTTTCCTTGGTGATAAACCTCCCTGCTGGCCGTCAGAAGGCTGCCCTGCTTTCCTCTTGCCTCAACTAGGAATGTGCTGCTGAACCAGAGAGCGAAACTGACCTCTGTGTGTGTACCTCTGTGCAGGTACATTATTATTAAAGTTTATACACACGCATGTAGAGGGTTTGAAAAAACACCAACAAGAGCTGACATGGATATTGTATTGACTTAAATGATATGATTGAAGTAGAGTGTAGTGTGTCCACAACCTGCCAAGCATGCAGGGAGTGATGTAGGCTACCATGCCAGATGGATTAGGATATCACTGTCTTAATGGGATAAGGTAAGCAGATAAAGATGGGATTTCTCTCTCACTTGGTCTCTCTCTCACAAAAGTAACTGTAGCCTAATTCACGCAACCACTGTAGTGTTTTTTTTTAATGTCTCTTGACTTCACTGATACCACTCTACCTGGTTTTCATGTGTTTACGTAATGGTATACTCTTGCCCATACCAATAATTTTATTAGCATTAACTGTCAGCAAACAGCTGCCTTTGTTAGTATTAGCAGACAGCATCATATGTGCATACACTTGATGTACGTGGAGACAGTATCAGTGGCATTTAGACAAAACATATGCAGTCAAAACAACACAATTTGATCAGAGTTTTGTGTGGATTTATGCTTTTCAGAAAAAATAACAAGCATCAAATTTCGAATAAAAACATTATGTTGGAGGTTATGGTGACTTTGCTTGCGGTGTGGGGTTGCTCTGTTTGCAACCCTCAGGCATGCCATAGGACCGCCTGTCTGGGCTTGTGTCCATACCTCTGAAGCCCAAATAGCTTGGCTCAGCAGCAGCGTAAATCTGGCGTTCATGTTTGCCAGAGTCATACCAGGCACTTAATGAATGATGCTTCGAAACTACTGGTCCAGAGATGTTGTGCTGCTAATGGAACATTTTGTTTCCCAGCCCAAATTGGCCCAAGTCTTTAGTCTTAAGGCAGCCATACACTGTATGAAGCCGGCTCACATTTGAGCCTCTCGTGCCAAGACACGCAGGTGGACTGCCCATCAGCAACAGTTGGTCCAAATCAGCTGTCCAAAAAATATTACTGGCGTAACTGATGGCTTTCAATACATTTATCTTTCAAGTAGAGCGTTGTTGGGGGCTGGAACCAATCCAGGTCGCCAGTCAATCACAGGGCTTCAAAACATTCAGTACAGTACATCTTGCATGGAGCCCATTTAAGAGTTTTTTTTCAATTAGAGCAAAGAGTGTTATTAAAAAAAACAAACAACTACATTGTTACTGCAGGTACCAGTGAGACAATGGGAAATAAAACAGGAATCAGCATCTTAGCATGCTTCATTATGGGTTAACGACGTACGTCAACTCGTCTGTGTACGCCACTGTTCCACTTCCAAACAATGCACATCGGCTCTCCACAAAATAAGCAATTCTATTACATTTGCCCCCTGGATCAGCACATCTCTACTACTGCTATCTTGACTGCTTCTTCTGTTTGTATGACACCTTATGTGTGTGTGCTGTGGATGTCAATAGATTGAGTTTAAATAATTAGAAACACTGGACTTCCATGTACAATATATTTAAGTAGGAAATAGAAAGGAAGTAGAAATGTTATCAACGTGACATACGTTTTATCCTCCATTATGAATTACATAGTGCTGCAGGTTTAGGTTGAGGCTGAGGTTCAACATTTCTTGCCAGATATCTGTGCATCTAATCCTTCTTTGAATGAGGAAGCCGTGTTTTCTTGATGCAGTAAAATTGTTTGCAAACAACAGTTTTCATTTGTGTCTATGTTGATAAATGATTTATGTTTTCAGTTAATATGAATACAGCTCCAAAAGGTCATTTTATAGTGCTGAAATCATTTTATCCATTATGGTCTGTTACCTTGACCTAATAACAATGGAGGAATCCTGGTTTTATCTCAGTAATTAACTCAGGTTGGACACACAGTATGAGTACAGTATGTATTGGTTTATATTACCTTGACATAGAGCGCAATCTTATAGTCCTGGTCTTGGGGTGTTTTGCTGTTCCCGCACACAGAAGGCAAAGGGCTCCCCGCCCTCTTATGGTAGATCAGTTTCACCTCCTCTTTTTTCTCCTCGGTCATCTCCTCCCGCTGGGGAATGTACGAATGGCCGTCCTCCAACAGCACCACTCGCTTTTTCTTCAGCTGCTCATCCTTCTTTTTGGGTCGGGATTCGTCTTTGATCACTGACTTCAGCTCCTTTATCCAGTCCTCCTTCCTTGGTGGACTTTTCTCTTCTGCCAAGGATTCTTTCCTTGCCTGTTTCACCTGTTCAACTTTTCGTAACTTCTCAGGTTCCCAGATGTCTTTTTTCACAGGCCTCAGTTCTCTCCTCCAGTCTTTCATGTCTGATGCTTTCTCTTCCTCAGTTTGATTTTGCTTAATCCAGTCACTATCTTTTCTCCTGGGTGACAGCACTTTTGTTGTTCCCCATTCTTCTTTCCTTAGCGGCTGCGGCTCAGGAGACAAGATCCCATTCTCCATTGCTTCCTTCAGTACTTTAACTCTTCCGTTTTTATCCAACTCAGACTCTTCTATTTCATCATTCTGTTTCGCGTCGTTCTTTTTACCAGGTTCAACCATCTCTCCTTGCAGTTTTTGATCCTGCTCATCTTTTGTCTTGGCTACGGTATCTTCAGAGGGGGCTGTAATGGTGGCAGGCTTTTGTTCTTCAAGGTCACTAGTCATGTTCTCCTCTATTTCTTCAAACTCATCATCTAAAACAGTCACGGGCTCTTCTGCCATCTCTAAATCTCCCTCCATTGCTTCTTCTTTTGCTCCTCCTCCCTTCTCGTCTTGTACAAGGGCCTGCTGTCTTAACTGTTCCCTCAAGTTTTCTACCCAATCTGTTCCTGCTTCTTTCAGGGGCTGCGAAGGATGTTCTTGCAAATTACTTCCCATCTCTGTTGTCAACTCATTCTCCTCACCTTTTGGCTTATCAGGTTCAACTTTACCTCCTTCCTCCAGTTCAAAGGCCTCCTCCACCTGGTCTAAATCCACTTCTTGCTGTGTGTCTAAAGGTACCTCCTCCACACGGTGCGGTACTGCTTCTAAAAGATCTACCTTAGACAGATTTTCAGCTTGAACAATCATGTCTTCTTGCTCCTTATCCATTAATGCTCTAAAAACAGTATCACCTGCCGTCCCATCCTCTTCTGTACCCTGTCCTACCCCATCCATCACTGTTAGAGTATTATCCCCAACCTGTCGGATATGCTCTTCCTCTTGCTCCTGCTGGTTGATCCCTACCTTTCTTGCATTCTCAATCCCTCCTTCTGTCTGTAACAGTTCTGCTGAGGGTACAACGGCCAAGTCTGGTTGCTCTGCCTTCTGGTTTGCTTCACCCCCTATGTCTAGAACATCATCAGTAGCAAACATTGCATCTTTTACAAACTCTTTAGTTTCCTCATCTTCAACCTTTGCCTCTATGGAATCCTTCTGTTGCCATGTGATGTTATTGTTAATGGTCTCAACTTCCTGATCGCTGGATTCTAAGCTGCCCTTCCCGCCACTTTTTTTCATATGATCTTTATTCTCACTGGTTAATTGGTTGGTCTCATAAGCTACCACTTCAATTGTGCGGACTGTTTCGAAAGGTATGCCATTGTTGCTAACCTTTAAGGTTTGGCACACATCTTTTTGATTGTCAACTTGATCATTTATCCCTGTGGTAACAGGGGTCATATCTGTTGTTGGATCCTCAATGCTTGCTGTTACTTCGCCATTAGTGGGTAGAGTGGCAGCTTCAGTTTCATCTATGTCATCAGTAGGCAACTCTATAGCCTCTCCTGACTCTTCTACAAAAGTACCTGAGTCCTGAAAATACTCTGCACCATCAGTAGAGGACACTACTTGGTGTTCTTCTAACCCCACGTCTCCATCATTGGTCTTCTCCTGCCTTACCATTGTATCTGACCTTGCTGTTACTGCCTCTTGTTTACTTCTGTCTTCTTGCGTTTCTTCATTGCTGTCTAACATCTGCTCTTGACCTTTCTCAACCTCTATCAATGCTGAAAACTGACATAGATTTTTAATCACTGCCTTTGTGTCTGTGGACTCTTCCTCTCCCTTTCCTTCACTCTCTTTCTGTCTTGTCTGTTCATCTATCATTTCGTGCTCTTCATCACCCACTTCTACTCCCTCCTCGTTTTCCTCCAGTCTTTCACCTCTTCCCTCCCCCTCTTTTATTTCTCCATTTGGTGACAAGGCCACTTGGGTAATCCTCACCCTTTCACTCTGCTCTCTGCGTTTTCCTTCGGTTTGTCCCTCTCCTGCTTCAGTCATCATCAAAACATCCTCCCCTACTTCCTCAGCTAGTTCTACATCCTCATCTCGTTGTGGACTTTGGGCATTGGTGCCATTTGAGAGGTCTTGGTTTGGGCAGGAACCTGACTGAGCCATTGTTTTAGTGAAAGATGGGACACTTACTCAGGAAGAATTTTCCAAGACCTGTGCGTAGTTTATGGTCTGGGCACAGTATTCCAGAAATGATCAAAGACAGATTTTGGAGGTAAGACTAAGATTGAAGAATGGGTCCAGTTTCCGGATTAGTTCCAAAAAGTGTGTTTCTGAGGACGCTGAGATTCCAAAGATTGTAAAATAAACCTAGTATTCCAGAAAATATCCAAAAAGTGTCTCACAGTATTTCTGATGTTTGAAGGCAACTAGGAGTAGGAATGAAGTGTTTCAATGATCAAAAAGCTCAATAGCTCTTAGTTGCAATGTGAAGGCTGATTTTTGGATGAGTCCAGATTTCCAGAATGGTTCCGAGATGGATGTAAGAATGTTTACAAAGCTCTTGAAAGCAAAGCTACGAAGGTTGTAAAAGGCCCGTAGGACAGCTGGAAAGTTCCAAATTTCGAGGCAAAGAAAAGTAAATCCAGATTCTGATAGTTCACCTCCAAAGATCGTAAGACAATATATATTGTCCAGGTGTAAGGGTATAGGTTTTGTAAGTCCACGCTCTTTTCACACTTTGCTTGTGGCTATGGTGCTCTCGGATCAGTACTGCACCTTAGGCAGAGTTAGACATCAATAAATACAATCTCTCTCTCTCTCTCTCCAGAGGATTAAATGGAGGCTGATCCCCACATGACCAGGAACTTAAACCCCGTTGCCACGCAGGGACCAGCACCACTTTAGTTGAAGTTCTTTACACCACACACACACACACACACACACACACACACACACACACACACACACATTATCATTACATACAGAATACTTAGTCACACCAGACAGACAAAGATGCTCATGAAGTTGCAGTTCAGCCTCGTACACCCTTCAAAGCTTTGCATACAGCACTGACGTTTTCTCTTCTATTTCTACACTTGAAAGTAATTGTGTAAGCTTGTATGATAAGAAGGCCACGTTGGGTGACTGTGTCACTGTGCTGTTGCTCACTAACAGCACTAGCCATAACTGAACATGACAGATTTACACAGACTTACAGCCATTTGAGGAACCTCATTCAAGCATCAACAAAGCACCAATACAGCACAAGACTGATAATAGTAGTTAGAGCAGCAATAAAGACTAAGAGCTATTAGCATGTGAGCCATCAATGGTGTAAATACCTAGGGAAAGAAGTAAGAGTTAGTAAAAAAAAGTGAAATCAATACAAGAGAAGTGTAAGAGGATAGAAGAAGAAGAGCACAGGAGGTGCATGAGGATCACAGTGACAACTACACAAATACAAACTTGTACAATAGAACAACACCAACAGAGACTGTGAAATACTGCACTGAAAATTTTGAATATATTGATGAAAATTAGATTTTTATTCCTTTAATTGGCTTTTCTTCTAATATGAGAGCTGCAATTGGAATAATGCCCATATTGCATGTGTCAAGTTAATTTGTAATAATAATTTATAATATCACAAACAGGAAAATATTGTTAAAGTTTTCCAAAAGACTGGAAACACCATCAAAAACAAAGTACTGCATGCTTGCTGAAAATTGCATGCACCTCGTGGGAGGTAACGCTCATACATGCTGATAAAAGAGGTGGATGCAAATCTTGGCAGGTAACTTAAGACATCTGTTCTGTATGGAAGCCCATTTCTGCCACTGTGATAAAAAAGAAATCCTGTAAGTTATTATAAGGAGAAACAGTGTATCAAAATAGTGTATCTTAAAATATTGACTTAGTATATCGAATAAATTAGTTACCATTTCAAAATAATGATGTAACATCATATTTGACTTAAGATACTAAGACTACTAAGTAGTGTTGTAGTCAATACCACCCAAACCGAGACCAAGTCAAGACCAATACCAGGGTTTATCAAGACTGAGACAAGACCAAGACCTTTAGGGGCTGAGACCAAGTCAAGAACAAGATGGAGGGAGGGCAAGACCGAGTCAAGACCAAGACCAGTTACCCACATTACATGACACATAATAAAATGTGGAACAAGATCATAGATAGGCTACTTCTCGAACTGATCTGAAAGATCCACCTTCCTGTTAAAATACACATGCAAACACTAAGAGCAGAAATCAACGTAAGCATTTTTATTTTCAAACACTGTAAACACTGTCTTTCCATGTTTACCATCCACTTAACACTAGGCAATATGGCCAAAAATGTTTTCACAATAAAAAATGTCATATTGTTTGATATTGATTATTAACACAATAAATGTCAAATCATTATTTCTTTCAAATTTAATTGTGGTTTTAAACTATTCTTTATAGTCAGAACAAACACAAACAGTGGATCACTTCACCAATCTGAGGTGGATAAACTATTATGATAAAATGTGTTTTCAACAAAAATGGAAGAATTAAATTAAGGAAAATCTTTTTCTGTCCATTTTCCTCAACAAAATAGATATTTTAATAGAAAAATTATGTGCTAATTAATTTGTGATTCAAATCAAACATTTATTAAACAGTTGGGGTGCGTGTTAAGGGTGGCAGGGAGGGGTGAACGGTTTACCGTTAACGGTAACAACACATTTTTAAATTGTTATTGGTTGCATTTGAAGCAATAAGTTTTACATCCAATCAAGGTAAGGATGTTAACAAATAAATCAGACAATGCAAAAATAGATCATGGTTTTGATATAATAAGTCTTTTTTTTAATATAGTTTCACATTAGATCCATTGCTTTGACATACTAAGTAAAAGAAAAATGTTGATACTAAGTCAATATTTTGAGATACTTTATTTTAATATAGTTTCTCATTATTTTAAGACACTATTATTTTAATATAGTTTCTCATTATTTTAACATTTTTGACATTAAGTCATTGTTTTGAGAAAGTTTCCCAGTATATTGAGATACTAAGCTATTGTTTTTAGATAAGTTATTATTCTGAAAAAGTTTCTTATTGTAATGACTTACAGGATTTTTTGAGTCACAGTGGCAGAAATTACATAGCTTCTGCCGAATAATAATGCACCTCTTAAGGTCTTTTTAAGACACTTTGCGCATTGATCAAAAGCGGAACTACCAACACATATTTTGCTGAATCTCATATGCTACTTCTAATAAGTGTAATAAAATATATACTTAAAATAATTTATCACCACCGATGAACCCCAGAAAGAACATTATACCGTTTTATGGCGATACACAAAACCGGAAGCGCATTTCTGCTCCTCTCTAGTTTACGTCATCTCCTTTATCCTCTGCGCCATGCAAACAAATGTAGCCGAGAGGTTTGTGTATAGCTAATATTTGGGAATATCGTGCTGTTTTGGTTTAAGACAGTACCAACTGCCAAATGCCCGCCTTCACCCACAGTTAACCGAGATAAGCTAATAACTGAATATCGTGTGTTTTGCTTGTTCGGCAGCAACATTTCAGAGTCCCGGTTAGCAGTTCGTGCTAGCCAGCTTAGTGCAGCTTGTAACGTTAAGCTAATACACTCGATCAGCTTAGTATCTTTAACTTCTCTTGGCTGTTTGGAGGAAAACATCGCTGTTCAACATCACATTGTCATGAAATAACGTCCTCGGCTTTATCGGTACGTATGGCAGTGAATAAATCCTTGTGAACCCTCGACAGTTAGCCTGTAACAGCTAACGTTAGTAACCGTTGGTAGGCGTTAGAAAGTATTTTATCAAGTCTGTGATTGATGTGTATGGATGTCAGCTTTGCTAAAACGGATTCCTCCCTGTGTTCCCAGAAGACAGACTAGAAAACGTCGAGATGCATCAGGCAGAAAATGGCAGTGAAGAGGAGGCTACGGTTGATGTCCAGTTTACCGATTTGCCGAACGCCCTGATCGCCTGCAAAGTACCGGAGGATTTATTTAATGAAGGCGGCGTGAAGGTAAGGACAACATGCTGTGCAGCAGTGCTCATGTCTGCAGGGTGGGCCATTTACACACGTTGGCAGTTTAGTCAGAGGCGTACCTTTTGGTGTATTGGATGTATGCTGACATTGTAAATGTGTAAAATATAAAAAGTAATGTCCTGTGATGTGGCTTTAAACAAAATGACCAAGAAACGCTGAATCACTTGATTTTTGAATGGAGTTTGGTTCTAAACTGTGTAGACAAAAGTCACACATTTCACCACTAGATGGAGTTACTAGTTAATGATAGTGAGATGGTTGTGACTTTTTTTTTATTGAAAACGTGACATATAAACAAAAGATGTCTGTGAAAGTTCTCAGTCATCCAGGTCAGAGTTGTCCGAGGGAAGTTAAAATCAAGGGCAGTTGGACTTTGTTGAAGATACTCAAAGACATTTTGTCCCTAATCCAAGAGACTTATTCAGTTCTGACTGACTGGTAGGGAAAAAACAGGCCAAAATTGAAAGTTTACTTTTGACCTCAGATAAGTTACGACTTGGCCTCAAGAAGCTCCATAACGACAGTTGTTACAACATCCAGCATTAACGAATCAGTTGGTCAAACAGAAGAAGTCTCTGGGATGAGGGATTAAATCTCTTTGAGTATTTTCAACCAAGTCCAGTTAATTCTAACCTCTGTTGGGAAAAAAGAGACGCCTTTACAAGTTTTGTACATCACAACATCCTCTGGCTCAGGTTTAGCAAAAATTATACCGAATCCCAAATGACAACCAGTATTTCAAATAAATAAATAAGTAGGCAAATAAGTAACAGGGTCAATAGGTCATCTCAGATTAACTTAAATGTGTCTTGTAGCAAAACCAACTTAGAAGGTTTCTTATCTTGAACAAGTTTCAGTGACTTATTCAGGAGTTTTAACTCATTCTGGCTCAAACTAAGTCTAGTATTAAAGTATTTACAAGGGCAAAAATGTTATTATAAAACATTTTACATCATTTAATATTGATAGTTAATACAGTAAATGTCAAATCATTATTTCTTTCAAAGTAAAGGCAGATTTTTGCTCCTCAGTGGAAGTTGAAGTAACCAAATGGTTAACGGCGGTTTTAAACTTTGGTGATCACTTAACAAATCTGGGGTTGAACATTCAAAACACTTGTGATAAAATCTTTTTACATGATTAAATTACACAAAATCTGTTTTCTTAATAGAAAAAATAAGTGCTAATTCTTTCATTATTCAAATGAATTAACTAAAAACATTATTAAACATTTGTAATACTGTTATTAAGGAAAATTATCGTTATAGTTTTACTGCCCAGCCCTAGTATCTACACTTGTGTATAAAGAACTTCCCAAATTGCACCACAATGTAGAGAACATCAATAAACAAACCAAACATGACTGTCTTCGCTGTCATGGATGACGAGACCAGCTCCTTGGATTGTAGCCAAATCCACACATCACACCACAAAGAGCCCACAAAATCTGCTGTGACTAAGTTGACAACAAAAATACTCACATCCTCAGTTATTCTGAGTTACTTAATAGCTAAACTCTCATCAGTTTAATTTTATCTTAGTGGATACGGCACAAGAATGACATCAGCCACAGAGATGCATCATGGGTAAGTTTCCAGAAATATTCATGTACTCCACAGATTAGGAACATAGGTGTAAGGTACATGTGTGGATCTTTCAGGGTTTTACTTGTATTCCTGTAATTGTTGACCTTGGGAGGTTGTCGATTAATGTGAGCAGAAGCAAGATGAAGAAAGATTTCTTAGTCTCGATGAACAGGGAGTGATGCTGTTTTAGCATCTTTTAGGCATCAAGTTTGAATTGCACTGCTGTAGCCAGTAGGGCTGAACGGTTAATTGCGTTTGCGATATTATTGCGATGTAATAAAACTAGATTTTCTAGTCGCAAAGTCTGCGATTACACTCTGGTCCCATGACACGTGAGAGTAAAGCAGTCTGCAGACAAAGCATCAACTTCGCACGTTACGCTGTACCTTCCTTTCTTGCTGTACAACGGCCTTAAGCTTGACAGAAGCTGACACTACGCGAGTTATTTTTTCTTGTGGTCTGTAGGTAGGCCAACCTGATAATATCAGTAAATTATTCACTGCCGTGACTTGACTCAAATTATCTTTCTCATATTATTAAAATTTTATATATCCTCTCCACCATTGCTCATAATAATAATTCTACCTAATCTCATCATAACACAGGCCTGAGCCACAAGAAAGAAGAGTGTATGTTCTATCTATATAATATTGTGTTGGTCATACTATACACTGCTTGGCCATTTTGAATAATACAGAGCTTAAAAATAAATTGCATATTCGCAATATTGGTTTAAAAAAAATCGCAATTAGATTATTTTCCAAAATCGTTCAGCCCTAGTAGTCAGGATGATGTTGACAGTAAGGAACACACCCTTTCTTGTTTTCTTACTTAGTCAGATTCCTGCTCCTGTTTATTTATTCATTGATTAGATCCTTCCTGCTTTCAATAAGAATTTTCCAATTCCAGTTTTATTTAGACAAAGCATACAAAACGTTCAAGGGCACATTATTGTCAACACTGCAATTCAGTCCCTGATTGCAATTTAAGTGCAAGTGCGAGATATGACTCACTGGAATGGGACAATAGAGCTATACAACACAGCCACAGCAAGTCTTTATAGGTGCAGATATAGTTATTCCATGACTGTGTCTGTGTTTACTGTAATCACTAGACATTTTAAATGTACCACCACCACTTTGTTACTGTGTTTTACAGACATGGTAAAATTCTAAAAACGTGTCAGCTGGAGGATTACAATCTCATCTTTGCTGGTTCACAGCAAGAAGCCACAGCAACAGACGTCTCCTCATTAGTTGTGATTTTGCCGGGGACACTGTTGGGCTGTTCAGACAGGAGGCACGGCTGACGATGTGCTGCGATAGAGTCGGCGTCTGTTCTTTTTCCCCCGTGCGCCTCGATCATAATCTGGCAAGAAAACACAGTGATTATCTTTTATAAACGATATAAATTGACACATTTATTTTCTCTATGGTCTCGCCCCAAGCTACGCAGCGTAAATGTTGACTCCGATATGAGCCATTTTGCACCTTTAGATCCTCTGATGGGGCCCCTCCTAGCTGTTCTTCTGCCATCAGGGCCCCGTGGCTTTGGATAAACCTGACTAAAAAGATAAGGCTTGCAAGTTTAGTGACTTCTTTTAAAGGACTCCGTGTTTCCTCTTTATGTATTCAGGAGCGGTGATGCGCTGAGCGGCAGAAAGTGACGGTGAACGCGAGCGGAGGAAAATATTCTGGCAGTACATGTACTGTGTTAAGGCTCAGTGATGCCCAAAACATGCTGGCATAAATGTGTATAAATGTTAAATCACTGTAGAGCATCATGACCAACCAAACTACTGAAATTAACCAAATCTAATGGTTGTAGTTCTTCCACAGTAGACTGATCTTTATTTATTATCTGCTCTAGCCTTTCCATTTCTTTGTTCAGAGATATGGTGAAAATAGTGGCCCGATGTGATGTGAAATTACATGTTTTTCATTGGAAAACGTAAAATTTGTTGAATTGTTTGTGTGAGAGGGACTGAGAGCGGAACAATGAGGAGCTGAGGGAATCACTGAAATAAGATTTTACCCATTGTAAATAGTAAAAAATGCTTAAGTGGTGGGCCTACACAAATAAGTTGTTGTATGGGGGGGGTAATGATAAAGATTAGCTCGACATGTGATTAGACCAGAGCCGGGCAGCGCAGTCGCTTGTTGACCGGCGCAGAGAAATACACGTCTGGTTTGAACTGCCAGGCTTCTGCTCAGGCCAGAGTTGGCTCTTTGCCTCCTGTGTGTCCCCAACATTAGTCCTGTTAGGCACTAATTGCACACTCTTGTGGGAACTGCTTCTTATTTCATTAAGTTTTAAGCCTCAATAACTTTGTTAATTTAGTCATCGCTTTATAAAATAAAATGGAAGAGCAGTGAGGAGGGTTTAAAATCCTGGGTTTGAATCCTCTCATCTGCAAAATGGGTGGAGGAAAATAAACTGCCTGGGTGTTAAGTTGGTCTGTGTGTGTCTGTATGTTAAAGTATAATGGAAAACACTTTAAAATAAAGTCCCCAATTTAGCATTTATGAGCAGTATATAAATGTGCATCAGCCTCGATGGTTCAAAACAAACTATCATGTAGTTGTAAACAGATGTGTTTATTAATATTTTGTCACCAGCTGAAGCCGTAAGACAGAAGAAAACGGGGAGAAGATAAGCAATTTAGTTATATGAGGAGCCTTTTGTTGAAACATGATCAACTTTTCATAAAGCTGAAGCTCGTCAGTGCCACTTTCCGTGAACCAACCAATCACAGCCCGGATGGTGCAGGACATTAAAAAAAATGTGCTAGCGAACTATGGAAATGTTGAACTTATTGTTCAGCACGAATATTAAACTTTTTATTTGATGTTATAATATTGTACTAATACACTCATTTGTAATAGTTCCTCCTCCAGGTTGTGAATAGAGTCCAGGATGCCAGTATGTGCTGCTTTTAGCCGCCTCCTCCTCCTGAGAGCAACACGCTCTTCTTGTTCTGTTTCCCTGAAGTTGTTGTTATAAATATTGTTTGTTGTTTACATAGAGTGTGGCGTGGGTGGGTGCTGCTGGCGTGTCATGACATTCTACATGCTGTGCACTATTCACAGCAGAGTTTTCTGTGATGAGTGATCAGCCTTTAAAAAGCTGTTGCCAACGTATAAAAAAAAAAAATCAGTTTTGAAAAGCTTTGCACCTGCCAAGTGTACCAGGGTCATCACTTTCAGAGTCCTTTACTGGTTTTCAACTTTTACTTGCACAGGAAAAGGAGCACAAATAAATATGTTATAAATTCCAAATAAATAGACTCTGTGTTACCCTTTTTATATTTTTCACCGTACACCTTGGGGAAAGTAGTTAGCGCTCTGTACACACGGGTAATCTATCAGCCACATGTACACACAGGGCTGTGACATGAGCTGGCGTTTGGTGCCGTGCTATAGGGCTCTGCTGACGTTGATGGAAAAGGGAAAAACACAAAAGGGCAAAGGGCATGAAAAAATGACTTGTGTTGTTTGTTTTTTCCCTTCTTCTCTTCCGTGATCCTGCTGCTTTTCCACCGGGCATCTGCAAGGTTTTCATGGTCAGCTGATATCTCGTCTGGCAGAAAATTCCACGGAGGGTGTGTGAATGTTTCATGAATTCTCAGAAGACTCGGTTGCTTTGATTTTGTTAAGAACTGAGGGTACTTCAGTGGACCGAGCTTCTGTAAAGTAAAACGGAGGGTATCATTTACACACAGTGTCTGTCCCAGAAAATACAGTAAGAGGCTCCATTGTTTCATCAGGACTGGATGGGTTTATTCATCCATTTAGTAATCTGTATTAAGGGCTCTGCTTGAATCACATTTTCATTCTACCATTATGATGAACAAAATATTACTGTAAGTGCTATTATCCCAATGTTGTAAAGCTTTCCTGATATACTAGCCTAAGACCTAACAAACACTGAACAGCTAGCACTTGGTGCCAGTTTGTAATTCAAAAGCATTTACATAAAACACAATGAAAACCAATAGAAACAAAAGAAGCTCAGCTGTTTAAAGTTGACTGGGAAACATATTGAATACAGAATCGTTTTAATTGTTGGAATCTGGTAGTTTATTAGCCAGATGATCAACGGCCTGACGTTATTCTAGATTTATCTGCATCAGCATGTCGACAAGCTGAGAAGCAACAAGAAATGTCAGTGCAGAAATGAGCATGTAGGTCATAATAAACATTTTTATGTGTTTAGAGCTGAGTTGATTAATCTGGTAGTCGATTCACAGAAAATTAAATCATTAACTCTTTTGATAATTAAATTGTTTTTCTAAAAAATAAAAACGATCTAAACAGCTTTTCAACTGTAAGGCTTTTCTATGTATCTGTGTTTTTATTTTTTTTATTTAAAAAATGGCATTTTTATAGCATACAACCGGTAAAGCAGCATTTCTAAACCAGAAAAACAGCCGTATAGCTTGATAATTTAATACAGTTTATTACGACCCATATATACATTTTTAGCGACCTCTAGTGGCCGTACAAACGCAGCAAATGAGGAAGTCAGATAACATATTTTAAATAGTGAGGCAGGATGGGGTGGTGGATAGGGTTGTAATGATTAATGGATTTGTTATCAGTTATTAAATTTATCAGCAACTGTTTGGATGATAATTACTTGGTATAAGTCATCTTTTTCTCTGATTCCTGCTTCTTGAATGTGCATATTTTCTAGTTTCTTTACTCCTCTATGACAGCAAACATAATGTTGACAACATGACATTTGAGGACGTCATCTTGGGCATTGGGAAACACTGATCGACATTTTTCACCATTTTCTGACATTTTATAGACCAGACAACTGATCGATTAATGGATGGGTAAAAGCACAGAGCTTTCACACTCAAGAGGAGTTTGAGTCCCTTGTAAAACAAAGTAAATGTTGAGTTACTTTAAGTTAGAAGCCTTATTGACTTCCGTCACGTGACTTCTTTAACTTTACTAACCCAAAGCACAATCCAAGTGTTTCTTGTTGCCTAAACCTAACCCAACTACGACCCTTTTTTTACAATGCTTTCCACGTTTTAAATGTCACGTCACATGATTTATGTAACATACTGAAGGTCGGGGAAGCGAGTCGCTGGACTGATGCAGGAAACACTCGTGTCGTTTTGGAAAAAGGTGTTATGGTGTTTTGGGACAGTCGACCTGTATATTTAGATATGAGGACTTGTTTGTTCTCTGGAGAAACAGGACATTTCTTCAGACAGATCACTTTACAGGAATGCAGCAGAATGTATTTTCCAGTGTGTTGTGGAAGTTACACTGACCTCAGCCCAACTGGAGCACTAAACTGCATTAATAAACCAGCATGGAAGAACAGATTTGGGTCAGGCAAAACTCTGATGTAGGTCTGGAAAGTCTCACGAGCTTCTCCAGCAGGACACACCCAGTGGTAGCTGCGGATCAGATCAGGTTTAAGGTAAAGACAAATGCAAATCTTGATCCCATTGTTATTCCAATGCAAAAATGCACAAATCATTCAGATTGTAGATGTGAGATCACAGTTTCCAGCACAGTCATTAGTACATGTTGTACAGGATTAGCAGGTTAGAAATGTCATCTAAACCCATATCTGACAAACAAGTTTTAGGTCAAATGGAAAACCTGAGCAGTTTTGTTTTGTTCAACATCCAGTGACTCATGCACCGAGTTAGTGTAAGTCCCTGGAAGAATGAGAGGTTTACTGTTGTTATGCTGAAATTGTCCGTAAGTTCAGTGGTAGGCGGACTGAGCTGGAAAAGGGACAGATGTGTCATGGTGCTCCAGGCCCTCTTTTCCTGTTCAGATGTGGAATTATATTAAAGCTTTGAGGAAACTGCCTGTCATTGGAATCTGGCTTCCGTCTGGCTGAAAGTGGATTTCGTGGCAGAACGGATCACAGAGTTGTTCAGAACCGGGGTTTAAAAATAAGGATGTGTCACTGGAATTTCACTTGAAGGGTGTGGAATCCACCTAAAAGTACAAGTAGCTTTTAGTCTGTCTCAAGAAACTGAAACAGGTGGTGCTGAGGGGCCTTTGTTCACATGTCATGATGGTTTGGTTTCATTCAGTCATTTGCTGATGATGTGGGGAACAATTGTTAGAACTCCTCAACATATCGGCTGGTAAAGATGAAATATTTACTATTCACAAGTGTTGGGCAAGTTAGTAAGGAATTGTAATAAGTTACTTTTTACTCCTTAAGACAAATACATAACCATAATTAGCCTGAGTCAACAACCAGCCAAACAGAAAACGCCTTGCGTTTTTGAGTGAGCGCTCTGAGCGCACGGAGTTGAAAAAAATTCATCTCGGCCCGATATGATTCGCGTTTTTTTTTTCTCACTCATCCTAAAATAAGCCTTAAACCGACCATCATTAAGACGCAGCTCCTGGACCAGCTGGTAGCCTGCTACCAGCGGTGTTTCCCCTTTCTGAGAGTCTCATGTGCCCACACGGATGTCAGTTTCCCTGTCTCCTGCGTGTTTGTAACCTCACACACTCAAAACAGAGCCCGAGCAGGCGCTCTGCGTTTGGCAGATGTTTTTAGCAACAGAAGACTCAGACCTGTGAGTTGTGATCAAGTTTCTGCTAATATGACAGTTATTAATTAGCAGCAAACCAAAGATTACAGATCGCTGGCGCTATAATCTTAGACTGACAGGACAGCTGATTCAGTGGTTGCCTGGCAACGTTAAAAAACCGCAGCACTTTGCTCTTTTCTAAATTCAAGCAAAAGACATTGCTGTGGGCCTCCCGTTTTCAAACCTGCAAAGCGCTTTCTGTCTGATCGGCCTGAGTCTGCTTTGTCGTTTTATAGCGGTTGGCATCATCAGCGCCACCTGCTGGATTAAACAGTGCAAAATATTTACAGTGTTCACCCAAAGTGATTCCATTCACAACTATAGTCCGTCAAGTTATTTTTAAGTTATTTTTGTGACTATAGCAGTATTGGTGCGTTCCGACCCCCAGGTTAAGAACCACTGCTATATAGGATAGGCTATGCTTTAATAAATTTAGATGTAGAATTGTTTGCATTGAAAGCTTTCTGCTGGTCACGCAAAGATTACAATGGACTACGAGGCTTTTAACATTTTTGACTGTGGCACAATAATCATGGCTAGTACTTTCTGCTGTCAAAACAACGTCTTTGTCCTTTCTTCCTTTTAGCATTTTGGCTAACAGCTGACGTGAAAAACATAGGGTCCGACTCCTTGACTTCAACAGTCTCTGACCTGCCATGCAATCAATTGTGCACACATGTCAAGGAGAGCAAAACTAATCACGTTCTGGTAACACAGTAAAGCGGCGTCACTTGCAATAGCAGCTGTTATATTACTGCTTTGGAAGTAGTATACACTACTGGTTACTGGGGAAAGTAATAATAATACATTAACACATTACTGCCCAACACAGCTTATCACAAATATCAGTGTTGTCAGATACAGGACCACTAAGGAATTTCTTCAAATTTGGCACAAAGGTCCACTTGGACTCAAGGATGAACTGATAAGACTTTTGTGGTCCAAGTTCAAGGTCACTTTGGCCTCAAAATGAACTTGACAAGAATGTTTTTGGTCATAACTCAAGAACTGGTCCAGTCATTATGACAGAATTTCACACAGCTGTTTTATACAACAATGGAGTGTTGGCATTTTATACTCAAAAGTAATTCGTCTTTTTCCTCCTCCAAACTGTCCTTATTATGTTGGCCTTTAAAATTCACTCTCGGTCAACCTCTAGTACATAGTAACCATGTACAGGTACCTTTCTGATAGAGGTGGTTGGAAGGAAACCGCCAGTGAGAGGACCTTGAGTTAAGATTTTTTTTGTCATTTATAAACACCATCTGTATTACATAGTTTGATATTATCTCTCCCCCATCCGATCCCCCCTGTGTGAGGGGGGATCGGATGGGGAGCAATAATGGCGGCATGGGTGCGCAAGTCTGTCTGTGTGTGAGAGAGAAAGAAAGAGAGCGCTCCGTTTATTTATTCTCATAGCTAGGCTAACTGAGTGATTATTAATCTTCTTATCTTTGTCATAGCACGGCTAGCAGACCCATGTGCTGGACTAAGAAAGGGAGAAATATTTATTGCAGGTTAAAAGTATTGGATAATGAGCAGGTGAAGAGCGAGGCAGAGTTAAAATCGACACGTGTCGAACGAGGTTGGTGGCTGCTGTACAGAGCAGGGAGAACCGTAGCTGAGAGTCCAGAGTGAGAGAGCCTGATCCGAGCAGGTCCAGAGCTGAATCTGAGAATAAAGCCGGGCGGGGGTGCAGGCGGAGAGCGCGCGGGATGAGCGGTGTGTCTGGTAGCGGAACTAAATCTAACACGTTATTATGCAAAATTCACTTTTAATTTTAATTAAAGCGACAAAATGCTTCTCTTCTACAATCGGTCTAATATAATTAGGCTTATTTAAATGCATTCATGTGTTGTTTGTTTCCAGCCTGCAGTTTGATACTGATTAATTTGAAAATGTAGGGAATTTGACTGTTTTGATCTGTAATGAAATTAAGCAATTGTAAAATTAATAAACGCCATAACTTCCACACTACTGCTGTCATCACTCAGTTTAAAGTGCTCCCACACAGCTGGGGGCTTCATTTCGTTTTCCCTTTGACGTGAACTGGAACGTCACTGGGAGGTCAGGCGCGTGAAAAGAAACCTCACTATTCGCATCTCACAATTGAAAATCGAATGTGTACCCAACGGTCGAATATTCGGGTCCAGGCCTAGTGAATTCCTCTCTCATGTAGTTATTTGCTAAGCTAAGCAGCTCCTCATGGTAGCTTCATATTTATGTAAGACGAGTTTTATCCGTTCTAACTCTCTATAAGAGTGAATAAGCTTGTGAGATCTTGCTTATGTGACTATGTAAATGTTTTGTTCATATTGTTAGCAGATGTTTTATTTTTTTATTTCTGTATCTATATTGGTATTGGTGTGCACTTCCTGTGCTCTTACCTTGTATTGATTTATCACTTTTTTTGTTAACTCTTACTTCTTTCCCTATGTTTACCACACTGATGTGACATGCGCTATTAGATCTTACTAGTATGTATTGTCAGTTGTAGATCTCTCTTGTAGATGAGGCAATAAATATGTAGCAGCTGGCTAGTAACATAGTTCCATGTCCAGTATGTATCAGGCAGTCAGGATTTGTTCTTGTGTGTGTCGTGTGCACTGTACACACCTGTCTGTCTGTCTGTGTGTGTTGCCGGTCTATCGGTCTAGTGAGGGAATGGAAAAAATGGGAAGATGAAACAAAAACATGGGGATGGAAAAAATGCAAGGCTGAGCGTGCACACTCACTCTCTCACACACACAGTGGCCACAGCAGGGCGAGGTCTGGAGATGATTAGCACCTACACACATGCTCACACGGTAATGTTTAACATCAACAAACAACACTTACATGACAGCATCGGCTTCACCGTCGGGGAGGCTCACCAACATTACAGCACTTTATTTTCCCCGCACATTTTCCATCCAGTAAACACACACGCGCGCACACGGGACAGTGCTTTTAGTCATGTCACCGTGCATTAACACCTGCACGCAGTGAGCCGCAGAAGTCGTGTACAGTATGTTGACATGTTGGTCTAATAGTTTTATGAAGGGCGTTCCAGCCAGATGTCTCTGCTAATCTGCAGCTGGAACAGACTCATTGTCCACAGGGATGTAGCAGCAGTGACTTCCTGCAGGTGTATATTTGAGTGTACCTGTGTTTTAGCAGGGATTCAGTCCCAAAAAGTTCCCTGTGTTAGAAAACATAAGGGGGTCGTATTGCCGTGGGTGTCGTTCTACTTCTCAGTTGTTGTTTTGGAGCCCAAAACTCTGAATTAATCACATGATATCTTGTAGTGGGCAAACAATTTACAGGCAAATATCAAATCAAGTTTAATATTTACTTTCTGTCGCTTGTAATGTAATAGGTTATAGATTACAAATTACCCTATTTAACATGTAGTAGTCGTGTAATTATTTCAGTTACTTTATCAAAGTAATTTAACTTATTGCATTTTATTATTTTTTAATTACTTTTCTAAATTTCCAATGAAGCTTGAGATGCAGTTTAACTGCCAGAAGGGCGGCATCAAACTTTACAAAACGACTGCGGCTAGAAATGACAAAGGAAGACATTGTGCACATGACAAACATGCAAAGCAACAAAGATAAATATTATTCAACACGTAGCCGAACTTTTTACAGAAAATATTCAGATGTCACCTCAAATGTAATCGTTAACATTTCCATCATTAACTGTAATTTAATTACACATTTATTCTCTGTAACTGCAACGGATTACAGTTATATTTTTATAACATCTAACTAGTTACTCCCCAACACTGCTGATACTTAATATTCGTCCACAAAACAGCTTTTTCTTCAGCAAGCAGACTAATGTGCTGCTTCATACGTTGGCGTCTGAAAACAAAAGCTGGATTTGAGCTCCTCTACGTTTTAAATGCGGCGCTTGGCAGAGGGTTAAATGCAACAAAACAGGCCTGTTTGTCTTTGTCTCAATTGTGTCGACTGCTTCTTCCCAACCAAGAAGTGTTTAAGGACTTGCACACGCAGGTGCAAATGTTGGTGGATTGGCTGCCCAGCCTGGTCTTGTTTTTCCAACTGCCGGCAGTGCACACTTCAAGCTCTCTGCTATTTATACCTCATAAAAGCATGTTATCAAACTGCATACTTTCCATGAGCGCCACGTCTCTCCCACCTCTTGCTTTTTATCCCTTCATCTTTCCATCCTGCATTCTTCACCAGCCATGTCTCTCTTTCTCTTTCCACTCCTTTTTTTTTTCTATCCCTGCCTATCTCCTATCTTCCCTTCTTTGTCTGTCAGCTGTCTCTCTCTGTCTCCCTTTGTCTGCTTCTCTCTCTCTCGGCTTCATCCATATTTATAAAGACTGACATGTTTTCCACGTCTTGCTCCATGCGTCCAAGAGTCAGGTGATGGTCTTTATTATGTGTGTGGAATCAAGGGTTCATTGTCACATATTTTCCTTTCAACAAAGGATTTTTGTTTGAGTTCAAATGCAACAGAAAGCAGATTAATGCGTCAGTTTGCTCAGCGGTTATGTCATTATTTTCCAGTATCTCTCACTCTCTCTGCACACACACTGCCCTTGTTTCTGTCTGATTAGTCAGCATTGGCTAGTATCAGTCAGTAGAGGGATAGGTAGAAAAAAAATAAAGAAATGCTGCCCCTCCCTCTTCCACAGCCGATTGGCTTGCAGTGAATGAACGAATGAATGAGACCAGGATGGGGGAGAGGGAGGGGATTGTGGGTAATGCGTCATCGGCTGGCAGAGGCTCATTTAAGCGGCTGTGAAGCAGTAGGAGAGAGAGAGAGTGAGCTTAGAAGAGGCTGAATGACTTTCAGCTCTCCACACCCAAATCTCTGGAAAATTCCTTCAGTGAGCAGAGCTGGATCGCTGAGACCGACTGAGGCAGGAAGGAAAAGGCAAAAGATTTACGGAAAAGATTGCTGAAGCAGCTGAAGGGAGGGATAAAAGCCAAACCTTAAATGTTGGCGGCAGGAGATGCAGACTAGATAACCTTGGAATGTGGGTTAGGAGGCTGTGCGACCGAGTAGACGTGAATGTAGCGTAGGGTGCATCTGACATCGTGGACTAAAGAAGAGGAACTACTGCGGTACAGCAACAGACGAAGATCCACCTTAAAAAACTTGACCTGTTTCCTGTTAAGGAGCATCCATTACTTCCTTCCCGTCTGTCACCCTGGGGAAGGCAACGCTCCTCCGATCTCCCCGATTTCCCCCTTCCTCTTCATCACCATCGTCATCCTCACCACCGTCGAAGACTGTTTCGGCGTCCCGTTGAGCCCTGACTTCAGGTATCAAGTGGAAAAGGTTTCGGCTCTCGGGATTGCCCATCATGCACATCAAGACCACCAAGTGTAACCGCTTCTGCCTGGTCGCCTCTGTGACCAATCAGGAAGTGTTCAACCGTCCAGAGGCACAGGTAAGAGAGCGGTCTGATCCCAGGGCTCCTTCTGTAAACCAGGTTCCTTTTTAAAACATATTTAAAGAAACACAGCACTTCGGTTCTATCTGCACACTTATTCTTTTGAAGATTGCTACAAATAGATTTTAGATCACAACTATTATAACATAAAAGCTGCGCCATGAACTGGAGGCATAGTGTTTAAAACGTGGGCAGGGAGAGGGCTTAACAAAAAGATGCATGATCCAGGAGCCTAGAGGTAGAGCAGCTCGTCCCCTAACAGTCACTGGTTCAATCCCCAGCTACTCCGGTCTGCATGTTGAAGTGCTCCTGAAGGCTGTGCCGAAAAATTAGTTCCAGTTGGCACCTTGCCTCTGCGTCTTATGACATGTTGTTTGGTGTCCCTTGTTTTGGGAAGCGTGGACTGATCAGCTGCTCTGGAACAGCCGTCCAGCGGTCAGTTCAATTTCTGACATGTCAGAAATTTTGGTCGGCCGTCGTCAGGCTGTCGCACAGTTGAAACAGGGCCACGTGTTGATTCCCCACGATCAGTGCCTTTTTTTTCTCTCTCAGAACCTGCGCGAAGTGGTGAACGGCATCTGAAAGTGCTATGGCTGCTTAACGTAAGATATCAAGACATGCAAACTATACAGTAAATGTAGCTTACCTCAGAGCTTTCAAACTAATCTTTGTTGACAGTTATGAAAACGCAGAAAGTTGTGGCTTGACCATTGGACCGTACAGTTTGAGCTTGTACATCATGAGCTTTTGCTTTACATTGTAGACGATATACTCGTACAGTGTGAGTTGGAATTAAACATGATTTCTAAAATCTTACAGTGTATTTGCCCAACTTAAAAGTCAGAATATCCAGGCCTCTCAAACCTTTCCGCTTTAAATCTGTCTCTTGTGAGCCCCCAGGTTTTATGGAAGTGCAATACTAAATCACTGAATTACCCTTTTTAACAAACGTTTAATCAACGTGCCTGACCTGAACCCCGTAGAGAATCTATGGTGTATTGAGGAGGAACATAAGAGACACCAGACCAACAGCCGAGCTGAAGCCGCTATCAAAGCAACCTGGGCTTCTATAACTCCACAGCATGCTGCAGTGATGCAGTAATTCACGCAAAAGGAGCCTCAACCAAGTAATGGGGGCATAAATTAACACTCATAAGTTCGACATTTCTATATTATACGTTCTTCATTCTAAAATTCTAATATTTTGAGATGGATTTTTGATGTCCATGAGTATAAGCAGCAATCATCAAGATTAAACCTCACACAGCCTTTTAAAATAATATGAAATATATGATATCTTCACCTTCAACCCTCTTCAACCTTTCCACAATATTCTAAATTTCTGACGAGGCCAAAAATGACCAAAGAAGAGGGAGTGACCTGTGAACAGTTATTCATCATTTAGGCCTGTTGGAGTAAATGTTTTTGAATTTTACATCTCTTCTCTAAAGGAATGAAGAAATGCACACAGATCTGTGTGGCAAGCAGATTCCCCTCCATTTCCTGTTTCGGTGCTAATGTCGGTTAAACACGATTTAGGCACGATTAAGGATTTACAGAGAAAGAAATTGCATTCACCTTCTCATCTGATTTTCCACCATTTTTTGTGCAGTTTGACTGTCCTGGGGCACGCACGATGTACAAGGTACTGCAGTGGGCTGGGTTCGAATCCGACCAATACTGTTTGAATTACATTGACGAGAGATGCAACGCAGTCTTGTTTGCGTCATAGCAGCTAAGTGAAGAGAACCCAGCAGTTAGCAGAGGCGGGGAGTCATTTCTGTGGCTGGGCAGCGCAGACATGCTCATTACGTGGGCAGCCTTGCACTCCAGCACTGCTTGATGCGGTCTGTGCGTACACAGACCTAACAAGCCTCAGATTAAGAAGATAGATGGTTTGTACAGGGGCAACTGTTTCATTAAACTTAATGTGTGTGGTTGACTAGCTGCTGCTTAAAGGTGTGGGTGTGATTTAAGTAGCATCCATAATTTCAGAATCTGTCTCTCTATATTAATGGACCTCTGTCAGCCATCGCCTTTTGTCTGTACATCGTCTTGGAAATGGTAGCCAAGGTCAGCCATCCAGTCTCTTTTTCTTTCTTAATTAGCTTCTGTAACAATAATTGGCCATCTACAATTGAGGCCATAGCTCTCCTTCTCTGACGCAAGACACACACTCAAGCTGCAGGCTGAGCTAAGAGAAGGGGCTGGCTATTTTTATCGGTTTTATTCAAGTCTCATAACGGTATTCAAGGCTGCCTCTGGCTCAGCGTTTGGTATTTTTAGATAAGAAGGGAAAAAAGAGCTGAAGGGAACAGCTTGAGAGGAAGTGGAGGAGAGATGGTGCTGAAGCCGGTTTCATTTTCCTGATTTCAATCATACTTTCAGTCTCCTCCCGCTGTTCTCACCCCCTCTCTCTTTCTATTTTTCCAGGCCAGTTTTGAGGCCTTGTTCCGTTCCTTCGACCCGGAGGTGCAGTTCCAGTACTTCAAGTCTTTCCGGCGGGTCAGGATCAGTTTCAGTGATGCTCTGGCTGCAGCTGAGGCGAGACTCCGACTCCACAAGACTGACTTCAACGGCAAAGAGATGAGGCTGTACTTTGCCCAGGTAATGTCTTTTTGCCACTCGCTGCATTGAGCAAGAAAAGAGTCCAGTCAGACATTTTAATCTCCCTCGTGCCTTTGCTGGTTTTGATAGAAAGAACTACAGATCAATAAGGGGTGTTTGCCGTTTACCCACATTACCTGACACATTTCCAAGGTGGTCGCCCCTTCTTCAGTCTCACCTCAGTGGTTAATTAGGAAAATGAAATAAATAATTGCACAACTTTTCATTTCAGAAATAAATACAAATAAATAAAGAATTACTAAACATGGCCCTTCCTAATATCACTGTCCGTGATAGTGGAGGCCCTACCACGTTTCAGCCAAGCTTCTTTTTACAAACTCTGCTACTGATTTAAGATAACTAGCAGTTATTGAGAGAGAGGCAGGGGACCTGTAATTTTGCAGAAAGGGGAGCAAGGTCCTTCTCCTTTTGGTCTATCACCAAGGCTCACATCTGTCCTTTTGTCTGCAGTCTGTCCACATAGGGAGTCCTCGGCTGGAGCCCCCCAAGCCGGAGAAGCAGTTCCTGATCTCGCCCCCTGCCTCCCCTCCGATCGGCTGGGAACCGTCTCCGGACGCCATGCCAGTCGTGAACTACGACCTGCTGTGCGCCATCTCCAAGCTGGGACCAGGTATGTCCCGACATCCTCGAACTGTAAGAGATGGTACTACATCTGTCTCTGTGCAGGTCTGATGGACTATTGTAAAGTGCAAAGACTCTTCAATAGGGAAAGATTAACGAATGACTCGGCTTTATTTCAGCTTCATCCCCGTGTTTTTAATCACAGGAGAATTGATCAAAACACGGGCTGGACTGGTCAAGATTGTGAGCATAAGCGACAACGTAATCCCTTCACCAGTGTGTGTGCGTGTTTGCTAGATGTAGCTAACAGAGTATCACATGACACATATTACGACTGACCTTTCCCTAGTTTGGTTGTAAGTCATAACACAACACGTAGGATTGTGTTAAGTATAAGACAAAGTAACGTGGCAGTTTCTACATCTGGCTTTATCAATGCTGGATTGAGCAAAAGGGTCAAAGAGTGTAAAGTGTAGATGGGACCTAAAAGTTGGAGGGAGACCTACTGCTAGAAATGGTCATGTAACTTATGAGTCAAACAGTTCTTATCATGAAGTCGGACTTAGAGCTCTTGAAAATTCTGCATTGTGACTGTACTTGATGTTTGATTCCCAGGGGACAAGTACGAGCTCCACACTGCCACGCCCACCACCCCCCAGCGTGGTCGTCCATGTCTGCGAGGACGAGCGCGGCGACAGCTCGGCCCCCGACGACAGCGACCAAGACGACAAGCCCCGCACCCCGCGGCCAAAGATCATCCAGACGCGACGTCCCGACTTCGTCCCCGGAGTCGAGCAGTGAGCGACGAAAAGGGGGGGGGATCACAGTGTGACGGCTGTAACATTTCATCCTGAAGTGATTTTTGAAGAGCTCAACACGCTCTCGGAGCTTTGAAGGAGGTTTGGACTTTGGGAAGGCGCCTGAGGGTGCTGCCACGCCCCCGCAGGCGAGCATTTCATAAGACAGAGAGAGAAAACATAGTGTCGAATGCTGCATTCATGTTCCGTGGGAAAGACAGGAGACATCAACTTCCTAGTGGAAAATACTGTTCAGTTTAGCCATAAGATGCTATGTACTGTTTGTGAATTTGAGGTTTGGAGATGGAACTGAAGGAAAATATTAATTTTGAAGTGTAGGAAATAATGTATACTGTTTTAACCATAGTGCTTATGGACAATGGCAGGAGGAGACTTTGCGGGATTTTTGGTTTGATATTTTGCAAAAAAAAGAAAAGAAGTTTGTCTGGTTTTGAGATGAAGCTGATCAGGTGCAATGTCATGTTTCCCACATGACATGAATGCAGCATCACTCTGACAGGTCATGTTTGCGTTTTCCTCACGTAGAGCTTGGACTGAACTGACGGACTGAAGAGGGAAACGACTTTTTGAATGAATTGATTTGAAACATAACTCGGCGACTGTTGATTTGGTTTTTTTGTTTTGTTTTTTCTTTTGCTCGGGTGCTACATGTGTATGTCGGTCAGCTGTAGAGTTTACTCGCCGCTGGCTTGTGCTTTTTTCACATCTCCTCCGGCTGCGTGGTCATTACCGAAGAGCTCGTGTCTTCACCGCTGTTCGATGTCACAGCTGTTTTTGTGGTGGACGTGTAGTCAAGTCAAAGCTCGCCTTAATCACTTTTCACAGGCCAGCCCCTTGGTCGTGTGCTGATTACATTGAAACAGTGGCTGAAAATGGAGTTTGGACCCACAGTGTTGTTGTTCCTGTGATGACTTGTATTATTTCGGTACTCTGCCCGTCCGTCTGTGTTTTGGTTGTAGTGTAGCAAAGAGCTGTTTGACATGTAATAGTGCTAAATGACTGTGGCTTTACAAGGCTTTTTATTTTTGAATGGAGAAGAAGCCCAGCCCTACACCAACCATGCTTCAACTAAACAGGGCTGACCTCTTTTAAAAAGAAAACTGTGGTAACTACACCTGAAGCGCTGTTGTTCAACCTGTGACTCAGGGCCCGGTGCGCTTGCTGGCCTCTTCTGGTGGGTCCCCGTTTGATAAGAGTGCTCGTGTGTTTTAAGGAGGTTCGTGTATTGCTCGTAGTTCACGTCTTGTTGCATTCCCACAGGCTGTTTGCTCGTATAAGTATGTTGTTGTTGTTACACACCTACTTTTATATTTGATTTAAGATTTGTACAACTGTAGAGACTCCAAATGTTGCAGTTTTAAAAACACACTTCTGAAGGTTTCTTCAGGAAACCCAGTGCTAACAGGTGTGTGTGTGTGTGTGTGGTGATGATTAAACTAGCTTTCCTGGCCTTGGTGCCGTGTTCTCCCCTGTCTGTTGCTTTTATTAGTTTAAAGCTAAATCCTAACAAAATATGACACACTTGAGTCACCTCAACAAGAATGTGAGTGTAAACTGGAAAGACACGGGGCCCCAAACATTCAGTTTGACTTTTCCTTGACAGAAATCTCTTTCTTTGGTCCCTCAGTGAAGAAAATGAAGAAATGAAACAAGGCAGGAAGGCAAGCAACTCCCCCGAGGCCCTAGACACACAGGGGCCCCAAAGTTTCCAGGTTCACTCTGTGGCAATTGGTCTGTGGTAATGTAATTAACTGCAAATGTGTTTGTTACTAACATGCGCGCCTCTAAAGCACATTAGAAACTGAAATGACCCGGGCTGCTAATCCTGAGGGTCTGAAATTTAATTTAAAATCTACTTTAATTAAGGCATATACTGTGTTTACATCATACTAAATACTACATTTGTGCTTAATAAATCCACAATGCGCAGAGAGAAGGAGTTGGGGTGGTTTCATCACGGGACCCTGTTTTGGTTGTTTCGGCCTCGCACCAGTAAATAAACGAAAAGCGTCTGACATCACAAATCATACCAGTGTTAATAATCTGAACAGTTTGGTACAGTTTTTGAAGAGGCTCTGATATTTCCCGCTAGTTAAGCAAAGGATGAAACTGTCAGTTTTAAAAAACGGCAGGAACACAACGGTCAGAAAGCTCACAGAGTTTCATGTGCTAAATGAAAGGGAACCCAGCTGTTTGATCACTCATGGTACATCAGCCTCTTCATCTTCATAGACACACTTTGCTTGTGTATTAAAATGCCTCTATTCTTTTTCTTTTCACATTCTGTCTTGTCTTGAAGAAGCTGTATTTTTTTTGGTGGGGGGGGTGAGTGGTAGCAACTTACCACGATAATACCAAGTACAACATGTACTAGTTAGTACTTTTTCGGTAGATACAGCGTCTTAAAACATATTAACATGTCTGGTAGAATTCAAGAAAGGTGATTTATTACATTATTTCTAGTTACTGTCAGTGACTACAGGCTCCTGTTTTAGTTGCAAAGCTTGACAAAATGTCTGTGTCAAGTTTTCCTTCATTCAGGGTGATGAGACAACATTAGCTTGTGGAAGCAGCACTGTGAAGCACATGACGCACTGTCAGCAAGTCAGATGGCTCATCTGTCCCACTTTAGAGGATTGGAGGTTGTGTAAGCCTGTCAGTTTAGCTACTTTATTACTACTACTGGTATTTTGAGTTCATTTATCTTGATAAAAAGGTCATTAACATTTTTTGAGTTACCATTAAATAAAGATTTTACCATCTAAGTTCATGTGTCTGTGATTTATTTGCCGATTGCCAGAATCAGTTGATATGTCCTGTATTATTATCACTCCAACATTTTGGTTTTGTCATCTTATAGCTCAGTGGATAAAGCTTTTAAATAACACTTTTGTTGTAAAAGTATTCTGGTAGTTTTAAATATAAAATATATTTGATTTAAATTAGTGCATCTCACACACGTTAGCACAGAAAGAACAATGAATAACTGATCTAGCTGCTCTGTTTGTTGCAGTTTGACCAATTCTTTTTTTAATGTTCCTTTGCAGTGCTTGACCAGACGTTTGGGCAGTGCTCCAGGTATGATAGAACAAGAACATTCGTAACTGAAGGTGGAACACATGCAGAACACTTCGTGGAAATAGCAATGCCCTTTCCCGTCATAGAAACAATTTGATCTGTCTGGTCAGACCAAGACAGTAAATGATCTAATCTAAACACCCAGTGATTGTTTGGTGACACTGATATCCCATCTAATGACAGGCTGAGCACAGTGGTGTTAGAGCATTTCTACTATTTGTCATTGTTCAGTACCAATTTATTCATTTTCACCCATTTGCATACAGGATCCAACTCAAATCAAATCTGCTTTACTGGCATGGATGTATAACAAAAATATTGCCAAAGCTCCAAACATAAGAACAACTCAATGGGGAATGTTTTGTTGAGACTGTTTGCCTAAAATGAGTACAAGCTGCATTAACAGCATTAAAAAACAGGTTGAATCAGAGCTGTAAGCAGGCTGTGCTCAGACATAAAAAAAAAAATCCTCTTTTTTTTCCTGACTCCGCCTGCACTGAACAAGCAGCAGCGCCCTCTGCTGTTTGGAGAGAGAAGAGAAAAATCTTATTCTCAGGCAGGTTCCCATCTGAGTCTTAATCTGACTTTAAAGACACAGAATGGCCAATATATACTTCATACTGTATTTACATTGAAGTTTAAAAAAAAGCCCCTTTGTTCAAACACTCACTTTAACATCTTCCCTCTAAACCTGATGTTTTTGTCTTAAAGACGGTTCAAATGTTATCCACAATGTGTCTAAATTTATTTAAGCATGCTGTTTGCACTGTTAACTAAAATTAACTTCTTGCAACTGTTCCCAGTCTACATCTACTGTACGTCTAGGCTACACATCCTGTATTTAGCCTTTGCTATGCTGCATTGTCTGGACCAGTGCCCTGGACTCCACACTTGACAACTGAGATCCGGGCACACCCAAAGGATGTGCCCGAGCTGACTCCAAAAAACCAGCAGAACAGGTGTAGAGAGGCACTCTTTCACAAGGATACTCAAACTATTCACAGAATCTGCTCACGCGTGTTTATGATTGAATGAACATAAGCTACAATACCGATAACAAAAAGGCCTGTCATGGACATCTGTGTGCATTTATTTCCATAGAGACATAACGTTCTGGCCAAGAGATCTGATTGCAGTGATACAATTTCTCCTCATGAATGATAAAGACTGCTGATAACTAAATTCTGTACTTTAGTGCAGGCTTGACTTCAGTTCTATAATTCTATATATTATCCCTTTTTCCACATAACCCCATCATCTGCAATAATAAAAGACCTGTCAACATGGCTAAATCTTTCACTTATTTTAGTTCAAAACAATCTCGGACTTATGTGACAAGTTATTTTGCAGTTATTTTGATTGTTTTATAAAATGTGACTCAAAACTTGCCTCTGAAATCAAGCGTGTCCAGGATGCTATGGTCTCATTCCCAAACACAGATGGATGTAAGAACATCACCGTCTTTAACATCATGTCTGTAAAGATTCTGAGAAAGAGGACTATAAACCAGTCACCCTCCAGGTTAGGGTGTGGCCACTTCACAGTCCGTCTCTCAGGAGTTAGGAAATGCTGTCATGTAGAACATGAACAACACCAGATCCACTTCCATGCGCACTAGCTACAACCAGATAAAACGTGTTCTCTGAATGGTGTTGCAGTAAGCAGCAAGACCTAAGCTCATGCTACATCCAGGGAGTTTGACACTTCCTTCCTTCTTACCGTCAGGAAGAGCATCTGGCACTATGGAGGTGTATGCTGTTGCTACTTCATGGTTAACTGAGGCACTAGGTGGAGTGATGATCCCTTATCAAACCTAGATTTAAGACACATGCTTTAGCTACAGTTATGCTTCTCTGAAGATATACGTCTCTGTGAACCTTTGCGGAGGTGTTATGGGCAAGAACAACCTCCAGGTCTTAAAAGTGAAACCAGTGCTGAAGTGCCTTAAATCTGCATGTCCAGTAGGGTGCAACTCACCTCTCACCTGATTTATTACCTCAGTAAACACTTTCCTAATGAGTTTATGGTCTCAATCAGTAGTTTAAAGTCTTCTCCAACACAGCATGATGTTCATTTAATAAAATATGGTCCCATTTGGAAGAAGAATAAACATTATGGTTTAGGGCATAGCTACATTCACATGTGGCCCTAATCCTCTTCCATAGGCTGCATGTGAGTATATAAATGCACATAAATAATGTTTAAATACATAACTATAAGATTAAGTTTTCAGACAGTTACGCCACTGAACACAAATGCACACACAAACTTAACAGCAGTAGCTCACTTTTTGGTTATAAGTTTGTCTGTGTCGTTTTCCCCATGGAGCTTGAACGCATCATCTGTCACTCTTCCTGTGGATTCACATGTGGTGGAACTCCACTTACAGGCAGCACGGGCCTCGTGCCATCTTACGTTTCAGAAAACTGATCCGATCTATGTGACACATAACCTCTCTCACTCCCGTACTGTACATATAAATATATACACGTTTATAAATCTAGCTCACATCTGAGGCATCGACACAACGTCAATATCTCACTGATAGATCCTTTGCTTGAAATATTTAAGTTTCTGTCGGTGGTTATAGTCACTTCATTAAGACATCATCTTGACTGCTGCACAAAGAAACAGAAGGTCCTATTAATCCCTGTGAGTCTTAATGAGGGTTAAGTCTTCCAGTTATTTGCGAGATTATTTTCCACTGGCCTTGTCTTATGTAACCTTTTATGTTTAGTGTATGGAGGTCATATTGCAGCACTGTAAGCCGCATTTCTCCAAAACTTCAATACAGATGCTTCCTGTGAACCTCAAATTCCCCAGTATGGACAAGTGCGAATTCTGCCACGTGCCTCTTGGTGTCCGGTTCCCAAGTGCAGGTTGCCAACTAAGCACAATGTGGAGGTCTTGTGTGGCCTTATTCTGAGTTTGGCAGTGCTGGTGCATGTTAAATGGAACTTTATATAAACAACAGGTTTATGTATCTATTTTCACCACCAGTGCCACACACATAGACCTACTAACAAACAGGACCGGGGCACTTGAGGGCACTGGGGCCAAACACTAAAGAAATATGAGCTTAATTGCATTTTTTATTAGTCCACAACAACATAAATGTGTGAATGTTGTGCTACTCTTATCGCTAATCTGCCAGGTACTGTTATCTACCTAGCAACATTTCTTTCAGCAATTTGCCATGTTATTTCGACATTTCCCACAGCACTTGAAAGCAGCATGTGGTGCAGCCGAGATTTAAATGCCGTCTTGTAATGAGAGAGGTGACAGGACAGGAGGCACCTGCGGTTATTTAAAACACACAGGGCTGTGGGACCATCAGAGCTGCAATCATCCCGCCTCAGAGGATTATTTAATCTCGTCAACATTCGGTAAGAACAGTACGCCAAACTTCATTCAAAAATCCAACAGATTAATGTTTACTGTTAGAGATAGGCCTGTGCATTGAATATGATACAACTGCTGTCATCACCAATAAATGAAACAGTTGTAAGTGGTTTATATCTGCTGCACTTCCGACTTGATTGTTAAAATAAATTTGGATTATTTTTCCATGCCGAATTTAAGAGGAGCCTCTTTTCAAAGTTCTGAACTTTTTAAAAGTGAGTCTACAATTGACAAAAGACCAAAAAAATCCATTAATATTACTAATGTTTAGTGCTGAAGTGTTTAATGTTCCTTCAACTATGATGAGACTGGGCAAATACAAAGACGTTGGTTTGTGTGACTTTCCTTGTTTCTGTTCTGTTTTTGATAAAGAGTTGAAAGCAGCCTGATCCTGAATGGGGCTGCAGTGTAGGAGGAGGGGGGACAAGATGTTTCCTTTGTGTGTTTTGGGGATGTTGCTGTGTCTTCAGAGTGGAGGTGTGTCCAACGGTGAGTATAACTTTTGCTCAGGAGACGCTTTCTGTCTGGTTTGTTTACACATGGCATTATCTTCAACAGAACCACTGTTTATTGAAGCAGGCTTTTATGACATAGATTCAAATAAAATAGAACTTAAAAAGGGTTTCTCTTAATGACGTATCTCCATGAAATAATGCCACATATGCTGCTGTGTCTACTGTAGCCGCCTCATCACTCCCTCCTAAGTACGTATTTAAAAAGCATGTTATAAATACTCACAGAGATATATTTTATAAAATCTATTAAATTTCACTAAAAACTAAAATTTCACTTTGTGAAATAATTGAATTAATTATGAATTAGTATTTATGTTTTTACTGCATGAAGTCATGAAGTTTGTGTTATTCATGATGTCACTTTTAATAGCAGTCCCTTTCACCTTTCAGCCAATCACATTCCCCACACACCTCTCAAGGCCTGATTGGTACTTCTGCGTCGAATCTACGCCATAGCCTGATGCACACCTTACTATGTCGTTAATGTTAAATGTAACTTACATCGTGGCGATGCAGCCCGCAAGAACTGTGATTGGTCGGCTTGACAGCATCGCATTTCCCCCAAGCCCACAGGAAGTGCTCTGTGGTTTTTAGTAAGTTTTACCAGCGGCCAAACCAGCAGCTGTAAAGCAGTGGATCAGTTTCTTTGAGCATCACTATCCCTGTGAAATGACTCATTTCACTATCAGAAATGTGTATCCGTCTGAAAGACACCAACGCACAAGTGCAAATGTTTGTGACGGCTACGTGTGACCTATGGCGTAGAACTGACACAGAAGTATAAATCAAGCTTCACTCAAGGAAGCAAGCTCAACAAATACACATCACTTAAATAGACATCTTCAGTCACATTTTTTTACTCGCATGACTCGTTTTATCTTCTTTTCTTTCTTCCCTTCACCTTCTTTCGGCCTCGTTCTTATAACTGTATCCTCATTTTTCCCATCAACCTTTTTTAAAACTTCTTTATGCTCCCTTCCCTTTCTCCAGCCGCTCACATAGTACAGATGTTGAACCTTCAGGTGAAGTACGGGGAGTCAACCATCTTGCCCTGCAATGGCTCAGCCTACCGAGGACAGGAAGGGAGTGTCCATTGGGAGACGATGGGAGAGGATGTGGCAATCCTGGTGGGAGGGGAGCTAAGACCCGGGGACAAATTTAAGGTTAGTGCTGTCTGTTTTAGTCTACAAATTTAGACTTTCATCAAAGAAACTGATATTTGCACTTCAGTAAGTTATGTTTAGCAGTGTGGCTCTGTTCTGGGATCTCTCTGTCCTTCCACCTATGAAGCAGAGAGAGGACAGTTTGTGCAACCACCAGACTGTTGCATAGTAACCACAGAAACTGCTGTTTCAAGGGAAACACACCCACCTATAACATATAATAATGTATTCTCTCTGGATCCACTAATGTCCAAGTGCGACACAAAATGTTTGGTACATTCGTGCCTACGCACTGAGAGTTGAGATGGACCGCAGGTTTCATGAAAATGGAGCCCTAAAATTGTAAATGATGTCTTTGTTATTTCTACAGATTGTTGATGCAACTTGTATAATTCAGCATTACATGAACTGTAATTAACTGTAGTTGTAATTCAGTTCAAACCAGCCCATGTTTGAACTCCACTTTAGCAGGCTGCAAGGCTTGTGATTAACAGTCCCGTAATTCCTTCCAGGGCCGGGTCCAGTTGCTGTCAGAAGACAAGTTCAGGGAAGGAGACTGGTCTGTGGTGCTTCAGCACGCGATGCTCAGTGACACTGACATGTACGAGTGCATGTGGCAAAGAAGAAGAACGGTATCAACAGTATGGCTCACAGTCATGGGTGAGTTCTTGGGAGAGGGATGTGGTTCTCAGTCACGGATGTGTCAGACTAAGTAGACACTCGCTGTGTCTCCCTGTATCACCCTGTGTTGTCTGCCTGCCATAGTAACTCACTCTCACTCCTGCCTGCTTGCGCACGGTGCAAGAGGAAAGGGACAGACGCTGAGCAGCATGCAGGGGAATAAGTACGCCCTTGCATACAACAGACTCAATTCACCTCCGCATTGTGGACTGCTGAGCCGTTCAATGATGTTCGGATGCTTACCTTTTAATCTGCTAAATTACCGACTGTGCTCCAACATAGCAAACAAATGCAACATGACTTCAAGTAATCTAAGTAAAGACAAAGTCAGCTATAGTTTCAGTTATTTGGAACGCATCCCAATCATGTATTGACACTATCGCTGTTTCTTCTTCTCACATCTGCTATCCTGTTGCCACTTCCTGTTTCTCCGAAAAGAGCCCCATGTTGACCACTTCCTAGAGGTGCCTGTGGGTACCATGGTGGACCTAACATGCTATATTCAGATCTCCAGAAGCCAGTCCCCCAATGATCTGCAGGTCTGGTGGACCAAGAACGGCAGCCCTATAGTGTATATAACAGGAAAGGAGGTACTGTATACTGCAGATGGCCAATCATGCATACTGTAGATGCTATTATTTTTTCTTAAATGTCCAGGTAATAATCTATTGTCTGATTTGAGGAAGAGACAGATTACATCATACAATCCAAACAGATAAACCGAACACAGGCGAAGAATGCTAAACAGAGAAGCATTGCGTGACTTTCATGCTCTTTTCACATGTTACGGCGGTGACTGATCAGTTGTACTCTACTATGCTGACTCTACAGCAGAGGTGTCTAATGCTGAGGATTTATCTCGAATGTATCTATTGGTTGACACTAAAGAAGCAGTTCATCTTTTTATTTACTCAACAATGATGAGCGACAATGGAGAATACCGCTGTTTGTATAAAACCAGGTATGTTCGATGGACGGTTGGTCAATTTGTTGTTTTTGTAATATTTTTGCATAAGGAATGAGTTATTAGTCAGTAGTAAATGTGAGTCATCTTGACAATGTTGACACAAATAGTTATAACCTTTACATTTACCCTTAATTAGCTAGAATTTCACATTTGTACCTTAAATGGATGACCCAGCAATTATGTACTGCATACAGACTTGTGATAGACAGATTAGAAAAAGAATAGTAGAAACAAAGTAGCTGACTTTTTGTCCTTATGTTTCAAGGTCCAAAAACACTGGATCCCACATTTCCCACAATGAAACCACAAGCATATTTTTTCTTTGTCCTGTCCTGCTGGTGAACACCCACGTTTTCTAAACTCCATGCCCCACGTTTGTAATGCAAGTTTTGTTTTATAAATTTGAAGTTTTATGATATGAAGTACATCTAATTCTTGACAAGAAAAAATATCTCGTCCAAATATTTCCAAGCCTTTCAGGATTAAAAAAAAAAAAAATCACACATGAACAAACAACAATGAGAAGGCAAACACGTACCTCAGAATGAGATACCTTCTCATCAATTAGGTGGAGCCTATCCCAGCTGACAGTGGGCGAAATGCCTGGTACACCAGGTCGCCAGTCCATCGCAGGGCCACACATAGACGTCACATGCACACCTAAGGACAATTTAGAGACACTAGTTAACCTAGCCTGCATGTCTTTGGATGGTGGGAGGATGTTGTTAGTCAGTGAGTTACTCCAGAGCACCCGGAAAGAACCCACGCGGACACGGGGTTCAAACTCCACACATGCAAACTCCACACAGTAAGGCCGGGGCAACCCACGACCTTCTTGCTGTGAGGCGACAGTGCTAACCACTGCACCACCATGCCACCCCAACTAATAACCATTTTTAATCATATTTTTGAAGGGATTCTGATGACCCCAAGCCTGGAATACCAGAGAGTATCACATTGACTGTGCTAAGAACAAACCCTACAGCTATTGGTAAGTTTGTTTTTGTTATTCCTCCAACTGTAGCAACACATTGTATTTTCATCAGTAGACATAATCTTTGTGAGGGAATGGTGCACCATCACAAGGCCCTTCAGGTGGAAATTTTATTATGGACTAGTATAACCTTAAATACATACTACCTGTCAATCTGATCCAAAACACAACACATACCTGTTGTTCTGTCATAATGTATAATATAAGTTGCTATTGGGACATAAATATTTTGGTTACTTTTTCAAACAGTTTTTCATCCCGAAGAGACAACCGCTGGGGTCTGGGTCAGTACTTCACACTTGCTTACAGCACCTTGGACATCACAGGTGACGGATGTGACGGATGTAACGGATGTTGTGGATGTGCTGGGTGTGACGGATATGACGGATGTAACAGATGTGACGGATGTAACAGATGTGACGGATGTAACGGTTGTTCCGGATGTGCCGGGTGTGACGGATGTAACAGATGTGACGGATGTTGAAACCACAGAATCCCCAATTTATCGTATTGCTGTTCTCCTGGAAGATTCCCCACACTCAATAAAAGGTGAGCCTTGCTCAGTGAGAATGGAAATGTGATAAGAAAAGTAGGTTAAGAGGCCAGGTTATATCGCAATAAACTAAAAATTCATACTCACTATGGATACGTACTATGTGTATATATATTATGGAATAGTACAGTGTGGATACATGTAAAGTAGATATATGCTTAAAATAGAATATACCTTAAAAATCAGACACCATTATCCATGTAAGGTTAAAATTTCTTCCCAGCTTGACTTGGTTGAATATACTCCAAGACATTACGCCTCTCATCCAAGAGGCTTCTTCAGTTCTGACTGGCAGGGAGTCCCAGCTTTGTAGTCTCTGTGGGGTCGTTGTCAAGGTGCCACTTTTTCTTTCGTGCTCCTGGCTGTATTATTGTGAAGTCATTATGGTTGTATGAGTCATATGAGGCCAAGTCTGTACGACCGTTGTTGGCGTTGTCACAAGAAGCCAAATGTGAGCTGTTATTTTAATCTCCTGGGAAGAGATGAAAGGACAGAATTGTAAATTGGGGGATAAGTGGTGTCTCAGTCCTGCTCCCCCGGTGAGCGATGGTTTCTCCAATCTGGTGTAAATAGCCTTTTTTTTACCTCCTCTTTCAAACCATCTGTCCTCCATGTCCAAAACATGTCCTTTGTTATAATTGAAAGAGTATCTTTTATCCTTAAAATAAGTAAACTGCTGAGTGTTGACCTGAGGAGTTGGCCCTTCTGTGTTAGGCCATGCGTTTCTGTAGGCTGTTGTTAAGTTTCCCTACAGGTCTGTGCATTTCTCACTGTTGTGGACAGCAGACACTACATCGCTGTGTTGTAGGTGGAGGAGGATCACAACAACATCTTGATTTCTTTTGTGTTTGGGTTTTTAGAGAAACTCAGCAGGCGTTTCAACAATCATCAAAACCTGACGCGAAAATGAAAAAAATACGGTATCTGTGTCTGCCACCGGACCGTAATGAGCTTGGACTATGACGTCATTCGGCCTGGATGTGTTTTCTGTGTTTGCAGCACGTCTCGACCTCACACCTCACTTCATTTCTTTAATGATGTTTTTATACTGACAGAGTCACAGCCAATGGAAGGCTCTGAGGAGTCAATGACGTCATTTCTAGATGAAGGTGAGCAGCTCTGTACTTTACAGCACTTTTCATACCTACCTCATGCGTGTGTTTGTTGATCTATTATTGGTGTATCATCAGAAATATTTTACTTTTCAGGGCTGGGAATCCTCTTTACATAACCAACAAATTCTGGGTTTCTTTTCTTTTTAACTTTGAGAGGTTTACACTGACGAAAGTTTCATGTTGCTGTTTTGATGTGTTTACCATATTCAAATATGGTAAACACATGTCAGGTCCTAACACGTTCACGTTTGCACTTCTAATTAACAAACAAATTATCAAAGCACAATATTTCATCATGATTCTCTCTTATTACCATCCATAAATGCAACATTAGTTCAATGCAGATGTCATGCACCCAACTTTTGCCCCATTTCTGTGGTAAGAGCTTAAAGACAGATGAAGATAGAAGCTAATTTTAATTCCTTTTTAAAGTGCAACATGTATACTGTGTATTTTAGCTATAATGTGTGCTCTCCACTCTTTCTACCCTCCCTCCTCCACCCATCCTTCAAGGCACCCCAGAGACATCATCTGAGTCTCTCCAGTGGGACACACTCCCTTGGATTCGGATTGGCCTCATTGCCGGAGTATTGCTGGTCACAGTAGTGGTCCTGTGCATTCTGGGAGCTCTACGGAAGCTTTAAAATATAAAGCACGAAAACCGGATTCCCACTTCTGCCATTCAGCTGACCTGCGTTGTACAACGTAAAGGATTTGAGTCGGCTTCTGAGCTGGTTACGCAAGGAAGAGCCTCCTTGTTTGAAGAAAAGGGTTACTGTGGTTGGGCTCACCACAGATGAACTGGGGTTGGAACTTGACTGTATGTGGAGAAAATACAAGCTTTTACCAAGAACTTTTTGGAGCTTGATATTTGGTTATTAAGACTCAAATTCTGTAAATAACCTTCAATATAAAAAAACACTACCTGTAGGCAAGCCATATGTCAATCCTTGAGTGTGTTGTTATATATATTTATGATGAACTTGGCAGAAGGACCAAGTCCAGAAGAACACCATGTTGATGTACCATTAACAAATATAAACAGGGTCAATTATAGTCACCACTCTGTCGCGCTGAGTAAAATAAATACGCTGTAATCAGAAATACTGCTGTCACGCGTCGTTTAATGAATTGTGTGAAAGAAGTTGAGTCTGTGATGCATTAACAGCCAAAAGCAGCAACAACATAGATCAGAAAACATGAAAACCTAATTAAAATATGGTTATTTGCACTTCTATAATCAAATTGAATTGACAGTCTGTCCTTAATTATAACTTGGTTCTTCAGCTAAGGTAATGAAAGTCCCTGGGTATTTGAGAATTTCCAGCATTTAGCAGGTCAGCCAGGCTCATAACTGACAATAGCCAAATTGGTCAAGTCCCATGGTCCACTGTAACAGAAGGCGGACTTCGAAGGAGCCGTTGTTTCTATGACTATGTGTTAACACATTTGTCCACGGTGTCATTAGTCACATTGTATTGTGCAATCAGAGACACTGTGTCACAGTTTCTTATACTTTTTTTCCATGCCTTCATCCCGTAAAACAGATCATAGTTTTATAAGAACTGGCTGCCATGGATACAGTTTACTGCTGCATATTGTTGCCCAGTTAGTAAAGAATTGTTGTATGTATGTGACAGATTTCAACAGGACTTCACTGCTGAAACATCGGTTAACGTTTGATGATCTGACTGCGTGCCTTTAGGATCCATGGGTAGAGGACAGGAGCCGATCCGTCTCTGGTGTGGAATGAGGAACAGGTGCATTCAGCATAGAATGAAATTCAATATAGAAACGACTCAGCCAAACTGTGCTGTATAAGGCATATAAGCCATAAACCCTCAGCACCAAACCAGTTCTCAGTTACCTCTCCGTGAGCCACTGTCACAATGCTGCTCAGTGTTGCTTATCTGACACTCACTGTTGTTTGGGATCAGTATAGGGGCAGGTCTGGGTATTAACCAGCTGAGTATCAAACAGATTATAGAGGTATTAAAAAAGTTATTAATCAAATTTGGATTAATATGTACAGGGCACCACCTTGGGATCGAGGACTGATTACCAAACCTGAATACAGTCTCAAAAAGGGGCGTTTAATTATAAACTATTAATAATGAAGCATTATTAAATAATAATAGGCTGACAGGGATGGATGAGTTTGTATGCTGGCTGTCTCAACAGCTGTTATCATAATGCCACACACATTAACCACAAACAACGACTTCTTAAATGAATTTAACCACTATTATTTACTCTAAAACCAAACATGCAGCAGTAATCAAATGTGCAGGAAATGTGTGTGTAACAAGAAAGCGGGAGGTTGAGAGACGCACCGAGGTTGACCAGCACTTCCAAAATGGCAGAGGTCAGCTGGAGCTAGGCTACCTGTGGGTCACAGGTCAGGCTGCTCCTCTATTTTTGAGTGTCAGTGTATCTGAGTGATCTGCCAGCCCTCTTTCCTGCTACAGCGTCTGGCAGATAAAAAGCACACTGTGGATTTGAAAAGACAAATTTATTCAAAGCACAAAAAAACTATCTTTGGTGAGAAGCAGCGATAAAATGATGAAACAGCAAAGTTACTGTCAGAGGTACTAGTGCCCGATGTTATGTGAGTTAGCATAAGGATTACATCTTATTGGTAAGTTATTTTTTCTTTTAGTACAGTCCAATGTTATGACCCACATTGCATGTTCTAAATGAAACACCAGATTTTAACAGACTGGGTTATGGGTTATCTGTACCTCTACTGCTTTACATATAAATAGCACAGCCAATGTGCATTTAAAAGTGTAAAATTGGTGGCTTTTCCTTCCTAGAATTTAATTTTCTTACAACATTATGATGCATTGATGTTTTCTCTGTGTTCTTGCAGTGATGCTAGCATCCAGCAGAGGGAGTCTTGTTATTTATAAATGACCTGACCTTCCAACATGAAGTCTGAGACAAGCTAAAGTGTTTATACATCATGGGCTTGTTCTAAATGACATTTTATCATGTTTGTAATTTTGATTGTCTGACATCATTTTCTTTAAAGGCACAAAATCAATTGTGAGATATTTAACTATTGGATGAATTGCCATTAAACTTGTACACACAGTAAAGACCCCCTCAGCATGAACTGTAATAACTCGCACCATCATCAGGTCAAAATCCAAGTTGTCCAATTTTTTTACATACAAGCTAAACTGCTGACCTCCCTATCACAGTTGCCAGGCTGTGAGAAATTGCTTTGACTGAATGTTACCGTTTCTATTTAATCATAATGCAGTTAAGTTAAAGGCTTAATAAGTAAACTTAAAGTAGTAATATGTTATGGCACAGCGGTGAAATTGCCCAGTCCCACCAGTTTACATGTCTTCACTGTAAATCTAAATTGTAAGTAAGTAAGTAATGTTAGTAAGACACATGACTTGAATAAATTCCTCAGAGACAGGACAAGACCATCCAGTAAATCGACTTTCTTGAAATGTGAGCCGCGGTGATGTACTTATAGCAAAGGCATGCATGGATGGTTTCTTCCAACGTTAAATTTTGTTCCCTACTCTCTACTTTCCCTCTCTCTTCCCCTATGATCCATCCTCCGTCTCTCCTCCCCTTTTACCCCCCTCCACCCGCTCCCCTCTGCTCTCTCCTGTTCTTACTTCCCAAAGAGCAGCTTCACATTGAAAAATGGAGGAGAGGCGTAAGGAGTCATTGACTTTCTCTGTCAGGGTCTTCGCTCTGCAGGAGGAGGTGAGGGCTGAGGAGGAGCACATGGAGACACATGAGGAGGTAACAGTGGAGGCTGCAGAGGGCGCACTTTTATATGCTGTTTATCTTTTCCAATCTACTGGCTTCTGACTTTATGAGATGCCTTTTAAGTAAATAAACCTGGTTTATGTTTTGAGTTTTAATCGAGCTCTGCTTTCTGATCTAAAGTATGCGGCAGCTCCAAACCTAGTCTGTTCTGGTTTAATGCAAATGGATCTGATAGGCGCATAAAATGCACAAAATGCAAAAAGATAACATGACCATGCTAAGCCAAAAACCAAAGGCTGCATATATATATATACACACTCACCTGCCACAAATAGCTAATCAATGCATTTTGGCATGCAGAATGGGTAAGAAATGGGATTTAAGTGACAGTGAACGTGGCATGGCTGTTGGTGCCAGACGGGCTGGTCTGAGCATTTCAGAAACTGCTGATCTACTGGGATTTAAACGCACAACCATCTCTAGGGTTGGTCTGAGAAAGAGAAAATACCCAGTGAGTGGCAGTGGTGTGGACGACAATGCCTTGTTGATGTCAGAGGTCAGAGGAGAATGGGCAGACTGGTTTCGAGACGACAGCAAGGCAACAGTAACTCAAATGACCACTCGTTACAACCAAGCTATGCAGAATACTGAACGCACAACACGTTGAACCTTGAAGGAGATGGGCTACAGCAGCAGGAGACCACACCGGGTGCCACCTGTCAGCTAAGAACAGGAAACTGAGGCTACAGTTCCCCCAGGCTCACCAAAACTGGACAATAGAAGGTTGGAAAAACCTCGTCTGGTCTGATTCGTCTTGATTTCAGCTATGACATTAAGATGGTAGGGTCAGAATTAACAACATGAAAGCATGGATCCATCCTGCCTTGTATCAAGGGTTCAGGCTGCTGGCGGTGGTGTAGTGGTGAAGGTCTGTAGTGGTCCATCTCTTTATGTACACACTCTACCCATCTTCTGATGGCTACTTCCAGCAGGATAATGTACCATGTCACAAAGCTCAAATCGTCTCTAACTGGTTTCTTGACCATGACAGTGAGTTCACTGTACTCCAATGGCCTCCACAGTCACCAGATCTCAATCCAGTTGAGCACCTTTGGGATGTGGTGGTACGGAAGATTCGTGTCATGGATGTGCAGCCGACAAATCTGCAGCAACTGTGTGATGCTATCATGTCAATATGGAGCAAAGTCTTTGAGGAATGTTTCCAACACCTTGTTGAAAGTATGCCATGAAGAATTAAGGCAGTTCTGAAGGCAAAAGGGGGTCCAACCCGGTACTAGCAAGGCATACCTAATAAATTTGCCTGTGAGTGTATATATATTTTTATGTGTGTATATAAATTGTGGTTTATAAGGGATTATATTGGTAAAGGAGATCTGGTCACTGACCAAATGCATGAATAACTGGACTACAGTGAAGAATCTCAGTTATCCACGTCAAAGTTATTCAAGGAAAGTTGAAATTAAAGGCAACTGGACTTTGTTGAAGATACTTGAAGACGTGTTGCCTCTCATCCAAGAAGGTTCTTCCCTTCTGACTGTCTTGCACAGAGTCCCAGCTGTTTAACCTCTGCTTGGCTCGTTAGTGCTCCTGGCTGTTGTATAACGTCACCTGAGGCCAAGTCTGAACTACCCTCATTCTTATTGTAACATGAGGCCAAATGTGAGCATTTGTTCAACTCCTGTGAAGGGATGAAAAGACAGCATTGTAGTTGGTGTTGCAGACCCCCTTCCCCTGTTGAGAGACGGTATCTCTGTACTAGTGGAAATAACTTCTTTCACTCCTTTCCATCCTCACCATCTGTCCTCCCTGTCCAGAACATGAACATTGTTGTTCTCAAAAGAGGCCCTCATCATTGAAATGTATGAAAACAGCTGAGTCTTGACCTGAGGAATTGACCCACCAGTGTTGTGTAGTGCCAGGAGCACTAACAAACCAAGCTGTATCCAGAGGGAAAGCTGGGACTTCCTTGCCGTTGCATCAGAATAGAAGAAGCCTCTCTGATGAGAAGTGAAAGTCCAGCTGACCCTCTCTTTAACCCACTGATGAATTTCCATGGACAAATCCAACCACAGTGGTAAAGTACATTTTTACATAGTCTGACATCATGTTCGTTTAAACAAGAACATTGTTTGGAGCAGGGACATTAGTTATCTAAGAAATATTTTGATGTTTCTAGTAATGTAGGAAGATGACAATCTTAATCCCTCCTATTTAGCTCTGATCAGATCAGTTGTTATTCCAGCCAGTGAAAGTGCTTTCAATGATCGCAACACCAGACCAGTTTGAATCTCTGAAAATATCAGCGATGTCGGTCGCAAATCAGAGGCTTGGAACCAGGAGAGATCAGCTGCAAGGTTTATTCTTTTAGCTAATACATGCATATCTTGCAGTTTTACTACACTTAAATCCAGAGTTTTTACAGTAGTTCCCACTTTTTCCCATGTGCCTTTCTGTAAGTTTGTTTACAACACAGGTACAGAAAGTGCCAATATTTTACATATGCTGCTGTTGGTAACATTTGCCATCACTGTAACATAAAAGGTGCTCTTAATAAGTCTCTTTGAAGCTTTGGTGTAGTGATAAGACATTATACCTTGCTAAAGGTTATTCTAGTTTGTCCTACAGACATTCAAATGTCTGATGGTTGAGTCATGTATTATTAATCAAGCTTCTTGCATTGGGACAAGCACTGCACCAAAATTGGCCCAGCAAAAATGCAGGGTCATCCATCCTTATTTTTACACCCAATGCAAAGTCATCTGGCCAATCCAAACAGTTACCTGCAAGTGCACGTCCCTGGGTGAAAGGTATGTACTGCAAATAAATTCTGGTGTTTACTTTGACATTGACATCAGAGGAGAAACTCATTCTCCTATTCACAGCTACCTAACTTAAATAAAACTTAATGTAACCTGTGGGAGGAAACCGGAGCTCCAGGAGGAAGCCCATTCACCCATTCCAGTTACTCACCAATATTTGTTGTGGTGATTAAGCTACAAGTGTGATTATTTGCTTGACTGACAGGTGTCTTGGCCTATCACAGCCAACTGTCATACCTCAGGCTTCCTCCTCTTTGCCAAATGAAGATTTGGGTAGACTGTTGGGTTAATATTAAAAGTAGCTACACAAATCCTCATCATACCAGATCTGGTCCGGAGTAATTCGTATGAGTCCATGTGTGCTGTGTTCTGAAGGAGGTGCAGGTCCAGGAGGGGGTGAACAGGGAGCAGCAGGTCAGCGTGTGCAGACAGAGAGCAGAGCAGGAGCTCACTCTGCTCCTCACCACAGGACTGGAGACTCAGCTGCTCACTGTGCAGGATGGTGAGCACACACACACTCACGCTCAAACGTGCCACACTTGCTAATTTAGAGCAGTGGTTCTCAAATTTTTTCATGTCAAGGACCCTCAAACACACATTCTAGTTGTAAAGTCGTCGTGTTACTACTAATAGTTGAAAATAAATTATTCCCTTTTTTTGCTTGGGACCCCTTCGAGCCCTCTAAAGGACTCCTGGGAGTCCCCGGACCCCACTTTGAGAGCCACTGATTTATTAATTCCAGGGAGAGGCTGTTGTAGTGGGACTTTTAATACTTTAAGTAGACTTTTTGCTGGTTATACTTTATTTTCAAATGTACTTTTAACAGAGTACTTTTACAGTGTTTTAAGCTGGATCTGAATACATCGTCCGCCACTGATAAAATGAAAATATGTTCTCAGCCAACAGAGCATCAGTCTTCCAGTTTACTGTTTCCAAGGAGATGGACTGCTGCCAGGTCGGACGGCAGTCCTTCCTGGTCTCCTTTGGCAAGTTGAGTTTTCTGCTGCAGTTCAAAACTCCTGCTGGTTTGTACATGATATTTTTAGATTAATACTGCTTATCATACTGGGTTTGGTTGTGTGTCATGAACTCGGGGAAACATATTCTCTTTGACTCTCCAGATCTGAAGAACTTCCAGCTGTCACTGAAAAGAGGGGATGATGGGGAGACTAAGAAAGGTTGCACAGAAAGAGATGAGAGGGGAAGCAAAGATTCAGAGAGAGGCAGAACACCTTCTAGGAGACATCCCACTGTGTTTGAATCAAGGACTGAAAATGCCCCTACCATGCCGGGTACCTACCAGGTAAGCCACTCATTCACTCTGACTTCACAGGTGCTGGGGATGAATAAATCGGTTTGAACAAGAATTTAAAATACATGTTGTTCATTGTTGGATGTGTGTATAGTTCCACAGCTGTCTGTCCCAGCAGCAGAGTCTGCTTCAAGACTACCCGAGGATCACCACCTACCAGAGAGCCATTTTAAACAATGAGGCCGACTTCAGAGACAAGGTGCACACAAACTCCTCAAGACTGTTGTTGGAGAAAGTGGCTTTATCCTGTTTATTTTATAAAATTCTCCTCCATTAAGTTTGTAAATTGTAGTCAAGTACAATGAAGTAAAAATTTTTATTAAATCATATTCAAATAAGTCAGTAATATATGTCGCAGTTAAAGAATCATTCCAATGTATTAGGTCTCTTCATTAGTTATGAGAACACATACTCATCAAAATTATTAAGTGACTGACTGACTCACATTTTTCACTACACACATTGGGAGTAATTTGGCTTTCAGCGTGTTACATTTAGTGGCCAACCCTCAACCACCTGAACTACAGCTACCTACTAGATCACCTAAAAGAAGTCCGGTGGATCAAGAACAGTCAGTCTAGTCAAGGTGAACACTAGAAGTGCGACCCCAAAAGAAAATAAATGATGGGAGCTTCACAGTGACTTAGAGGTTTACAGCTCCTAACAGCAACGTCTCCACTTCAAATGCAGCAGGAACCTTTTATTTCTTATCAACCCAGCTGCTAACATCATATTTCCTGTGTGAATTTCAGCTATACTCTATCAAACAAAGAGCAAAAAGGGTGTTTGATTTAAAGATAATGTTTTAAAATATGAACTTGGAGAACGTCTTAGGAATTTGGGCTAGCTAGCTAGCAGCTAGATAGCTAGATCCTTTGGTGGCGACATGGGGCGAGCAACACTCCAACACTGACCCAAACTTAATACAGATAAACACCTTCAAAAACTAGACTTCAAGAACTAGGACAGAAAGGGAACATGGACAAAGCACAGAGAAACATGCAGCCGTAACATCAGTAGAAGCTCACACCAGCTTAAACGCGTCTCATTTTCTTTCTTTTTCTTGTCTCTGTAGGTGGTTCTGGATGTATGTTGTGGTTCTGGTATTCTGTCTTTCTTTGCAGTCCAGGCAGGAGCCACCAGAGTGTATGCTGTTGAGGCCAGCCCCATGGCCCAGTTTACACAGGTCAGTAGATTGGAAGCATCCATCCTCCATCTCTGTCATTATATTGTCAGCCTTCAAATAGTATAGGTTCTGATGTACACAGGTTTTAAAACTTATTCTCTGCAGAATTAATTAATAAAGTAATTAATTAATTAAAGCATTGTTTGAGTAAATGTAACTAGCCTACAAGCAATGTGTGAAAACTCCAAACTGTGAGCTCACATGCAGATTTGCGAGAGTTATGTTAATGTGTGTGTTGGCCTTGATAGAGCCTTAAAAGAAACCACAGCAATGCACTAAATAGCGCACACAAACATAGAGTACATACATCACATGCAGAGCGTGGCATTCTGGGGAGTTAATGGGTTGCGGCAACATCTGGCCCATTCAGTGGGATAGGGATTGCAGAGAGATGCTGATGCACACAGTACTGGGCTTAGACGGATACATGGGCATTATATCTGCTTTTTATTAAATAGTGAACATTAGCATGGTGTCAGATTTAACTGCTCCACAGCAAGTAATCAAAAGTGAAACACCATATCCAAATAGATGGCAAATTATCAACGGTTTTCAAAGGAAAATCAAAGGATTTTGATGCTTCTAGTTTATATATTTCCAGGTTTTGGGATGTCTCTTTCCAAAAACAATGTCCCTGTCATTCTGGATAATCCACAGAACACAGTCTCCACAATTCTTACAGGAAATTCATGTTGAAGAAACAGTCCCTATAAACTCTGCAGACAGTGTGTCCTTTGGATTATCCAGAGGAACCACAACATTGTTTCTGGAAAGACATTTCATGTTGAATGAAATCATTCAATGTTGACGACATCGCAAACGAAATTCCATTTGTGTCCAACAGAAATCTAAAAACCTGGACAAAACTATTGCACAAGACTGTGTGTGTGTATATTTCTTCTGTTCACTCACTGCGTTTTGTTAACTGATGAATAAAATCTATTAACATCTATTTTTGAAAGGGTTACAGTTTCCCCCACCTGCCTAAAACCTTTGCACAGTAATGTATATTGGGGCAGTCAGGGGTTCAGTAGAGTCTAGCAGACCACGGCACATCATGAAAAAGATAAATCAACGTGAACACTTGGTATCATTATAGGTTTGTCTTTCTATTGAAGCAGCAGAAGTAGGACTTTCTGTTTATATCTGTGAAACTAGTCGACCACACCTATTCAAAAACATGGACACACTGGGGGGAAAAGAGAAAAAGAGAAAAGTCATAGATCAAAATACACTTATGGATTGGAAGTAGTTGTTTTGGCGCCTCTGGTTCTGGAAGTCAAAATCTTACTGATTTTTTTCCCGTAAACACTGTTACATGACTTGAAGTTGGAGCTCATCAACAATTTTAAGTTCTCCTGCTTAGATCATTAGTAGAGGAGACGGGAGATGGTTGTAACACGGGTCAGTTGTTTAAGCTTGCCTTTGGGCGCACTGCAAATGGCAGGCAGAAGCTAAACATTATGGTTTTGACACAGCCTGTATTAATCAATTTTAGATGTTTTGGCAAATTTGGCACTGGGCTTTTTTTCTCAAGTGCACTGACAAAGTGCTGCTGCCACTCTTATTCCCACCTCTGATTGGCTTTTCGCCACAGCGGCCAAGGCTCTTGGGCATTTTAGTTTGAGCCGCCTGTCATGTCAAAATAATCGAAAAAAAGTGATTTGTTGAAGAAGTTTAAACTATTAAAATTGGTGGCCACAATATAAAAATACAGTATCGCTACATGATCTGGGAGACTCATGTTTCTATGTTAAGTAACATTGAGTGTTAATGGAAAGACAAAAATGAAATGGAGAAAAACACTTTTACAATCAGTGACTCCTCCTACTTTGCAGCTCTACAGTAGCAGCACCACTAGAAGAAGTACTGGATCTTCCTAAAATAACATCTTTCACTCATCTCAAACATAGATGTTACTAAAATAGAAAATCTTCAGTCTGTATAGTTGAAGACATTTTATTCTAAATGGACTCTTATTCAGGTAATTTGTGTAACTGAAGGTGGATGTGTGATGCTTTAAAGTATCTGGTAAGTTTTAGGATGCATTGATTTATACTGTAGTTCAGAGATCTACCTTTCTTCTTCAAAATAATGAGACATCTTCAGCCTTCACTAGACTCTAGTCCAAGTATGACAGTCTTTAGTAGTTATGTGGTTTTATAGTGTGTTTTAATGCACTACATGTTCACTGTCTCCTGTGCAGATCCTGGTCCAGAGTAATTGTCTGTCTGAGCGGATCAGGGTCCTTGAAGGGGAGGTGGAGGAGGTCAGCTGTCCTGATATGGTGGATGTCATTGTCTCTGAGCCAATGGGATACATGCTGCTCAGCGACAGACTCATGGAGAGATTCTTGCATGCCAGGAAATGGCTCAAGCCCAATGGTAGGAGTAGAGAAGCATCAGGGATGCAGTGGAGGGCAAAAGGTTGATCCAGTTGTTTTAATAATATATGTAAATAAATGAAATGCTCAAATCACGACAAATCTCTACAATGGATGTCTGTTTTGGTTTTATGACAAGTAGGAGATAACTCCACATATGTGTTGAACACTCACCGTGCTTTGGGACTTTGCTATCTTGACTTTATTGACTTGGGACTTGGCTTACGAGTTACCCGTCTTGACTTGGAAAAAGTTCTGTTTAACTTGGGTTGAGACTTACCCATCTTAACTTCATACTGGTTGATGTTGACTTGGGCAACTTGTTCTGACTTCCAAGTTGTCACATATGGATGCACGGTCAAGACCCAGTGGCATCAGTTTGTAATGCACTGGGGAGCCCCTTTAGAGTCATAGTTCAACCCACTGGGAAAAGGTAGGTGTTGGATATTTATCAGAAAAGTCAGAGTGAGGAGGTGGCTGGATTGGATGGTGGGCCAGAAACCGGACTCAACCACGAAACCGGTGTTCATTTCCCGAATGAAACAAAAAGTCAACATTGAATATATTATTTATGTTACGTAAGTAGCGTACAGTAAAACTTCAATTAATAGTTGAGTCCTAAATAACCACCTACCTCCTTTACTGGCCTGGATGGGAACACATTTTGACAAATAAACACACGTCTCAACCAAACACCTGGTCAGGTTTTTATAGAAGTTCTCTGGATGTGTGAAACCTCATAATCCCCACTGGGTCGGCCGCTTTAGCTGCTTCTAAGCTGCTTAGATTGTTATTACAAATATTAATGTTTAAACTTATGATCAATATGTGAATATGGACATGGTACACATCCTTAGATCAGTTAGATTCTCCACAATTCAATCGTTCAGTTCATTTAACAGAAACAAGCACCAAAGGGTCCACCAATTAAAAGAAACAAAACAGCTGTTCATAACAATGAATCCAAGCTGCGATTCCTGTCCTGTGAAGTCCATCACATAACACTAGCAAGTACTTTTATTTTGAACATCTAACCAGATGTTTCATATGTGCTAACTTGACCGTGGAGCCCTAAACGTCGAAAAACGATGCTAAAGGAGTAGGGCGTTTAAAAAGCGACGCCAAGGGGTTTTAGCCAAGCGTCCATATGTGACAAGTTGGAAGTGAGGATGTCTTCCCTTGGGACTTGCTGGTATTGACTTGGGAAAAGTTTGTCTTGGCTTGGGAATCCGCTTTGAACTTGCGTTTCTTGACTTGGACAGTAAATTTTTCCCCCATGTACACCAGAGCGGCTTCTCCACCCATTTATGTTCGTCAGTGTAAAAGTCAGTCCAGGTCTCAGACTTTACTCTCTCTGTCTTTCTCACTCTTCCGTGTCTATATCATTCTCTCACCCTCTCTCCAGGTCTGATGTTTCCCTCCTATGGTGATATTCATCTGGCTCCCTTCACTGACGAGCAGCTCTACTTTGAACACTACGCACGAGCTAGTTTCTGGTCTCTCACACACAGACACACACGCATAAGTATAAATCCATGCATGAGGACGCAAACACACTGGACCCCTTTATTTCCCTTGCTCTCTGTCTGTCTCACACAGACACACATGTTCCCAGTGTTTGACCTCAGTCAGGCATGTTTCCTGTTGGGTGTAAAACGCTTGGGTTCAGTCCAGTCCTGACGCATGCAGGCCAACTAAGGGTTTGACTGATATGATCTTTTGTAGGCTGATAATTTAGGGTTGAGGCTGAAGTTTTGTTTTTCCAGAATTTTATTCTTTGATACAGGATTTGATGATAAAGTTGTGACCCAGGAGAATAATTGGTCAAACAAGGGAAGAAAAACATATAAAGAAAAGAAACTGACAATGTTGATCACACAGGAGTTCATACTTTCATTCCACCTGGCTGAAAATCACTCCTTGTTTATTAGATTGACAACCACACATTTTTGAATTATGTACAATTAGACTAATTTATAGTGAAATTCAGTGATGACCTGATAAAAAAAAAACTGTTAAACAAATAGGCACAAAACACAGAGATATGTTTCTGGAAAAATCTAAATTCCAACTGTATAAATATTCTATGACTAGACTTTTCAACTTCTTTGACATTAAAGCTGAAGGTTTGTTATGCAGATGTTCTGTCAGGGCAGGTGGCACGTAAAGTCCATTAAAATGAACCCCCCTTGTGTCATTTACACAAATTTTCCTGTTGAGACATCCACAGTAGCTGCAGGTACCTGCATGCGGTGCCCACAAGTTTCTCTAAAGCTAGAGCCAAAACAGCCTGTGTTAAGACTCCAGTTATCAAAACTTACTTGAAACAAGTTAGCATAGCATAGCTCTGACCAATCCAAACTCCATTCAGAAAACAAGTCTTTTAAAAGTTGTTTTCTTGTCATCCATCCAACAGACTTCACAAAGCATGAATTTATTAACAAATCTGCATCATGATGTAGTTATTTCAGTGCAATTATGATCCGTTTATTGAAATGAAATCTAGGGCTGGACAATAAAACTATGACAATTATCGCGATATAAGTTTTTCAATAACAAAACAAATGTTCAATAAATTTTTGATTTTATTCACTTGAATTATACACAAATTAGCACTTAGTTTTTGTATTAAGATGTTTAGTATGTTGAGGAAAAATGACTGAAATCAGCTTTTAATTTTTATTAACTCATGAATATTTGATGAATAATTTCATGAATAATTGTTTTGAATGTTCTACCTCAGACTTGTGAAGTGATCCACTTTTTGGCAACAAGTGTTGACCATAAAGAGTTTAAACCACAGTTAATTATCGGGTTTCTTGAACTTTCTCTCAGGTGCAGAAATCAGCCTTTAAACTTGAAATAAATAATGATTTGATACTTATCGCGATAATTATCTATATCGAAAGATATAAAACTTTTTATTGCGATAACCATTTTTTGGCCACATCATCCAGCCCTAATGAAATCTCAGAAAAAACATTTATTTTGGCTTCATATAGCTCTATCTATCGTGGGTTGGGTTTGCGTTGTATGTGAACGCGTCATTATAAGTTAAAGGTTAGGCAATGTGCAGGTAGCAGGATAACTACCATCCAACTACAACATACAACGATGTGTGTTCCTATAATAACAATTTTTATAAGTCAGTCTATCAGCCAATAATCCATCACAAACAAGGACGACACTTTGTGTTAAAAAGTGCTGGGACACAGGGGTTCAGATTAGGGGTGAAGAGACACTTAATTTGCGAGATATCACGATACACGATATTAGTGCGCGTGACGGGAATGTGGCGAAAAGATTCTTAAACAGTGTTTTAAAGATATCCTCAATGCCAAGATATATAACGAGCTATATTTCAGAACATGTTTTTAACAAATTATGCTTTTAAAAAGTAGTGGGTGAAAAAATCAATTTCAAATAGTGTATATCAACATTTGGTACATCCAGCTGTCTGACTGTACAGTGAACATTTATTTATATAGTATATTTTTTGATATTCAAATGTTTTCGTTTGATTCCACAGAATGTTTGTGTATTTTTTCTTTCACAAATGAGAGGACATATTCTGCGAGATTCCTGAGTTTCTGTAAAAATGAATGCAGACAATGCTACGTCTGTTGTGCAGTTTGTTTGTGCACAAGTGTATACAAGCGTACCAGCATGTGAGTGCGTGCTGCCATGGTCTGTGCCCTTCACTGCTCCACCACTATGTGGAGGTCAGGCTCAGTCAGACATGAGGAATGAAAGCAAACTTTAGACTGATGTTGTTCCCCAAAACAATTTTAGCAGTGACACTGTGGAAAATACTTAATGAACTTATCAGTTTGGATTTTAGAGATTGAGTCCAGACTGTCAATTGCAAAAAAACAGGTCTCGCAATTGTGCCAAAAACATAATAACTCAATGCCCAGCATGGGAGAGAATCCACAGGAATCACAGTTGTGTGATTTAATAACTTGAGAAATAATATAGCTAACAGGCATTAATAGTTTGTATTGTATCCTGTTTTCAGACAGTCAGTTGTCACGTGATAAAAACTTGTTTAAATGTCTTGAATAATGTGTCCATCAGCAGACTGTAAATTCTTCACTCTTCTCTTTTCTCTCCTCAGGCAGCAGAGAGGCTTCTACGGTGTAAACCTGACTGCTCTTCACAGTGTTGCAGTGGATGAGTTTTTTAAGCAGCCTATCGTGGTACGTGTAGCGAAACTCTCTTCACTGTACCCGTCAAAACAGTAACTCTGCCACAGGATCAGTATGGTATGATGTCGGAGTTTCTAAATCTAGCCAGGTGATATTTGCATGACAACAGACACAAAACTGTATTCAGGTACTCTCACAATGGGAGAGCACAATTCAATTCAAATCAGTTTGCTTTATTGGCATGACTGTAGAACAATATTGCCAAAGCATCATACATATAACCATCACCCCATGCATAACATAACAATCACCCCCATACATTTCGTTAAAGAGTTAGAGCGTAAAGTAATCAAAGTATCTGTGTTTGTGTTAAAAAAAGAAATATATTTATATATATATATATATATATATAAAATAAAATAAATAAATAAAACAGTGTGTGTGTTAAAAATACTAAAAATAGAATAAACAAAACAGTAAGTGTGCGTGTGTTTGTTTAAAAAGTATTAAAAATAAAATAAATAAAACTGTGTGTGTGTTAAAAAAAGTATATTTATTAAAAAGCTAAAACAAAATAAATAAATAAAACGGTAAGTGTGTGTGTGTGTTGTGTGTGTGTGTGTGTGTGTGTGTGTGTGTTGATTGTGTGTGTGTGTGTATATAGTTATATTAATAGATAATTAAAAAAAATCAAGTATAAAATGTAAAACAAAAGAATTACTAAAATACCAAACAATCAAAATAATAATAATTTTTAAATCTGTACAATTATTTATCAGTCTGAGGTTCCACTGGTTGTCCTCACTTCATGGCATGTGGAGACATATTTTGCAGCAATTATTTGACAATCAAATATGCAACTTTAGACACAGAGGCTTTTTAAACTTACTATTCAAACATCCAAAATAATTTCAAATCTAGTTGCCAGGATACCTTTTGTGAAGAGCATCACAGTCATGTGTGATTGCAAAAAATTCATACAAGTGATTGGCAGCCACGAAACATTGCTGCCTTACTCAGGTGTTACTGAGAGATGTGATTATCACTAAGTTATCGCAGCCCATAATATTTGTTATATCCAGGTCTGCTTTCCTGGCTCTTCAATAGAGCCGTGGTCTTTGGTTTTATCTGCCCTAGTAGGAAAATGCTCTAAATCTAAGTATGGCGAGAGATTTTTAAAAAAAATAGTATATAGTGATCAACATGTTCTATTTTTAATTTCATTTTGTCAACATATTCTTTATTTAATGTCTTTTTCAGGACACGTTTGATGTGCAGGTCCTGATGGCCAGGTCTGTCAAGCACTGCATCAACTTCATGGAGGTCAAAGAAGAAGATTTTAAAAGGTTAAGAACACAAGGTGGCTGATTAGTACGGCTTATTTGGTTTATCAGTGTACAGTTTGTAAACACGTTTTTAAAAAATGGTTATAGCACATCATGTAAGCAGATATTAGGCATTTGTTTCTGAGAAAGCCAGTCATCACCGTCAGGGTATATTGGCAGAACTGAGGCCATTTGGTAGCTGAAGCAGGGAGAAGTAAATGAAGCACATGACAGTGGAGAGACGACGACTGTGAAGCCTTTACAACCAGATGCTGGTTTATAAACAGACAACGAATTACAGTAAAACTGTTGTAATTACATAAAATGTCTTTGTAAGAGAAGTCATGTTGAAAATACTCTACATTAAGAAACACTTAAAATGCCCTTTATATCCTCCATATTATTGTATGTTATAAACAATTTATTACATGTTCATGTACTGCTTATAGATTATGAATCGAGGGGGGGCCATACTGACTCATTACATTTTTTGGAAACATTTTAATTTTACATTTCCTGCTTGTTGTTGTTGCTCTATTTAATAATAGGTCCGGCGTTTAGAAAGTCATAAAAGGGGATTTAGAAAATAAAATACAGTATGTATGAGGTACTTAATCAGTAGAAAATAGAGATAAAGCATCATGTCCTTACCGCCCGTTTGTTTAATTGACAAAATTATACAGTATTTGAAACAGCAAATATTTGAGCAAATGGTGAAAGGATTCAGAAAATAAAACAGAATAAGAACATACAAAATGATGGATGTTTCTGGTGCAAGCAACCGTTTGAATACTTACTGCGAGCAAACGTGTGTTTCTTCCAGAATAGAGATTCCCTTTGTGTTTACGCTGCTGCAGTCTGGTCTGGTCCATGGACTTGCATTCTGGTTCGATGTGGCCTATTTGGGATCCAAGTAAGAAATGCACAGCTTCTGACTTTCAGTCCAATTTGACATGTTGTATTGATTTGATCAATATGGGCTTTTAGTTTAAAGAGACAGGCAAGACATGGGAGACTGAAAGATGTTATAGCAAAGGCTTTTTAATACCTTAGCTTATTTAAATAATGTATTTCTAAATATCATTCTAGCTCGCTTTGGTTTAAACTTCTGTCTGTCCGTGCAGGTCAACAGTGTGGCTCTCCACAGCTCCCACTGAGCCTCTGACCCGCTGGTATCAGGTCAGGTGTTTGCTTCAGACGCCGCTCTTCGCCAAGCTGGGACAAACTCTGTCTGGGACGGTCCTGCTGATCGCTAACAGCAGGTACACCTGTGCTTCCATCAAGCCTGCTCTTCCAAATTTCAAGTGATAAACAATGAGTTTACTTAATTTTAGATGGCTGTTCTATAATGTCAGTTTCCTCACACTACCGGTCCGTCTGATCTCTGCCGGTGTTTGGTTCACAACAGTTCACGATCAATCAGTGACAGTAGTGAAAGCTCCCATGGACGTTAAATAATCATGAACATTTACCTTTCCCGTATTCCAGGCAGAGCTATGACATCCACATCACAGCCACAGTCGACCAATCAGGCTTCAGATCTGGAAACATCCTGGACCTCAAAAACCCATTCTTCAGGTTACTCCTTTTTTTTCTCTCTGATACATTTAACAATAAAAGTTGGGTTTTTATTCTACGTATAAAAAAGGTTTTGATAATTTTTTATTTTAGTGGACGTCGGGTTATTATTCCACACAAAAAGCACATTACGCGGCATGATTTGGTGATGATTATACTATACATTTCATTTTACTCTCACTCATTTCATGACTATTGGAAACAAATAAAACAAATGTTAAAACCTGCTCTGCTGCCTGGCTCCCTTCCTCTCATTTTTTTTAAAAGCAAAATGGGTTCTGCCTCACTGCTCTGTTTGAATGCAGAAAGTGGCTGAAAATGTAAAGAGAGTCTCATAAATAAAATAAAAACTAACATATGTTAATTAATTTGATCACTTAACTCCTTTATTGCTGTAAAATGCATTTGCTGCAGTTCCCACCATTTTGAAAGGACGAGTGAGTTGCATCAAATATGAAATCTTCAATGTCTTGTCCCCCACAGAGGACAAATATGAATTACCAGTTTTATATATAGGAAATTACATTTAATATCGAAAGTGAATATTTGGCCCCTTTGGTTACCTTTTGGATTACATATTCGCAGTCAAACCGGGTCCATTTAAGACGTCTGAGCAAAGTTACTATGAAAGCTGATCCCTCCAGGCTAACACAGTCCTGGTAAGGTGAGTTTTACAAGTTCACTTCAGTGTTATAATCAATCTGACAGACACACTTTTTTCACAGACGGACACAAGAGTCATTTCACAGTTCATGTCAAATTTATCACTGAGCTTAATAATATTTTTCAGTGTCAATATTTATTACAGTAAAAACAATTGTTTCTAAACGCAGTGCAAATTTAAAAAAAACTAATAATCAACAGTGACCATGGCTGTAACCTAATAGTGAGTTACATTTTTACCATTTGTTCTTTAAAAGTCACTAAAATTGAAGAAAAAGAGACCCAGAAATATGTGTTTAATCAATCCAAGAGGGGAAGACAGTCAGGTTGAAGGTGCAAACCAGTGTTTCCACCACACGCAGGCTCAAGAAATATTCACATTTCTTACATTATTTGAAGTACAGGAGTTGTTTTATGAAACAGACTGGTTTGTTAGGCGCTGTGCTTCCTTTATGAACACACACACACACACACGTGTCTGGTGAGAAAGAAATAATTGAAATGACAAGTGAAACTGTGAATCTGAATGCAGGATGCCGTGTTGGTTCCAAAGCTAGAGACATCCGGACCGTCAGTGCTGCTGGTTTCTCTCCTCCAGGATGCAGGCTGAGGAGAACAGAGGTAAACGGTGAACTGTATAGTGAGACTAACCCATGTGCACTTATTAATGAATCATCAAAACACGCACAGCTGCCATTCTGCAGGCAGATAAAACACCGATCCACAAGAGGGCAGCAAGGGGCTGCAAAAGCTTTCAAAAGCTTTGAACAGCTGCTGTCAGTGATAAGCAAATGGGAATTTTTAGAGTGAATAACTTACTTGCCACATTTTGAAATTAAGTAATGAAATAAAGAATTTAATTGTTTAGTACAGTTTTTCAGAATAAATTAATTGATGTTTTAAATTAAAAGATTTTTTTCTGCCTGACTTTTGACATTCTGTATTTTGTCAATCCTTTAAATTTAGATGGGTGTGTTTATTTTAATTTAAAGACACTTGCAGCCACTGTTGGTTCAGTTCACCGCAGTAACAGAAGCTTTCGCTGACCAGTTAACACATCTTCCTTTTCAATGTCGTGTGCAGAAAGTTTAGCAGGGGTCATGTTTTGGGATAGAGGTGTAAACAGCTGGCCAATGAGAACTGCTCACCTTCGTTTGTGTAAAGAGAACTTGTGATTAATTCTTTACTGTTTCACTATTAATCTTACTGATCATTTATCATTTCTGTGTGAAGGGCTATCAAGACATCCACAATATATTTTACGCTCTGTAGTGCTATTAAAATTCATCTTACATTAAATATTCATTATTATAACATTATTGTTATCGTTATCACAGACTTAACAATCACTTTTAACCTTCTCTCTCTGTTTTCCCAAAGGAATCTCGTTAGGAATCATCAGATGATCTCCAAACACAACAACTTTGATGTTTGAATGTTACTGTTTTTTAAAAGTAACATTAGTGTAACGTATTATTGTATCTGTGTGAACTATATTTATACATATATTCACACACAGAAGTCACAATGTGATAAAACTTCCATTACACATCATTTCTATAACAGTATTTTCTTCTCTGTGCATGTATGCAATAAAATTTTCCCTCAAAACTGTATTAATTGGACTGATTTTTTGTCGGATGCACACAACAGATGGTGTAAGAGCTGCATGGCTGCAGTCCATAATATTTGCCTGAATTACAGTAGAGGTCTTATGTTTGGAAGTGTGGTGAAAGTGTTACTACACTGCCATATACTGCTACCTTTATATTTATAAAATATAAAATGATTACAGTTTGGAACAGAAAAACAGCTGACTGTGTAAGAGACTGGATATTAAATTTAATCAAAACACCTTTTGCATTTTTAGGATTCATAGAATAATTACTAGCATAGTAATAAAGCACCAAATGTAATTTTTGCTACATTTGACATGTTTAAATTTTTAATATATTAAGTAAAAGTGGCAGCCTATAACTGACCGTACAGGCTGCTGCAATTAACGATTAATATGTCGATCATTTTCTCGATGAGCTGATTTTTTGTTAGGTTCAGAAAATAGTTTCCTAAAGCCCAGGGTGACGTCCTCAAATGTCTTGGTTTTGTCCACAAGCCAAATATATTCAGTTTATTGTCATAGAGGAGCAAAGAAACCAGAAAATGTTGACATTTGAGAAGAATTTGGATGTTTTTTCTTCTTAAAAAAAAAGGACTGAAAATTACTTTTTGATTATCAAAATTGTTGGCGATTAATTTAATTTTTACAGAAGAATATTTCTGTTTTAGCGCAATTATTTTTGTTACAGGGTTTTCAAAGATGTTACTGGATGACATCCAAGCTCCGCACAGGATGTTGGCTAGTAGATACTGCAGTTAACTTTCCAAACCATCTGTTTTTATACCTTTTATAGCTGCACTCAAACGTAACGTTTCTCTGATATCAATTTGAATATCTGCTCTGATAAAACCCCGCTCCACAATGTTCTTTACAGAAATGGTGACTGATCGTTTTTTTTTCACCCACACTGGTGTTATGTTTCCTAATCAGACCTCTTCTCAAGACTAATTGGTGTAATTAGAGTAATTTGAAGAAAGGACCGGTGGTTGTTTCCTTTTGTGCAGAGCCAGAGAAGCTCTGCGGCAGTGCCTCCCTGACCAGCTCAAAGAAACCACCTTGATTGATTGATTGATTGTTTGATATATTTATTTCGAACATGTTAAAAAAACAACAATTTAAAATAAGCATACATTCGAAATAATATTAAAAAAACACCAACAACAAAAACCAAAAATATTTAACAACCAAACATACAATATATGGTTGCCAAAAAAAGAAAACTATTTCCATATTTACCCGAGTCCTGAAGGACAACACCACTACCAAGCTCACTGACCCCCTCACCCCATTGTGACTATTGCCTCTCCTCCCGACCCTGAGGAACACCAGCAAAGAACTGCCTAACAGACGAGCCTTCAGTCATGAACACGGAGGCGGCGTTGTTTTCATGAAAGACTGTCAAAGTAAAGGCTCCTGCCAGATTATTTCTGCGTTCAGATGTGCAGGCGAATGGCTTGAATGGATCCACGGTTTTAAGGACATTCTGCCTCGCCATGTGTTCTGCAACGGATTTACAATAAATTACAAAACAAATAACAGCTTCAGCACATTCATTTTGCTGCAGCAACACTGCCACTGCTTTGCTAAATATAATAGCCAATAAACCGGTGGTGTATGATGCCACTGTATCCACTGTAGATGTGTGTTACTGAAAAGTCTTAATGGAGTATTCAGAAGCTTTTTGTTGATAAGCTGTCACATTCTCCTCTGGCCAGAGGCTTGTGTTCTGGCTTTGTTTTGAATAGACTAGCATTGTTGTCATGATGAACATATCACAATGTAGGTGTAATAGTAGGCGGATTAAACTTTGAGAAGAATAAATCTGGTGGGATGAGGAGCTCACAGCAACCTTTGAAGACTGGGGCTCTGACACAGTGTATTGAAACTGCACTTTGCAGGAGTGAAACAAGGTTCGGCTCTTCAGTATCATCCGTTCATGTCCATAAAATGGGTACTGCAGTGATTTAATATTGCTCTTTCATAGGTTTTAAAGGAATGCTTAAAACTGAAGCAGCAGTGGTCAAGAAACCCTGTCTTTTAGTGCGGAGCTTGGATCAAACTCCAAAGACACTGGATCCTACAAGTCCCGTAATGCAACTTGACAGTGTATCATGTCACTTTTCCCCCGCCTGGTAAACACCCACTTCTTTAAACTCTAAAAACTCCCCCCAAAGGTCTCCCCAAAGCTGGACAACACAGCAGCAACACAAAGAGGAAAAAAGCTACATCTTAATAAAACTCTTACAACTCCATTTGAACAACCACTTTACGTAGGTTATATCAGATATATTTTGTAGAAACCTGCGTGGTGACGATAGAAAAGAAGACAATCAATACACACGTATCCTGCGTTGTCACAGTACAGAAGTAGAGAACTTACTGGAATCCAGAAAAGGATGAGAAGGAATCCTGTCTCGGAGCATGTCAGCCCCACCCTTGCGAGCGTACCCTGCCCTCGCTGATGCGGAGCAGAGAGGCTGGCGCTGTACTGTAGTTTATTCAAAGTTTTTTAATCCCTGAACGTGTCGTGTGTCCAAATGGAACCAAATGCGACGCTGCACTCCCTTAGATCCGCAGCAAAACCTCCGCCACGTGTGAGGTTACCTGGATGAGCGGTTCTCGACATACTCAAAATACAAACAGACAGAGATTCCTGCCTTCATTAGAGAAACTGACACAAGATGACAATTAACAAGAATTCAATTTTATTTATATAGCGCCAATTCACAACAAAAGTTATCTCATTGCACTTTTCACATAAAGCAGGTCTAGACCGTAACTCTTTGTAATATTGTTATTAACATAGACCCAACAATTCCCACCATGAGCAAGCACTTTGCCACGGTGGCGAGGAAAACCTCCCTTTAAAAGACTGAAATTTCGAGCAGAATCTAGACTCAGGGACAAAACCCTTCAGAGCAGTGTCAGTGCTCATTGTCAGAGAAAATGTGGAGCTCTGCTGGAGGGATGAACAGCACTTTTCCCAGTTTCCATCATTCCCTCACTTGGTGTTTTGACAGTGGTGGACAGTGCTGTCTAACATGTTGCTTCAAAATCTAAGCGTTCATTGTGTTTCTGCCCTCATTTATCCAGGTTTTCCCTTTACTTTGTTAACTATCCATCCAACAAACATACCACAGTGATGTCTGGTTTGAATGACTATCTATTGTAGAGGTCGCTCCTGGGTACTGTAGTTTGTTTTTTTTTCCTTAGAGGAGGTCATTGTGAGGGAGCCCCTCCATTTTAGTCTTGGCTCAAACTGTGTAATTTGAGCCGGGAAGCTGAGCTGAAGCGGTGAATTATGAATGCCTCCGAACCTGAGCAGGGCACACAGATGAAGACCACAGAGAGAATATTAATATTGAAAACTTACAAACTGATGTGTGCGAGCTCTGAGATGCATAAGTGATGTTAGTAATGACTCCAGAGGCAGGCTGGGAGCAGTTTGTTAATTTGATGGTGAATCTCTCCTTGGTGCTCGGACCTCGTGGCCTGCAGCTAAACCTGCCCGATCAAAGTTTGATGAGCAGGGCTTTGTAACATTAGACGGGACAGAAAACACGCTGGCTCTCTGTGGAGGAGCTCTGCAGGGCCTCCACCTGGCATGATGGGAGAGAGGTGGTCCAGGGCCAAATCTGGGGGAAACGTGCTGATTGTAATCCTCTGCCAGTGAGTGTATTGTGTGACAGCAGACAGGCTGCCAGACATATTTAACGCGGTCACGACGGACTTAATGGGGTTTTGAATTAGATGCTGTACATCACTGCAAGAGGTTTTGTAAATGGGTTTGACAGACCTGGAAAACCTTAACGCAGTCAAGCATGTTTACAGAGGATTTGCTTGACTATATAAAAATTAGTAAAAAGTAATTTGATGTGATGGGAGAAAAGACATAGTGCTGCCTTCGGACTCAGAAGAAGAGCAAATTTAACAACTCTACATTACTTAAGAGCATGCAACCCAACAGATCATCATGCAAATCGGGCTGATGCTTCATCGTATGCCTGTTTTTGTCTTAAAGCCCTGCCTCTAATAAACAGCACAGGTTGTGTGGAGGTCTTCTCTCCAAGCGAAGCTTTCACACCATCATTTAGAGGGAATCGACAGAGTTGAGCCAAACCCTGAATCAATGCAAAATAGAAATGAAGGCAGCTTCAAACCCTTTCTTTCAAAATAGTTTAAAATTTAGAAGTGTCTTTCTTTTCTACATCACATTTTCTTCCTCACACAATTATCCATAAGCTGCGGACACAGTAGTCCTTCTTATCCTCCTCACAGAGTTTATCCTGCACTGCTCTCCTTATCCAAGGAAAGTAATGAAGATACAACTCTTAGAACAGCTTAACAAATGCTAAACAGGGCCAAACAGGTGATCAAGCAACAGGACAAAAAGGATCCAGAGAGAGAAAGAGAGAGGAGGAGACGGGGAGGAGGGGCAGGTGAGCGTCACAGTGAGTTGACACTGGCGTTAGTTGCTGCTGGCTTTCATCAGTGCCGCGTGGCATGCACAGGGACATCAGCTGGTCTGTTCCAGCTCTGCTACAGCCAGCAGCACCGGGACTCAGAGATGATCCTGCAACAGGTCAGACCCTCCTTTTATGTTCCAGAAATTTTACAAAATAATGCGGCTTATTTTACTTTATAAAAAGACTGTCAGGGACGTTCATGTTGCAGATCAAGAAAAAGTATGAGCACCCCATGTGCTTGCTGTTCCTTTAACATGAGTGGATGTTTGATAACAGTAAAAGAAGAAGTTGTGGTAATATTCAGCACAGTTTTGCTCTCTGACTAAAATGCCGCATCACTCGCAATGTCTACATTTTGTCAGATAAAACGCATACAGATTAGAAAAAGAATTTAAATTAAATTAAATTAAAAAAAAAAAGAAAAGTAGTAAACAGTGTGCTGTCAAAATTGTTGTATGGGTTGTTTTGGTTTTTTTTGTCTGGCTCTAAACGTTTATAACACAGTGATTGAAGCATGTAGATGTCACAGCCTTTCCTTTGTGTAACTAATTGTTTTGTGTGTGTTTTATTAGAACATATTTTTTTGCAGTGTAATTTTTGTATTTGTCATTATTTCTTAATTCTGTCATGACTTTATGTTAGTGACAGGCAGACTCTAAGCCAATCATAATAGCATTGCTGCAGGCTGAGCCAAGGTGGTTTTGCTTAAATAACTTTATTTACAACTCAGATTTTGTGCACAAGACTGAACTATGAACACAATTTGTTTTTAGCATGAGTAGGACCAGCTCCGAGTTAGTTTAGGTCATGAGTGACAGGAATGCTGGGCCTTGACAGGGAGATTAGTTGGCTTAGTGAGCTTGACACAGAGACAGAACAAAAAGTGCAGGACTGCACAGAAAGCAGTATAACATAACAGAGCAGCAAAAGAGGGTCCAGATGAGCTTAGTGAGCCGCCTGCTGAACCACAAACAGCCCGGGCATGAAAGCTGAATAATAAGGCTGCTATTGTTACGTGGGACAGGCAGCTAATGCAACTTCACCTGGAGAGAAAGTCCTTTTTAGGGGTCTTTGGTTAAAAGGTGTGCTTCTATACAAGACCCCAAACTGGTTTTACAGACTTCCTAAATTGCTGCCTAAGCATTTCACTCATTCTTAAAAGGTTCTTTAGAGCAGCGTGAAGATAAGGCTTAATTTGCAAAAACATATCTCCATTCATTTCTTATCTGTTCTTGCAAATGAACTTTTCTGTAGTTCATCTACGCAGAACTGTCTGAGCATCATAGCATGAATCTCCATGTAAGGTGTCGCTGCAGTGCAGTGTGAAGAATGTATGAATATGTATTGATAACTTAAATCTATTTAGTACTGGTGGTGATGGAGCAGTGGATAAGACGCATGCCTTCGGTGTAAGAGACCCGGGCTCAACTCCCCCCCTGTGAGACGTCCACCATTGTGTCCCTGAGCCAGACACTTAACCCCTAGTCGCTCCAGAGGCGTACGACCTCTGACGTAAATAGCAATTGTAAGTCGCTTTGGACAAAAGCGTCAGCTAAATGAGTAAATATAAATGTAAAATGTAGATGCAGTGACTGTGTCTAAGGCTCTAAGGCTCTTGCAGGGTTTTCCCAAATGTTAGTGTATTCCCTAAGCATTCATGAGCAGAACTTTAAAAAATGTATTATTTAAATTATTATTATTATTATTATTATTATTATTATTATTATTATTATTATTATTATTATTAAGTCTATTTGTTGTCTTATATTTGGATGGTAATAAAATGTTGTTTTTAAAAAACACTGTATAGTATTAAAGCCCTGCGATGGGTTCAGTAGCTTTGTACAGCTTTTAAAATTTTTGACTGTCGAAAACAAGTTGAAGGCTGCAGAAAACAAAGGTTTATCAGCCCATAAAATTTTGCAATAGATTTAAAAATGACAAACTCTAGAGACCAAAGCTTTGAGGTTTTCTTAAATCTATCTCTAAATAGTATTTTTGCTGATGAAATCCCCATCATGTCCACTGTCCCTATGAATAACTAAAAAGTCCACAAGTGAAAACATAATTTCTGTTGTTCTTCTCTTTAGATGGCAGAAGTGTGAAACAGCAACGAATGGCTTCCACAGGGAGTGGCCTGCGTAAGTCTGCTTTCGTCTCCTGTGGTGGGATTATGGTTTACTTGTCAAATGATTAAACTCAAAATACGAATACATTCTCCACTAAATCACTGAATTGGTGTGAAATAGCTGATGAAACCAAACACCTGATACTGGCCAGTTTGTTAAAACTTTAAATCTGGTAGTCATTGGTGTCCATCCCTGAGCATAGACATCACATTAGTCTGCACTGCAAAAACTGAAATCTTAGTAAGATTAATTATCTTAATTAAAGGCAAAATATACTTGTTTTTTGTCTGACAAGATATTTCTTCTTACCAGGCAGCTTTTATGTTAGAGAATTTCACTTGTTTCAAGGTTTTTTGGCCTTAATAAGTGAAGTATTCTTGTTCTGTTGGCAGATGATTTTGCTTATTTAAAGTAATTTCCCCCCCCATTTTAATGCTTTTTTTGCTTGTTTTTCAGAGCTCAGTTTTTGTGCTGTGCATTGGGAGGAAAAAGATATTAATGATTCCAGGAATGATTAATGAATAATTGTCTGAAATAGTTCAGAGCTCCTTGTAAACAGTTTATATTGCAGGGCTTTATCAAGTCAGACAGTAATAAGATATAGTTATTTAATCAAATTCAAATTGAATTTGCCATATGTAATTCCTGTTGAAATGGCATAATTACTGAAATTGTACAAAATCAGCACTGAAGTGCGTAGTCAACGTTGGAGAACCAGCAGGAGACAGCTAAAAAGTATACAACATTAAAAGAAATCCCACCCGAATTCCTTCAGGCCTCCAAATTCGGCGCCCCAGAACACATGTTTATGCGTAGTGAGTGCACGGGCAGAGTGCACACAGGCAGGCAGGCCAGCTCAAATAAATTCCCTACCATAGCTTTATATTACTGAATTTCCATACGTTTGAGTGAAAGTACCATCTAATCACAAAACATTTCTTATATATCATCGCTCTGTCCTCATCCTTTTAGGCATCCGGGGAGACGACAACCTCCAGTCCATGCTGGTGGGGACGGTAATGAGGAAAATTAAGTCTCGTACCTGGAAAAAGCAGCGCTACTTCAAACTGCAGGATGACTGCATGACCATCTGGTACAAGTCCAAGAAGGCTGGCAACGCCCACTCCACATGTAAGAACCCCTGATTTACTGATGCAATCAGCGTCTCCGGTCAGACACTGAGCCCAATTGTGATAAACCAGAATGTGACGTTGATTGTACAAGACATCACCAAATTCATTATGGTAATACGGTTAGAGGATGTAACAAAACAACGACTGACATGGAATTCATTGCTTCAACTTTTCTTCAGTTTGTCAGCATATTTTCTTCTTGTATATCTTATGATGATCACCAAACAGTAGCTTTCTCATCACTCACTGATCATCACTGATTGTTTTTTACTGTATATGACTCAGTTTTCCATCCCGTGTTGGCCTTTGTGTCCAGTTTCAGTCAGTGATGTGGAGGCAATACGAGAGGGCCACCAGTCTGAGGTGCTGCTCAGCATTGCTGATGAGTTTCCGGCGGACCGATGCTTCACGCTGGTCTTCCGTGGTCGCAGGGGCAACCTGGACCTGGTGGCCGAGTCAGCCGAGGAAGCGCAGTCCTGGATCAGAGGCATGAGGAAGCTGATAGAGAACCTGGAGAACATGGGGGAGCGGGAGAAACTAGACCAGTATCCTTCACTTAGCGCTTTCAGTCATGGGCCAGCAATCCCTTCAAAGTGTTGGCTTGTTTGCAGCCCAACCAAACTTTTTCACTGATTGTTTTCCTCCTCTTTGGTTAGAGTTGTGCTCATTAGCAAAATTGTACACCCATCAAGTAAAGCTGCATTGCTGAGTCGAAGATTTTATCCCCATGATAGCATGAAAATCCCCACACGTTATAGTCTTCTGTCCATTATTGGTACCCCGGTATCCTCAGAATTATGTCCATGTTGACAGATTGTGCCCATCATGATTTACATCCAGGGTCAGTGTAGGAAGCAGTGTGTCTTTTATGTAGTAAGGTAGAAAGTAATGATGTCAAGATCAGGGTGGTGGATGGGTGTGTAGTGCATTCACCAACAATTAACATTAGCTTATTTATTAACCATACATACAATTTCTCCTTGTGTTTTAGCTACTGAATCTTAACTGGTTTATTTGCCATAAGCAAGATCTGTCCATGTTGTGGTAGCCATGCACAGTTATTGTAGAAAGATCATTTAAAAAACTTTAGCACTGGGTGTAAAGTAAGTTATTGCAGTCTGGGGTTTTGCAGAATCATCCAAGGTTGAATACTTCTCATGCAGGCTCCAACATGACATTTGACCTGATAGTGGCACTACAGGATACATGAGTGTCACCAGAAGCATTAGGAATAATATCAATATGCACAGCAAATTGCATAGAAATACAATGGATATCAACACAGTTTTCAATATAAAAATTACCTTTCTGACCCAAGGGTGTTGTATAAAGAATGAAGAATTCATCCTACAGGACCTTAGGTATCCAAAGTAAAGTTTTAGATAAATTCATTTGAATTAAGTCGGGAAATCTGTGGTGTTTGCATCCTGCCTTTCTTTTCCAATGACTGTATTTCTGTCATTTTGGCAATAAAGCCGGAAAAAACAGAAACAGAAAACAAAAGTGTTGTGAAGTTTTAGCGGTAGTTGCTGCTTCGACAAGTGCTGTCATGATACAGTCTCAGATTTACAGTAATACTCACTTAAATTTGCCAGTTTGAGAAGTGAGAACAGCACCTGCTGTCTATTGTGCTGTGTGTAGTTGTGTGTAGTTGAGTGTTTCATCTCCTACTGAATGCGACACTGTCCTTAAGTGGCGTACCCAGATGGATTGGCGATTGGTTCAAGAAGGCAGACAAAAATAACGATGGCAGGATGAACTTCAAGGAAGTGCGAGATTTACTGAAGATGATGAATGTGGACATGAACGAGCACCACGCTCATCGTCTCTTCACAGTGAGAACCTCTAAGCTTATCACATAAACTATGGTTATTCTTGTGATTTAAGCATTCAGCATGTGTGTGTTTGGTTTCCGTTGCCGTTTCCCTGAGGCCAACCTCTAAAATCTCTGGTGTCTTTGATGCCTTTGTCCATAAAGTTACAGTATTTTACTTTCTCATCTCTCAGATGGCTGATAAGTCCCAGTCAGGAACACTGGAGGATGACGAGTTTGTGCTCTTCTACAAGATGTTGACCCAGCGGGAGGACATTCTGAGGGTTTTCCAGGAGTACTCATTTGATAGCCAGAAGTTAACTCAGAGCGACTTGGAGGACTTCCTGAGAGAGGAGCAGCTGGAGGGCGACGACATCCAGCAGCATGCCAAACAGCTCATTGAGCGCTATGAGCCCTCTGACACAGGTACACGGACAGTTCTGAATAATTAAAGGTTGGATTCAAACACTATGTGATGAGGTTCTGACACAGTCCTGCTGTATTTCCAGCCAAGCTGCTGAATGCCATGACATTTGACGGCTTCTTGATGTACCTTGGCTCAGCTGAGGGCTCCATCTTTAACCCACAGCGGCGAGGGGTCTTCCAGGACATGAGCCAGCCGCTGTGCCATTACTTCATCTCCTCCTCCCACAACACCTATCTGATGGAGGACCAGCTCCGAGGCCAGAGCAGTGTGGAGGGATACATCAGGTAATGCTGCTGGGTTTCAAACAAACAAAATAAGTGCCTACTAACAGCAAAATGCGGCACAGCAAAATTCATATGCATAGGCTTGCAAAATAAGTGTACTGGCAGACTACTTGTGGGGCTTGTTGGTGAGCCACTAAGCTATTTTGCTGTGATGCTGGTGTGACTGAGACCAGGCAATAGCCTGTGGGATTAGATGCCAAAAAAGGACACAATTACTTTATGGGGTTTTGTAGGTTTAGTTTTATTGTTTACCACATTTGCAACAGGTAATTATAAGAGTGCAAATGCTGCTGAGTCCTTTTGAATTTAAGCAGCTATGGTAAGGCAAGTATATTTGTATTGTACATTTCAACAACAAGGTGATTCAAAGCTCTTTACATAAAACATAAAAGCAACAGGGAAATCTATTTTTTTTAAAATGTGTTAAATAGAAAATAAAAACAGGCAGGTCTCTTTGCTTATCTTTAACACTCAGGGAATCTAACCCTTTAGCTCACCTTTAAAGCTCACGCGGTAAAGTTTGTATCAGCCTTTAATACCGAAATGATTTGAAAGAAAAACAATGAAAACAAAATATGGCAGCAGGCAGAGACTCTTGACTGAAAATTCCAACCTGTTAAATACATATTTAACAACCATAAACCCTGTGTTTGATTAACAAAGTACGATAGCACGGTGTGGCTTTAAGCACGCTAACATTACCATGCCACTGAGTACACAGCGGTCGACAACTGGCGTCCAAAAATCAAGGACATCAAATCCAGTTGTGGCTAAATCAAACCATCTCATTACAATTTCTGCAGATAACATCCTATGTATGTGTTTGCACAGGAATATTTTACAAGATATGGCTGTATTTACCTTGCACGTCACATGACAGGGTCACATCACCAACCACGCTGCAAATTCGTTCCAGGTTGTTCACACGTGAACGGGAAGAAAGACCATGATGCAATTGGTAGTATAATATTACTCAATGCTGCCACTTTGTGACCACAGTCCATAATAACTAGTGAGACGGCGCACTTAGAATCTGCTTCACATTTTACTAAACAATGTTACTCTCACAAGAAAACAATAAAGAACACATTTATTAAAGTTGAAGCAACTTTTGGAACTATATCAAACCTATGTGGAAAATTACATCTGAATAGATTTATCGCTTCTAAAACCAACCGATGGTACAACAAGAAGACCCTCGTAGGAAAAGATTAGAATTGATAAAATGAAAGCTAGAGTTTGCCTAGCGCAGAAAGACATACCAGTCTGCCTCTGAAACTATGGCCTTTTCTCTTTTTTTTATTTTCATGGTCTTTCAAATTAGAAGATGATTCTGTCCAAATCCACTTCCGAACCATTTTGTAGATTTTAGGGTTTCCTCCAGCGGAAATCCCTTATCTAATATGTTCTCTTTCATGCTTCATTGCCTCACAGGGGTAATGAGATTTACTGTGACTTTGACATGAATTAATCTTCCACCATTCATCAGTTTAACAAAATTCATTAATAAAACAAAGTGAAACACCTGATGTCAAATTTGGATTCTGATTCTATGATTAAATCTATTTCATCAAATGTATTCATGCAAACATCAGTCTGATAATGGCATTAATGAAAGACATTAACTTGAAGCCAGTGTACTTTCTGCCCCTCCTGTGATGCTAAAAATAAAAAATGAACGAATTAATGAATTTGTCTTTGCTGGTCAGAGCTCTGAGTCGTGGCTGCCGGTGTGTGGAAGTGGACTGCTGGGATGGTGCCAACGGAGAGCCCATCGTCTATCACGGACACACGTTCACCTCCAAGATACTCTTCAAGGATGTGGTCAACGCAGTGGGCAACTATGCCTTCAAGGTAGCATCACATTTCTGGTTGTTTCTCTTTGTTGATTACTGCCAGCGTAAGACATGAATGTGAAGATTGTGATATAGAAGATTTAGGGGCCGGTTTCACAAAGCTATTTTAGACCGGTCTATAGTGTTAGACTAGTCTAAAATATGCTCATAAACTACTCTAATGCAAGTTAGCCTGTTTAACAAAAAGTCAAGTCTCAAGTCTCTGAGCTGGAGTCCAAGTCAAGTCTCAAGTCTCTGAGCTAGAGTCCAAGTCAAGTCTCAAGTCTCTGAGCTGGAGTCCAAGTCAAGTCTCAAGTCTCTGAACTGGAGTCCAAGTCAAGTCTCAAGTCTTTGAGCTAGAGTCCAAGTCAAGTCTCAAGTCTCTGAGCTGGAGTCCAAGTCAAGTCTCAAGTCTTTGAGCTAGAGTCCAAGTCAAGTCTCAAGTCTCTCGTGGTTATTACGAATGTTGTATCCCCTGCTGCGTTCAATCCAGGTTGCTAATAAAACTGCATAGCTATAAGTGATTCTGTAACTGTAACCTGTTTTTCATTTACAGAGCACAACCATGTCATGTACAATGCAATTATTGATGGCTTATTAAATACTGTGAGTCAACACACTCCTCAGACTCTTAAACCCAGTGTAACGTTAACGAAATTAAACTGTGACTTTGCAGAATCAACAATAAACCTGTCTGTTTTTAACTTACAGAGCACAACCATGTAGCCTAATGCGTCTACAGTTAACGACAGCTTATAAACTACTGTAAGTCAACAAACCATGTTGATTTTCAAACCCAGTGTAAAGTTAACTAAATCAGACTGTAAGGTTACATGATCAACAATAAACCTGTAACCTCTTTCCAGCCAACAGCAATAATTAAGGTGATGGCAGCCAGCAGGACATAATTAAGTTAATCGGCTACCACAAGTTTGCCAAGTAAACAAACTCATTGATCTTTTCATACTGAACGACAATGGAGTAAACCTCTTGTAGGCCGTAGCTGATGCAAGAAGCAAGCTAACGTTAGGTGGCCAATGCTGAGCTGGTGGTGTTTACTCACCACAGGTTACTAACCTATTTTGCGTTTAGCACTTCTTTGTTTGGGTCTTGTTGTAGGAAGTTTTAAAGCCAAAGTTTATGATGAATGGCTCAGCAGCTGCCGCTGTTTTGCTGTCCTCTCTCACGTGCGGCCGCGCGCAGCAGATGCTATGTGTTAAATAGGCAGGTTATAGGTAACGGAGGGAAGGAATAAGGGCACGCTAATCAGACGTTTCCTAAAAAATAAACATTGTTCACGAGTCCCGCACCTGGAGTCCGAGTCAAGTCTTAAGTCTTTTGAGGACGAGTCCCAAGTCGAGTCTGAAGTCACTGTGTGTGCGACTTAGGTCGCACTCGAGTCCGAGTCTCTAACTCAAGTCTTCATCTCCATCTATAATTTGTGGTTTGCTGACTATATTATGGAGAGAGCTGCGAGAAGGAAAAGAGTTGTTAGGCGCCGCTGCAACCCACCAGAAATATACAACAATGAGGACTTCATTGGTTTCGTTTACCTAAGGAAGCTATCCTGAGTCTTACAGATGGATTGAAGTAGCTCTGCCTTCTCCTGTTTTAGAACATTTCCTCTTAAATATTTCCTTTTTGGGATCTTGTAACCATGTTCTTGGATATTTTCTGTATGGTTAACGCTGTTTGCTGTCGATTTTTCCAAATCAAGCACTTTTTTTTGTTGCTACACTCTCCGCTAAATTTTCCAATTAAAATGTCCTTCTATAACTATTATAATGCTTCAAAAAACACATTTTTTCCACTGGTGTAAACTGTACTGAGCGGTTGGATGCACCTGCTTAATCCGCCATTTTTGTTTTGTTTTGAAAAGTGTCTTGTTTTACCCAGAATCCATTGCAGTGTAGTCCTACTTAAGACAGTCAGGGTCTTCAGTGCTTTGTGCATTGAACAGTGCATTAAACATTCTGATATAGCTGTCTGTCTGAAGTCTGACTATCTACTATACTTAAGCCATAGTCAAAGTCTATTGTAAAGATCATCACACTGGTCCAAATGTGCCTTTTCAAGTAGCCCCAGCATGTTTTCAATCCCCTCATGTTGGCATTACAATAGTTTTTTCTGTCATTGTCCTGTAGACTTGTATCAACATCGTTCTACATCTCATTATAAATTTATAAAAGGGAATACAACTGTGCAGTGAGATGCAAGATATAATCTGAAAGCCCTATAAAGTGAGCTAGACAGGAATGCCAGCCTCATGTCAAAGTAAACAGCTGCCAGGTTCACAAGCATGTCAGAGTCTGCTGTGTATGAGCATCTGTCCGCAACTGAAGATTGTGGCCTCATGACCCCCTGTCCATCCATCTGCTGGTCTTTCAGCCAGCCAGGCACAACCCACAGGTATATGGCAGCAGGCGGATTAGCTTTCCCTTTTGATAAAGTGTTAAATTACAAACTCACTCACTCCCTCCGTCCCTCCGCCTCCTCCTCCCTCCCGCCCAGGTATCGGAGTATCCAGTCATCCTGTCCATCGAGAACCACTGCAGTGTTGAGCAACAGAAAGTCATGGCCCGACACCTCAACCACATCCTTGGTGACAAGCTGCTGAAAAGCACATTGGACGGGAAGCCCCCCATTGGGCTGCCGTCTCCTGAGGTGAGCAGAGCAGTCTGATGTCCTAACCTTACCCCACTCTATATGGTTTTTGCAGGCTTTGAAGCAAAAAACTGGTTTCAGACAGACCACAGCACTGCATGAGAAAATGCTTTCATGAAAGCACTGATCCAGCTGGGCTGCCAATGCAGACGGCTGTGGCAAAAAGATGCAAAAACTTTAACCTAGCATAGCTTTTGCTGCAACGCAGCGCAACGTTGGTTGTTGTTGTTGAACACACTTCTATCAGCTTTTCATGCTGCAGTTTCCGATGCCATTTCGAATACTCAGTCAATGTGAAGGTGTCTTGAGGTGCATCATTGCATATGTGTCAACGTTTCAGGGTATGCCAGAAAATAATTGTCACAGGAACCTCCTGGATTGGCACATTGAGGCTACCATATCATGACTACTTCTTCTGTCCAAATGACGCATTCAGTTCAGAAACAACTCTTGCTGCTACTGTCTGACCATTATTTCACACGAACATTGTTTGAAAACTAAACTGGATGCAAAGGATGACTCTGGGGTTTCGTTTATTCTTCCTGTCAGGATCTTAAGGGGAAGATTCTGCTGAAGGCGAAGAAAATTGGCGGTCTGCACGAAAGTCTCAATGGCATGGTAGAAGACTCTCTGACCGGAGAGGTCAGCGATGAAGACGAAGTGGCCGAAATTGACGAAGATAACCTTCACCGTGAGAGTGTCCGTCGCAGGAATAAGGTAGGGTCAGGTTTTTTTAACGCAAAGTAAACCCAGACAGCCTATTACACACAGTCTAATGAACCATCCTGATGCAGAATCAGGCCGCTCTATTTCTGTCGTTTTTAGGCTGATGATGCAACACTGACGCAAATCAGGAAGCGGATTTCATTGTATGAATGGAACACTTAATAGATTAAGCCGACCAACCCAAAATAATGGCACTCCAATTGATTAAATGCATCTTGTTAATAATTTAATGAATTACAGCTGGTAGTTACAGTAGAATGTCCTCTCTCTGTTAACACCAGATTATAGGTTTACAACAACTGTGGGAGTTTCTGTGGCCTACTATGATTGCCAGTGTAAATATATGCACCTGCATGAATGACAAGCAGGATCGAGGAGAGTGGAGCAGTTGAATGAATGTTAAATGTCCAGAATGACTGGATAAATGAAATGGGTTTGAACTCAGTTTTTTGCCTTCATTATCGAGTGTAGAGAGATGATGTAGAAAACAACTGTAGAGAGAAACATGCAACAAAGGTTCCCAATTGGACTCAAATCAGGAGCGTTGCATTGTTAATGGGCAGGGCCTCAACCCCCCGTAGCCACCTCCACCTGTATTTTATCACCTGACATGGAAACTATTACAGCGACTAACATCACCTCTAAGCAAGAGTTATGTATGTGAATATGGTTCTATGAATTCTGGATGACTGGCAGAGATAGTGCTGTATGTGATACCTGAATTTCCACTGTTTAAATTAATACAGTGTGTTTCACTTCAGCCAGCCAGCATTTGGTTCTCAAATGAACTCTGTTATGGTTAAACTGTGTCTTTGTACTAGTGTTTTTGCATTTGTCTCTGCATATTCACTGTTGAAAAGTAATGACGGGAAGCCAGAGTCTGTCTGGCTGATAAGAAAACATATTCAAAAACCAAAAATGCTGCAGCATGCTGTGCAGAAGTATCGGTGACAAAAATTATGCAAAACCTGTGCAATGGCTCTTTAATATGTGTGGTGTTCCCTACTGTCTGAGTTAAAGTATTTATATACTGTAAAATGTATGTTCATGATTGTAATGTTCCTATCTGCACTTCATGTCACTGTATATTCCTTTTGTACTGTGCTGTAAAACAACTACCACAGTATTGGTTCAGCCTGTGCAGTTGAGTCATGATTTCATTTCTTATATAAAACCAGGGTCTGTTAACTGTCACGCTTGAGCTTTCAATGGAAACTACACAGGCTCTTTTAATGTGATTCAGCTGTTTATATTTACCTGCACTTAAAGAAACTAGCGTCTGCCATTACTTTTGTTTTGTTCCAACACACAATACACATTTAAAGATACACTTCCTGGCTTTGTTTTACAGCACACTTAGCGCTACATCAAACGGTTGACTAAAAGATAAAGAATTCTGATGTATTTCACCTCAGGTGTGTGTTTGTTGTCACATTTAGTTTGAGTTTTTAAGAGACGCGCTGAAATCTGGCGGCCTTCTTGTCCAGCAGAAAATGATTATATAATCTTCTTTTATCACTCATGAAAAATACAAAGGATTGACGGCCAGGCAGCAGACACTGGGTGTTAGATAAGGTGATCTGTTTACACTGTGATAGCAGAGAAAGACAGAGGCAGGCAAGAAAGAGAGAACGAGGCTTCATCACTGTGCTACCACCCGTGACACTGGTGTCCTGTACCCCAGCCATCCAGACCTGAAGTGAACTGAACTGATGTCCTTTCAAAACTTAAAAACTGTTTCCAGGAGTTCGAACAGAATTAGGCAAAAAAGATTTTAAATGCGCCGCCCCTTCTTCCTGGAATAATGCACAGAAGAGCCTGAGCTTGTCAGAGCTTATTACTATGGGGGAATTTAAGGGATCAATTAAAAGATAGAGAAGCAGGAACCTGATTCCACAGGAGAGGAGCTTGATGGCCCAAAAAAAAAAGCTCTCATTGGCTGTCAAACCTGTAGGAATGAGCAAAGTATAATACTTGGCAAAACAAGAGATTTGGGGGGATTAGCAAGGTTCTCAAGGTCATTGAAGCAAAAGAACAGTAAACTACAGTTTCCAAGCCAATGAATGACATTTTCACAGTAAACATGACTAGTTCAGAGTCCGCTGGCTTGCTTATGACCACACAGCCTCCTGAGTGTCTTTATATGAACAGATTGTAACATGTAAAAATGAATCAGTCCTCAGCTCTGCAGCTGTAGTGCAGCAAATGTGTTCGGCCCATTTGTGCATGTTGCACAGTTCGTTTTGAAAGTGTGTTTAAAGAGTTGGCGATGGGATGTTCTGCTCAGGGCCCCAAACTCATGTTCCAGCTCTGACCTAGTTTCAACTTTGTTCTTATGTGTTTATACCTCTGCATCACAGGGTACATATGTGACACTATTCGTGCTGCTACTACTTTTTACATCCGTACATGTCTATCCCTAAACGTAATGTGGTTTTGTATTGATATTACAGGCTTAAGAGAATAATGTTTGATGCTGAATATGCATCTTTGTCCAGTGCAGGAAACTGTGTAAAAGAATCATTGGGCGCTTGTCATGTTTATTGATAAGCATCTGAGAAGCATGAAACGCCACACTGGGACTCCTGTCAACACGGTCATCAGGGGTGAGGCCAGGTGCCCCTGCTGATGGTTTAGGTGTCTGGAGAGATGGCTGTCTTACCGTGTGGTAGACGGGTGAAGGTGGGGGGGGTGACGCTCTGAGGCCTGGGTAGACCAGCCAGCTCAGCTTTCATGTGGAAGCAGGAAGGCGTGCATGCTGAGTTGCCCGCCACACCTCTGATCTCTAGAGTCATGGAAGCTACCCTGGCCACACACCTGCTTTTGCGTGGCATTGTGATCGAGTATCACTTACACCATTCAAAAGGGGGTTGTCTCAAGGTTTTCCATGTGCCCTGCGCTTCCACCCATGACAGGATTCCTTTGCATCACAAGGGTATACCCTATCGCAGGGTAGTGACTGAAATACTGTGGAGCCACATCATGAGTTGACCCTAAAAATAAAGATGGATGGCGTGTCTCCATTTTATCTTAAAAAAAAAATGAAGGCAAAATTTTATGATCTATGTTTTGGTTTCACTTTTAGGGAGCTGCCCATGTCGTCCATCTTTATCTACAGGCTATGGGTCCTTAATGATCCTCATTAGACTTCAATGTGCTAATGACCCAAAGAGGTTAGATGCCTCATTGGGTCTGGGCCTCTTTCTAGACGTCAGCCGAACTGATGAAGCCTCTTGGGCTTAAATTACATCCTCTAAAACACTTACTCAAAGAAATCTTTTGCCCACATCTCAGATTTGTTCATCAATTCAAAGAGGTTTCGTGTTTTGTTTATTAAAAGCAACAATCCAGAGGTCTGTAGGAAGGATTAAGAATGGGGAAGTCATCTTCCAGCGCCGGAGGTAGGAAGGCATCGACACAAAGACTGCAAACACAAAGGCTTAACACTTGCCATTTCCCCCATTCTGCCTCACAAACTCTCCCTACCTCCTGCATTTTGAAGGATCTTTCTCACCTGTCCACTAGTTTTGCCCTCACATGGTGTCCAGCCTTTGCCAGTCACCGGACCCTGCTCCTAGCTGCACACCAACCCCTCTTTATTCCATCAGTAGCACAGTATACTGTAATATACCTGTGAGGTTTTTCTAATCAATAGCCATGCCATAGTAGTATCTGTATAATGTATCCTGTTCCTGCCTGTCTGCTACCTGCTCCAGTTATCCAGTTACTGTTATGACTTGCTGCCTGCTGTGACCCGCAACTTTTTTTTGAGTGACGCCGAGATGGAAAAGTGGCTAATTCTAACTGTTGTGTCCTTGTCCACCTCTGGTGCTGATAATTGGCAGGCCGATGCTGTTCTGCTGGTTTATGCTATTTATTACTAGTATGTCACTGATATTCCACTGGCAGATAACACTTTTCACTTTCATATACCAGTGGTGTGCTACTCTAATTTAAGTGTCATGTGCCGACTTTTATGCGGCATCAGAAGGAGCTTTATTGCCAAGTAGTTTTTTTACACATACGAGGAATTTGCTTTGGTGATAAGGTGCTACACGTAGACAAACATACACTTGACATAAATGAATGCATAAATAATAATAAACACATGCAAGTTATAAAAGAATAGAGAAAAATAATAGAACTATTTGCAGAGATAAGAACGATGTGGCAGATATTTACATGTGCGTTATTCTGGTTCGTGTTGTGCAGACGTATTGCAACGGAAGAGAATATTGTGTACAAAAACATATATATTGACAATATAAAAACAACAACATCACAACAAATATGTGCAATGTATAATGAAAATAATGCATGCAAATGTCTAATGCAAATGGTATGTCATTTATGCTACATACCACTCCACTCTGGCATGATTCTTGCTGACTATTAGTATTTATTAGACACTTTTTATCTGGCAAGTATCATGTTGAACTAGAAGACGATGCCATAACGTTATACATCATAGGAAGCTGTGTGATGTGGCAAATACTGCTCCAAATTGAACAATTTGTCTGTGCAATAACATACTTTATGCTTTGACAACGCTAAGGTTAAGATTTGGCCTTGATGTTAATGCTAACTACATGCCAAAATATATTTTATGTATCAGGCATACACTACCACAGCAGTGGCATATATAAATAAGAATTGTCATAAAAGATTTGCTGATGACTTTTACAAACTACCCCCTTTTATTGACCTATACGTTTATGAATGTCTTACCTTTTTTATCCTTTGTCTTCTTGTTTCCATAGAAGTCAAAGCAGCGTCTGTCCAAGGAGCTGTCAGACTGTGTCATTTACTGCAAAAGCGTCCACTTTAGTAGCTTCAAACACTCCCGCATCCACTCCAAGTTCTATGAGGTGGCCTCTTTCACAGAGTCCAAGGCACGCAAACACCTGAGAGAGGCTGGTGAGTCCAGTCTTTTCAGTCCTGTCCCCTTTAGACATTAAATGTATGGTTTATGGTTAAAGGTTTGACTGATACGGTTTCTGATATTTGATATTTGTTGTCTGGGGTCTTGGTTCTATCTATCACCAGATATTTTGTTTCAGTAGCAGTAAATTTAATATATGTTGTGTCAAGGGAAAGCAAATAATACTTTGAGAAATATTTGACTGTACTTCTGATTTTATCTCCATTTCAGGGGCCGAGTTTGTTCACCATAACTCACAGCAGCTGACCAGGGTTTATCCCAGTGGCTTCCGAACTGACTCCTCCAATTTCAATCCTCAGGAAATGTGGAATGCTGGGTGCCAAATCGGTGATTGCAACTCAAAAGCAGACTTTACTTTATCTCAAGCAGGAGTTAAGACCTTCCTTCTTTAATCATTTCACAGTCACAGTTGTGCAAGCAGGGTAAAGATCTTGGAGGTAGTAAGGAGCAAGTTGTATAGGTTCATGGTATTGAAGTTAACAACATAAGTTAGCAGTGTGCAAAGTTACCTTGTACAGCTTAAATAGCATTTAAATCTTTCAAAGTGCCTGAATACAGTGTGTTGTGTCAAGAAAAGGCAAAAAAGTAACTCTTGTTTCTTTTCCTTTTCATTCAGTTGCATTGAATTTCCAGACTGCCGGGGAAGGGATGGACCTGAACGACGGGCTGTTTCGTCAGAATGGCAACTGCGGCTACGTCCTGAAGCCCAGTTTATTGAGCGAGCCCAGGAAAAGATTTGACCCTGAGACGCCCCAAAAACAGGATGACTACCAACCTGTCGTCCTCACCATACAGGTACCAACCACAAAGAAGTAAGAAAAAATGTATCCCTGCAGGTTATTATCAATTTCAATGACTGTTTTATTGAGGACACTGTATTTGTGTGTTTCAGGTGATCAGCGGTCAGCAGCTGCCCAAAGTCAACATCAAAGAGGATTCTATAGTGGATCCTCTAGTCAGAGTGGAGATCCACGGCGTTCCTATGGACCAGGCCAAGCAGGAGACCAGATACATTGAGAACAATGGTACTGCAGTGACTGTGGGCCCATACACTTACCCCTGTAGAAATAAATAAAGCAGGGACTGAATGAATGGACAGGATGGGTTACTTTTAATGTTTCAGATTTGGTTTAGTCCCACTACAGGACTGCTGACATTAAACAATTTGTCCTTCCTGCAGGGTTCAACCCTGTGTGGTATGACACACTGCGCTTCACCATCCACACTCCTGAGCTGGCCATGGTGCGCTTTGTCGTGGAGGACTATGACAAGACATCTAAAAATGACTTTGTGGGGCAGTATACACTCCCTCTCAGCTGCATGCAGCAAGGTAAGGTCGAAAAACTGAGTTAAGTCCCGTCTTATAGCTTCTTCTAGGGCGGTGCAATTAATGAATTTTTGATTTCAATTACAATTTTTGCTTCCAACAATTATAGAAACACGTTAATCAAAATTTTTGTGCCATATCCTGTTTCCCAATGATGCTCCCAGTTTGCCTCTTGTTATAAATCCAGCGCACCCCTGTGTTGGCTGTACTGTACTGGTACTGTGTCATGTTTAGTTCAGTTCGAGCCAGGATGATGGGGTCATGCTTTGTCAAGTCAAGATGACAAGCAAACAACTTTTAGCATGCTTGTTTTCTAAATGGCATTCGGATCATGGCTGTGCTATGCTAACTTCCTCGCTTACTTTTCTCCATGCAATCTACGTCCGGTCCATGTATATACATGAAGCAGCAGCGACACTCGAGCAGGCTGTGATTTTAATGAGACGTCATAACGATCTCGGTAATTGCAGACTAGCTCCTGGAGTTTAATTATAAACATCCCGCCATAAATCTCCTTTTTTTTTAAGTCTGTTGCTGACCTTCTTCTTGCAAACCAACTGTATACCGCCACCACCTGGGCTGCTGTGTGGAACAGTAGATCGCTGCTGACCTGCCGTTCAGATCGACATACTGCCCCCACGTTCATGCGCGGAATTGCATCTCGCAGAAGCGTAGCGTTAATTTCTGGAGACGTGCACAACCTACGCATGGCAGCCATCTTGCGGATGCTCAGTAAAAAGCAAGTATTTCCAGGGCTTTAGTCAGTTGCAAGTCAGCACTGTCCAATCAAGTGCAATCAACTATGTAAACAGGAAGTCACTGTAGTACCATAAGTTTCAAACATTACAGTTCTATTTTTTGTATTTGTTTTACTTATGTCTGGATGAATTCAATTCAATTCAATTCAATTTTATTTATATAGCCCTAAATCACAACAACAGTTATCTCACAGCACTTTTCATAAAGAGCAGGTCTAGACCGTACACTGAAGTTATTTACAGAAGCCCAACAATTCCCACCAAGAGCAGCACTAGGCGACACAGGCAAGGAAAAACTTCATTTTGAATGGAGCATCTGTGTGCTAGCATACACGTACTATCATAGAATGAGGTATTTAACATTTGCCAAATGTGATTTAAAATCTAACGTAAGTAAATTACTTTAGCTACACATCAGTTACACCTGGCAGTAGGTGCAATTATCTAGCAAAAACTGATCTCTACGTATGAACTACTTTGTGTGCTGCAACTGGTTTTATTTTGTGATGCATAAAATTCGACTTAAGGCTCGTGCAGACTGAACAGTTTCACCGTCAGCAGGTTGCTGTGCTGTTCAGACTGCACGACCAGCTGTCTTGTAACGGGAGTCTTGAAGTCGTTGTGGTGTGGTGATCAGCGACAGGGAGTCACACACTAAGCGAGCTGACATCGAGTAGCAGCCTGCTCTGTCAGCTGCCTGCTCTCATTGGCCGGATGTGGATGTGGAGTTGGCCGATTCTTCCAGATAGATAATTCACCCCGCGATCGGTGTGGTGTGAACTCGGCTTTAGTAAACACTAATGTTTGAACGAGGCAAAGTTTCGTCTTAGGAACAGCTGCTGCAAGTGTGTGTGTTTGACTTTGAGCACTGTAGCTCCATAGTGTCCTAATCCTTCAGTTTTGTGTTCTCAGGTTATCGTCACATTCACCTTTTGTCCAAAGATGGAACCAGTATTCCTCCCGCCTCCTTATTCGTACACATCAGGATCACAGAACTGCGATAAAGCTTCTTCACTTTCCTAACACACCGGAGGTGTTAGAAAGAACATCCTCAGCACGCACTATTTAGTGATGAGAGTAGAATCCTTACTATAGAAAAAACTTACAGTTACTAAAAGAGTATTTAATATTATTCTTATTTGATGTGAATAAATACTATGCCAAATGTTTAGTGGTTCTTAGGCAGCAGTGGAATATTACATAATGCATGTCTTTGTTTTGTTCATTACAGTGTGTGTAATTTGTTCCTGTGATTGACTTGAACTTTGCTGCTCATGTTTGGTGTACTGCGTCTGTAGCACAAATGTTAGCTTCTGCTGAAATATTGTGTCGTGGAGAAGAATGTGCCACCTGTATGCTTCGATCAGGATGTATATTTTCTGTTAGTATTGAATGAACAGCACCTCTGTCTGATCGCTGCAGCCCTGCGCTTCACTTTGGTCAACATGCAAGACTTGAGAATAGATACCTGCTTGGACATTTTAGCGGGGACACTGTTTTTAGCAGCAAGAACTAATACAGTTATACAAAACATTTCAAATACAGTTCCACAATTCTGACTTGTTTAATAGTACCTGTCCTGAATATTTTTACCAGATTAAAATATTAACATAAGAACACTTGGAGTGTTCTGGAGAAATCCAACACCGTGACAGATACCTTGATGCAGAGCGAACAACAACACGACATGTCGGTGCTAACCTATGCTAATTTTTGGGTTAGTAAATTGACGCTACGGTTGCTGCTGTGAAGCTAACAGACAGAGAGGACGAAATGATCCCATGTTATGCAGATGCATAAGGACTCAGAGAGCACACACCTGCCGGGGCTACACAAATATCCTATTTAATAAATTCATGACTTGGAGAGAGCAACAGGACAGACAGGACAACATTCAATACTACAAAACATCCATAAAAAATAAGCTAAAGACAATATACTTTACAATACGACTGGTTTGCAGACCTGTTTAGTTTAGTAGATGTTATACAAAATACCACAAAAAATGGCAAAGGCAACTAAAAAATAAAAGTATTATTATAAATCTAACTTTATGTTCTTCACCAGGTTTTCCCTGGTGTTCACGTTACTTTGTGTGATCAAATCAAATCACTTTTCTTAGTCTTCATAAATTACAAAATTCTGATACTTTTGGAAAATCTGAACGAAGACACTATAAAATCATTGTGGATTCTTTTCATTATCTTTGTTTGTTCGGATAAGGTGCGCTTCATTTCATCAACACTTACAGTTACACTTGATATTCCCATTACAACCACAGCTTTGAGCAGCTGCACTGGAGCAACTGGAGGTTGAAGGTCACAGGCATAACGACGCCTCCCAATGTTCCCGGTCAGATCAGAGAGTTCAAGAGAATTTGACCTGTGGCTGCTTTTCTGCTTTTCCCTTTAACACCAGATTTATCTGCATGTCGTTCTTTCATAAAAGGCAGAGGTGATTGTAGTTGCGCTTCATTTGCTTGAATAACATGATTATCTCATAAATATTAAGCTAAAGAGTAACAGGTTGAAAATCACATTTTAATACTCATGAGTAGTCTTGTGTCATCTGATGTTATTTTTGTGGCATGTACATACAAACCATTTGTGTAAAAGTGCTTTGATATGTCTTGTTGTTTTTTTGGATACACCGAAACATTCATATGTACTGTACAGTGTAGCACATTGTAGTGTTTAAATGACTATTTGCTTGTTTTTTATTGTATAAGACCCCATATTCATTTGCCTCTTTTTGCATTTACCTGCAAATAAATAAGATTTTCACTTACCGATTCAACTTTTTTTTTTTTTATCCTTATCATTTACGTTACCGCTCTTCTTACTGAGCTGGGTTACTTTAAATATATTCTTACATGACCAGAAAGGGAAGGAAGAGTTTACGAGCTCCAGGGCAAGATAAAGTATTATTTGCCTGAGAAAATGCATGCAACACTGCACGAGGAAAAAACACAAGTGGATAATCTACTAGGACAGGAACAATGTGCTATTCATTTATTGCCCTTGGCATGCATTAATTAATCAAATATCAGCCATTCCATACTTGTTTTTCCTCACGCGTCTTACCTCTCAAATGTCTTTGAGTACTGTATTCTCTCAAATGTATGTGGACCAAAGTAAAGGCTCTACCCAGTGGTGGCCAGTAACTATGTACTTTTACTCAAGTACTGTACTTATGTACATGTTAGAGGTATTTGTACTTTACTTGTGCATTTTCTTTTCATGCCACTGTCTACTTCGACTACTATTGTACTTTTACTTCCATTCACTTATCTGACTGCTTCAGTAACTAGTTACTTTACAAAGTAAGATTTTTAAACACAAAACACAAGAAGAGTTTAAAAAATATTTTGTTTTGTTATGAATCAAACTGCCCAACATTTTATATAATATTAAAGCTATTACATTCGTTGATTGACTGAAATTTAATCGGCAACTATTTTGGTAAAAAGTTTTCATGGTTCCATCTTCACAAATGTGAAGATTTGCTGTTTTTCCCTTTGATTATTTTAATGTACTTTTAATCATTTTGAAGTTTGGACTGAGAAAACAAGCACTGGGAAGGTGTCACTTCGGGCTCTGGGTAAGTGTGACAACATTTATCACTATTATGAGAATTTTTAAAATTGATTAATGGAGAAAATTATCAGAACATTAATCCATAACAAAAATAAGCATTACTTGCAGTCTGATACATAATAGTTCAACCTTAACTACTACAACAGTAATGCTTTTACATTTATGCATTAGTAATAACAATCTAATGATATGATATAGTAACAACAGTGACAAGGGACATTTTTCCTCCAACACTGCAGTGCTTTTAATTCTTTATTTCCCTGATTATGCTTACATGCTTTTACTTAAAAAGCAGGAATTTTATTAGTCCGTTTACAGTGAGGTATTAGTACTTTTACTTACGTAAAGGATCTGAATACCTTTACCTCTGGCTATTCATTCAAGCGCTTTCAGTCATAACAGTCTTGCTGACATGTAGCCTTTACATTTGATTGACACAACATGACCTCGTTCTATGAAATAAATGACAATTTAAAAGGTCAAATGTGGTCTATGTAAAAAAAAACAAACCCCGACCTTAATCGCCTTTTTTTCATTTTCACATGTAAAAAAAAAAGGTTCACAAATCTGAAGCTATGTTTTAAAGAAGCTTTAGCCTCTTTTGAATAATCTTGTCCAGATTTGACAGCTCTAGACATAGTGTTTTTTTTTTATCTGGACCTAGGCTAATGTATAACATGGATTTATAAAAATATAAACCTTTTCGCACACTTATTTATTAATGTTTTACCAAACGTTTTAAGCAAAAGTAAATAAAACCATATAGTTGGATTAATATCGTCCGGAACTTTCTTCCGGTTGCGTTTTCCACCGATCACCTAACCTCGGGACACCAGTCACGCTTGTCTTTTCAATAATGTCAGGTGTTGGGAATAGAGACAACTACTTCCGGTAAACTTCCAGAGTAAAACCTTTGTTTCGCAGTGAAACCCTTTTGCACAGGAAATACAAAACTGAACATATATTAAATATAAGTAATCATATCACGTGTAACTGCCCTTGTTAGAGAGATAAAATGTTAGACTGAGAGGAAAAGACAGTCAGCTCAGGTGTGAGCCAAAAGTGATGAAAGGGAAAATATTTTAATTTGAAAGCGAAACAGACTTACATCCGGCGGCACTACAGCTGACTTGACATCGTCGCACGCTGTGGACATCTGGGGAGCATCAGGGCGAAACACCTTTTAGATTCAGTTTAATCATAAAGTCAGTATGGTTGGAAAGATAAAACATGTCCGACAGAAGATTCACCAGGAGGCAGTGAAGCTCGTGAGGCCGAGCAGCCTCGCGCCGTCGCCCTCCTCTGTGTTACCTCAGAGTTTGGAGAAGCCTCCTGCCTCCGGACCAACGTTACACACAATAAGTCCTCCACCGCTTTCATTTCTCAAGAGCGACGCCTCGAGCAGCGTTAAACAGGTCTGTGATGCTTTTAATAACGTTGACTTGTTATGTTGCACAAGGAAAGGATCTCAATCAGTCTGGTCATGTATGTAACAGTTAGGATGTTTGAAGTCCACAAATACACACTACCGGTCAGAAGTTTTGCAACACCCATTATTTTGTAGTTTGTAATGAAATATAAGTTCTTCAAATGTAGTTGACATTTACTCCAGTGGTTCTCAAACCTTTGCAAGAACCCACAATTAGACCCGAGGGTCCTCCATCTTATTTTATATTTTATATCCATTTTATTGCAGAAACTGCATGACCTGCATGACCAAAATAGCTGGAACTTACCTTCTGTCTTTGTGTTGCTTATGTGATTATAGTGAAAATAAATGATTCCTTTTTTTTTTTTTTGCTGGGAACCCCTTCAAGGACCCCTGGGCGTCTCTGGACCTCGCTGTTTTCCACTGGGGCCATGTCCCTTTATAACTCTTTATTTTTTGAAAGCATTTGTTGTGAAATGTTCGCAACAAATGTAAACAAGAAATGTTAAAATTCTGTGCGAATTTGCACTACAAGAAAACGTGCAACGACATGTTGATAGAAGAGACAGATGTGCATTGTCCAAAATCATGCATCAGTATATTCCGCTATATATTTTTAGATTTTGAGTTGTCACCTGCCACCCGAATTTTGTGTTTCCTTTATATAAATAAAGACATTTGCACCATAAATTGATGCAGAACTTCTCCAGACTCCAGGAAATTAAGTGTTTTCTGGGGGAGGACCTCCGGACCCCCCACTCATTTATTTAAGTGTCGAATATTTCGGGTGTTTTAATACAGGATGTTCCAAGGTGTTTACACATTGAGACAGCTATACAAATTTGTTTTTGCATCAACTTTCAAGGCTTCATTTCCTTCCGCTGCTCCAGAATAACCAAAGAAGGTAAAGACAAAGTTTAGGAAAGAAAAAGCTGAGAAATAATTTAAATTTCAGAGATACAAGGATACAAGAAGAGATACAATTTCAATCAGGGATCTAGTTTTAAGTTAACAACATCAAGTTATTATTATAATTACACTAAGTTTGCACAACATTATATATAATAAATAGGAAGACAAAGCAGTTGGTCATCAGTTGATTCTAAGTGTGAAATAATGAACAAAACTCTTAAATCAATTGTTAATTTTATATGTGAAAGTGTCTGTTTTTACATGACGTCAACATTTTTAAGTTTTGTACCATTCATCTTACTGGACTTGAACTACTCATATTTACATGCAGACTAGAGAAAATGAGGCTGTTCTAAAAACGTTTGACCGGTAATGTACATCTGGTGAAAGACTGACATTTTATGAATGTGGCACTGTGATTTTAGGGAACCTTTCTATCACTGGAGTAGATGCAGTTATTTACCTCAGTAAAAAATACTGCTTTATTTTGAAGATTTACTCCGGTGGAAACAAAAGGTAGAATCAAATCTAAAACTCAAAGTGGAACCGCAGTGACGAGTGGCTTTGATAGACTTGTACTTACTTACGTCTCTACTAAAACCCTTACAGGCTCTTGCAGAGGGCTCCTTCCCCACTGGGATCTTTGCTGGCACTAAAATAACTCCAGAGGCCCTGGTGCAAACACTGAAGTTTGAGGAACCCCCAGATGTGCCCATACCTGCTGAGAAAGGTAAGACAAGTTATTCGATTAAACTGGTATTCCAGCGGTTTTGTGTTGCAAAGCCAGAGAAAGATTTTCAAAAGGTCAAAATACCCTGACAGTGACTATCTAAACTCTATGTCACCAGGCCGGAGACTTGGGTGTTATCTCACTAACCAATCAGTGGTTTATTTTAGTGAATATTCACTTGAATCTGCTCCCTTTTATCTTGTCCTCTCCTCACACTCGCTCACACCTGCACCTCTGGTCTCTCACGCCGGCCTTCCTCCGCCTCTTCCTGTCTCTCTCTCCCTCTTTGTGTCCCTGCTGACTTTCTCCATCAGCAGTACGTTTCATGAAGTCGCCGACTTTAATAAACTCGCCCGCGATTCAGTTTTCAAGTGCGCACCGTGTGGATAAAACCCAACGTGTTACTCAGTGACATCTGCAGTGTTGCGTTCACTGTCGCTCCCTAATTTAAAATTTCCACCGTGTCCGCTTAACCAGACAACTTCTCTCTCTGTGTTTCTCTACAAAACGCTAAAATGGGTTGCCAGATAGACTTTGGCAGGGGCATACATACCTGGGCGACCTGCCCAAGAAAATTAAATGTGGGAAACACTGTATTTAAAGTTACTGCAAGCTGAAGGCCTATATTTTCTAAATATTACCCCATATACTTATTTTATTGTCTTCCAATAAAATAGGTGTCACTATTTTGGTCAAGTCATGATTGAGTGACCGTGCCTGCAAGTTAGACTAGTTTAGGAGGACAGCCAAGGTATGAACCGAACCGTTACACCGCTACTTATCAGCGCGCTGACTGTCCAAAGAATCCAGCATGCATTTGCTGCATTTGTTAGTATATTGCAGGTAGATTGGTAGACAAGCGTCCAAGGAAAAGAGTCTTCAACCAGATTATCAGCAGTCCACTTGACATAGCTCACATAGCTGGGCTTGTGTTCATAAACCGGGAGCTGGGCGGAGTTGATGTCATGAGATGTACATTTGGTGGTAAGCTTGGCGGCCTCGCCTTTCAGCAGAGCTTTCCGCTTGTTCCGCGCCGATGATTTCCTGGGTCTCATCACCCAGGGCACAGACAAGCTCTTCGTCTTGCTTATTCTAATTCTGATGTTCTTAAATAATATGAGATATGGATTTTTTGATTTCTTGAGCTGTGAACTTTAATCATTTTTGCCATCTAATTTGAGGAGATCCACCTGTATGCCGATGCACCGTCGCAAATCGGTGAATGTAACCATCCTCAGTGTACACCGGTTGTCAGTATATTATTTTTTGCGCATGATATTGATTGAATTCATGATGTCGTACTCACGGGGAATCATGCAAGATGTGTGCTGATCAAAGTGTGGACACAGTGATTAGGTGGTGTGGAAGTGGGACACAGTTAAGCAGCTTGTAGCAGTTCCTTCTCTGGCCACTAGATGGTGTATAAGCCTTGTCCTCCTGGTGCTGCTGCAGCTCCACAGCAGACTACAGCAAAGGTTTTTCGGGGATATCTGAGGCTCTAATTAAGGCTGTTTGAACGTGTCCTTCCAGCGTTGGAACAGCAGCTTAAAAAGACTGGCGCAGAAATCTGAGCCGAGCTGTTGAGGAACAACAACAACAACAACAACAAAAAAAAAGCCAATCAAAGGGAGGGAGAGCAGTGGCAGCATCTCTCTGTGGACGGGGATGTGCCTGAAGAAGGGAGTGACGGATGTGGGCCTAGTTGCTAAGCACGCTGTGCCGCACGAAGCCTCACCAGACAACGGCCCGCTGCTATTTATAGACCAGGCGCTGTATAAATTTAGCTCATGCATGAAATCAAGGTTTAGCTGCATCAGTGTCTCCTTGCTTCAGCTGGAAGACACTGAGACTGGTACTGTCTCAGTTTGAGGACACTCTTATTGTAATACCTTCATATGGTGTCTCCTTTGAGCTCTGATTTATGGTAACGCGTAGTCTTTGCTAGTCTCCGTCATGGACTATACCAATGTTTTGGGATTCTTTGGTTACTTAATTGTAATAAAGTCTCATTTATATTTCTGCAGTTTTCCAAAGTGTGCTGTAGTGTTTTGAATGTGTTTATTCGGACAGCTATTGGTTTCTGTTCTGTTGCCGTTCTGTGTGGAAGTTGAGTCTTGAACCAGTTTGAGGGACGGAATCAATCTAACTCAGCATAATTTCACTTTCATTATCAGTTCATCTGTTATTTGTTGAAATGTTTGATTGGTTCTTTAGTACAGTGTAGTCTAACAGAATGATGGAAAAGGTGGCATCCAACCAAGAGTCCCAAACCCACGTTCTGATAATCTCTGTCAGTGATAGAAAACATTGAAACTATTGAAATTTTTCTTTATAAATGCCTACAATTGCTATTCGATTATTTCAATTGCTGCTAATTCATTTTAATTTAATCGTTTAGTCTCAGTAAGTTGAGTTTCATGCTCTACTAAAAAGAAATGGAAGCCATTATCTCCCCTAAAAGCGAGAAAAGTTGAATTTAAAAAACCTTGAACACTACAGCGAGCTTCATGGGATGTGCTGAAGCATAAAAAAAAAACACTTTTATGTCCTTAAAATGTTCACAAGGCCATGCTTTGATGTCCTGGCCAAAAAAACAGAACGTGTCTTACAGCTAGAAAGATCCATTAGTGCTGACTGATGTGCAGTACAGAGCTTTAACCCTATATTAAACATACCAAAGGGAATTGGGATCGAATGTAAAACTTCAGGCATCATTAATATTTCTGAGAGAGAGAGAGAGAGAGAGACAAAATATCCTAGTTCAGCGGCAGAAGACATGCAGCACACATTAAAACAGTCAGATCAGATCCTTTTTAGTTGCGCTTGATGCAAATAAGCCGGGCTCAGTAAGTTTCCCCCGAAGACTTGAAGGCTAACTTCCTAACTTATGAATTAGAGGCTGACATTTTGACTTGAATCCTGCAGAATGGGAGTCAGTTTCACTATTTATCACGAATATGGGACGGGGAAAAAAAATCAACGGGAGCGGGCTGGACGGGAGTCATTGGTGCTTTTTTTTAAAATATAGGAATATGCATTTATCGGGAACGGGAAGGGACAGGAGTATTTTAGTGGGACGGGACAGGAATGAAAAAACACTGTCACTGTCTAATGCGAACATCCTGCGATGTGCCTGAGTGACAACCCAGTGATTCTCTCTCCTGTCTCTGGAAACTAAAGCACAAAGTTGTTTTGTAATTCATCAGCTGAAAAACAGGAAACAATGGCTCCATCAAATGATCTATTTTGGTTTAGTAGGAAAGTAGCAACGGTAGAAAATGTGTGCTTAATATGTAAACGAATGCAAACACAGCCTGCCGCTTACAGTCTGTATGTGGTATTAATGAGTTGCGTTGAACCGTCCAGGCCTCGTAGAAGGGCACGATAGAGTTCATAAAACATCCTCTTATAACTTTCACTATCAGGCTAATCAGCTGCGCTTTAGATCAGTCACTGTGCTGAGACGTATGAAAGGATTCAGCATCAGTAAACATGCCGGAGGGGCAACTTTCATCAGCTCTGTTCAACACTTTGCTTTTCATTTTTGAATGTCTTTCTTCGTGTGATTGAATAGATGCTTGTTATATATCATTGATTTAATGTCATGTTAGACTCCGATTCTTTATAGGCACGCGCCGGACATTTAAAACTTTATATCCAAAAGATAAATCTTTCAGAGCCCCGCTGCTCGCAAGCCGCTAGAGTCCAATGTTAGTCCCTGACTGACAGCATCCTGACTCCAGCACACTCCCACTGCGGCAGCGCAGGCAGCTGATGTCTATGCAGGGCTTGATGGGAACATGAACTGCATTCCAGATACAAAGGCTGGATTCTTCAAAGTCTGCATTTCTCAAATAAATATGTTCCAACAAGGCCTGTTTCATTAAGGGCTTGGTATTATTTGAAAATGTGTGTTAACAATATTTCTTTTCTTTTTCTCGCTCAGAGCTTCGGTGTTCAATAAAAAAAACAGTCTGAGGTTAGAAAAGGATTCATATATTAAATCAGTATATGATCAAATAAACAATCTGCAAGGAGCATTCAGTGCAAACTTTCAATGCATTTAGATACTCGGTGCTATGGATACATTTTGGTCCTGGTCTCATTTCAAGGGCTCCTTTGCAGCCTTCACATCTAAAGACTTGTTTGTGTGGTGACTGGATCAGACATCAGTATTTCAGTTTAACATCTTTGTATTTTCCTCGGCTAGTTTGTGATCAGTTACTTTGCATTTTAAGACCAACAGTTGAGTGATTTGTATTGACCAACACTGATCAATGCCCAATCAGTCAAAGCATTAGGACACCAGGGTTGGCAATAAGATGATATTTAGCTTAAGTATAAATTTGTCAACATATATCTTGCTTTAATAGGTCAATGTGTGCGGTGTGTTATGAATCAGGGAACAAGACTTTTAATGGAGAAATAAGATTTTTGCATCAACGTGATGACGTACCGTGATTTGTCAGGCGTTTGTCGCTAAACGCCAAAAAGAGAAATGTTTTAATGGAATTTTCTGCATCACATATCGTGATATGAAATCGATTTGATTGATGATATTAGAGGTAGGACCGGACAGTACAAACAATAATTATCGCAATATATTTTTTTTCAACAACAATATAAAAGTTTAAACCACTGTTAACCATCAGGTTTCTTTAACTTTCTCTCAGGAGCAGAAATCAGCCTTAAAAGAAATAACGATTTGAGACTTATCGTGATAATTATCGATATCGAAACATATAAAACTTTTTTTTTTATCATGATAACATTTTTTTGGCGACATCGTCCAGCCCTAATTAGAGGGATTGATCATCATCACATAATTATTCTCGTCATTGAAAAACGTATTTAAATGATCATAGTGTGATTTTTCAAGGATCTGAAGCAGACAATAATGTTTTGTTAAGTCTGTAGAATATGATGTGTAGGTTAAGAAATCTCTGCATCACCACAATGTTTAATTTATAATGGTATTTTGACACGTTTAGCCTTTAACAAATATCACACCTCCTGCGATTTGAAAATCGCAATAGCATATTGTGATTTTGATAAGGTTTGATAGGGCAGGACGATATGGCCAAAAATGTTATCACGATAAAAAGTTTCATATCTTTCAATATTGATAATTATCGCGTAGTATCAAATTATTTCTTTTGAGTTTGAAGGCTGATTTTTGCTCCTCAGTGAAAGTTGAAGAAACCTGATGGTTAATTGTTGTTTAAACGTTTCTTTATGGTCAGAACATGACAAACATTTGATTCCAAACAGTGGATCACTTCACAAATCTGAGGGAGAACATTCAAAACATTGACGTTAAAATCTTTTTCAACAAAGATACACGAGTAAAATTAGGTAAAATATTTTTTTCTGTCCTTTTCCCTAAAAAAAAAAAAACATCTTAATAAAAAATTCAGTCCTGATTCGTGTGATTCAAGTGAATCAAACATTTATTGAATATTTATTGAACACTTGTTATATTGTTATTTTCAAAAATTATATTGCGATAATTATTGTTATTGTTTTATCGTCCAGCCCTATCTTTGGATGATTTGTTCAGCCCTAGCCCAGTTGATTATTCTCTTTCATAGTGTAGTTCTAACATTCACTATCTTAAAAGTTGAATGTTGCTTCAAGAATTCCTGCCATTTCACATTCTACCAACAGATTCCTTGTAAAGTGGCACGTATGAGTGGCTTTGGACAATTTGTGGCACTCAGCAATTTTCTCGTATTTGGAATTTTAACGAAGGTGTGGATGAAATTCACGAATGGTCCAGATCTGTCGTACAAGCCATATCTCCACGGGTGGGGGGGAATATTTTATTATATAAATTGTACATGAGAATTTTACTTTTTGGTACTATAATAATAAAATCAGTTGCTTTTTCAGTCCACGAGAAAAAGAGTATCCTGATAATATCATATCATGGTGATTCCTCTGGTGATTTCCACCCCTAAAATATACCGAAATTGAGATTTAATTAATATTCTGTTCCTCACTATCATCATCATAGCTGCCAGTTTACAATTTTTTTTAGATTTTAAATATTTATTGGTATGTTTCGGCACAAGTACATCTTCATAGCTCTTGGAAAATTCTCTCCCTCTACAGCAGCCACAGTGTCACTATGTAGGTTACTCTGTTTGGAGAAGGACCCTCTGTATTTGAGTGTATATCATCACAACTGCGTCTACGTGGTAGCATCGCATTTTCTCCTACACATTTTTGGCTTGTTCTTCTTGTACTGCCTCAACCAGTACCAGGGTCATACACACCATCTCCTCCGCCGCCTTCTCTCATTCCTGCATTTAAGTAACTCCTGATCATCTTCAATCAGCTCCAACTCCAACATTCTTCTTTTTACCCTGTGGTAACATTTTTGTTAACGAAACTTGCCAAACAGAGAAAATCAGTGGTGGGGCAATGGTTTTATGGTAATGACGAAATCTGATAAACACTCACCACCTCATCAGACTTAAGTGAGCGATTTACAACAAGTTTGTTCGGTTAAGAGAAATTTGTGAATCTGACTCATACCAGCAAACCTCCCAGTGTTTCCTGGAATAATCACTGATTGTAGAAAGAATACTGCTTATTGAAAGTAAAAGTAATATAAGTGATGTCCAATTTCTCGGAGATCATGTTTATAATAAAAGGCCATAATGTGTGTTGAGCCTGAGGATAGAGTCCTCACTGTGGAAGTTGATCAGACAGCCCCCACAGCCTTTTGGCAAAGTGCTCTGTTTCTAGTCTAATTAGAGGTACGGGATCACTACCAGACCCTGGAGTGAAGACCCCGGCTCCTCTTTTTCCTGAGGTCAGCTCCCTGAAGGCCGCTCGGCTGCCCCTCAGCTCTGCGCTCCTCTCCCTCTTCTTTTAGCCTCCACATCTTTCTCCCGCTCTCATGTCATGATTGTTTTTTACTCGCTTCCCCTGCATGTTTATCTGTTGTTGCAACAACACAGAAAAATTGACACCATTTCAACCGGATTATATAACTTGATCTGTCAACATTCCCATGTTCTCTGTGTTCCTCCTCGTTTTGTTGACTGTTATTTTTCTCCTGCTTGGTGGAGGGCTGATAGGCCAGTTTGCCCGTGCAGAGCTGTCATGTTTACTCGCATCATAATAACGCAACCGCATTCGTCAGGGCATCAGAGCATGCGATGGAAGTAAGGGTTATCTGAATGTGAAACTCAGTGATGCTGTGAAGATGAAAAAATGGTTTCTGGGAAAGAAACCAGAGAGTTCTTCAAGGGGTTCTTTGGTCAGGATGGTGGATCTGTTTAGAGTAGAAAGAGCAGATTTAACATAAAACCAAATGTTGTAAAACCATGATAGTATTTATTGAACAAGATAAGCAGATTACCCAGCAAGCATCAGCTAAAACAAACAGTAACACCCTTTCAGACACGCGCTGGCTTCATGTGTGAAGGTTTGGGCGCTGTTGAATCACAGGCTGTAAAATAGGCAATTTAGAATTTGATCAAATAATGCGATATATCATTTTTTTTATGGTTGTCATTAGAGATATAACGCCACATTAGTTTGATCGATGCGTGATTTTAAAGCCAGCCCAGCAGGAGGTTACACCGATGTACTTTCTGTATATCGATCTGTATCAGGGGCTGAATTGTATGCATGAACTCCTACCGTCATACCAGCTGTGTCTTCCGTGCTTGTGTGCATTTGACCGTGAGGACATAATGGCGCTGAGAAGGCTTGTTATTGGCTAGCAGTAGAATGGCTTTGCGCCTCCCTGAAACAGAGAAAAGGCATGGCATTCACACCTCATTGAGTCTGCAGCCATATTTTATTTCACAAAGCGGGTCCAGAGTGATGGATTATTCTGAATTATTGCATATGTTAGAGCTCAAGTAACGTCAGCACCAACAGCATTTAAGTGACAGTTGCATTCTGAGGGAACAATAGGACATGTGCATATTTAGTTTTAGTTACACGTTCAAAAAAAAAAAAAGCCCTGCGACATATGGTGGGGCCAATAAAGGACAGACATCACAATGCTGAGCCGGCGTCATGATCCTGGTGCTGGACCGGATGTCAGGCTTTCGCGTTGCTGCTGCTGTTACCAGGTAAAATCTTCGATACCATCGTCCGTTCCGATGTTTCACTGTAAATGTCGTCGGATGCCAATTTGAGAGACATCGCCAAACCTTACTTTGACCCAACCAACATTTTCCCCACAGGCCACCGTTATAAAAAGACCTCTGTAAAACTGTTGACAGGACGACTCAAACTGCAAAAGAGGTCCGTGATCCACGGAGGTTTTATATTTGTGAAACTTTCCCCTAGTAGAGAAATGCGATTTCTGTGACGTCATTACAAATGGGCGGAGTGTTAACTCACAGGGGGGGGGCCAGTGGGAGAAATACTGTGCACAGTCAGTGGGCTGCGTTCACCCATAAGTAAATACGGAAGCTAGAAATTTACTTGCCGTAAACGCCAGATGAGCAATTCTCACTGCTTGACTAAGTGAGTAAGTTACACTATTGCTTGTTTGAGCTGTGACTCTTAAAGTTAATAGGTGCTTGAGTATCACGAGAACCGACAACAGTGGTGAGGTTGAACATGGCAGCAGCCTGTTCCAGCTGTGGGCAGCGAGCCTAGCCTGGACATTACATACAAGGAAATTCCACTCATTCAAAGAAAAACCCTACAGGCGAAAGAGCTTGAGGTTAGTATCCTGTCCAGCTTTAATAATCTTCATGTCTTGCTTGGAATTTCCCCACAGTTCCATCACATATCCAGGAACTCATCACAGTCATCTGGTAAAACTCTAACCAAACAGATTGAAATTGCGAAATCATGTCGGACCTGCAAACCTGAAGCATGCGAGGTTTACTCATCTTTGCCACTATTCCTGAAACTGCGCCTGACGAGCGTGAGACAAAGACGAAAGGCTCAGCTTGAACTCCCACTGGACACTGCAAGCAACATCATGGTTATTGCATCAGCACACCGTCAACTAGAGGATGCAGACCAATCTTCGCAAAGTTTGAACCCTTTAACAGAAAAAACTAATCAAAAGCCCTCTCCCACAAAAATACTCCCATTTCATCCCAATCCCATGACAGTAAAACTAAATCTTGTCCATCCTGTTACAGCATTTATTCATAATAGAACTGCAGATTTATATATAAGAACTGATTCCCGTCCCAGTTTGTGATGAATAGTGAAATTGAGGCCCATCCAGTGGGAATCTTAGAGGAATCCCGAGACCCACAGGATTCCCGAAAAAATGTCAGCCTCTAACACACACTGAGACTTCCCCGGCTCCTCACCACTCTCCCCTCGCTCCTGCCCTTAGCCCTAACCATACTACAGGAACCTCTGAAACAATTACAGGAATACAATCGAACTGACTAACCGTCTAGGCCACAATTTATCACATTAATTAATTAATCAATCAATCAATCAATCAATCACTCAGGGTCCTGGCCTGTACTAGTTTTCGACCCAGTCTGGTGTGCTGCCAAAAATGTTAACGCCTACAGACATTTGTTTTAATTTCAAGGATAGAAAACATGTCAGGTTGAATTTGGGGGAAATGTGCATGTGTATATTTCCATTTTATCAAATGCTGTAAAAAAAATAAATAAATAAATAAAACACTCGGTGTGAACGAAAGTATAGCTTCAAAGAAGTGGAACAAGATGACGTTGGATATAAACAGGGAGGTGTGAAATAGGTGGAATTTTACAACCTTGAAACTACTTAAGGCAAAGTTAAAACTGAAAGTAAAATTTTCCAACCATACACGCTCCATATTGCCAGCATTTTGCTGCCTATGCGAGTGAAAATGATGGTGTGAGAATGACTCTGTGACACTCAGACATGTAAAAAGTCTATAAAACATTCATGTAGTGTCTATATAGCCTTAATTAATATTAAAGTTCCTCTGGCACCACCCTTGAAGAAGGGAATTAATGGATTCAGTCTAAAAAGTTGAAGGGTTTTTGAGATCTACACAGAAGAGGTTGGTGCTATTTTCTCTTGTGCAACCTTAAAGAAACTAGCATCCTTATCCATAAGCCTTTATTTCAAAAGATAATAAAAGCAAAACACACATCTTACTCCAAATGCACTAAAGTAAAGCTCACTCTACCAACTCTACTAATAATCACATCTACCAACCTTTTAACCCCCCCCCCACCCCCCACCCCCTCCCCACCCTTGATCCAAGTTGTCAGTTCAGTCCAGAAAGTGCAGGAAGGAGAGGAGTCTGAGCACGATGTATAGTCTGGGTAGATGTGGGCTGGGTAGCCCCCAGCCGGCCGTAATCACAGCTATCCATTTCATCTAACAGCGGGAAGACGATGCTCTCAATGGGAGCAGAGTGGTGGTAAAGCACCCTCCCCGTTTCCTCCCCTCCACAAACACAAAAGACACCCCCAGCTACTCACGAGAGATTAGATTTCTCCACCTCTGCCCGCATGTGTAGTCAGCAGCAGATGCCTATCTCTGCCTGTTCTCTTACTGCAAACAGCAGCAAAAACACTTCTGTTGTTTAGTGCTGTGGTGGCAGATAAAGGCCTGCCAGGATCTCTGGAGTGTGTAGACTCTGGAGATAATGTGCCTGCCTGAACAGCGTCCACTGACACCAGCGGATGGTGGATATGTACACAGCGCACATCACACACTAAACACAACTCTGTGTTGGGATTTTAATTAAATATCGGCCCAAATGTTGTTTAAACTAAAGAAGCTCATTTAAAGAAAAATCAGGTTCTTAACAAACCTGGGTCTTTTTTTGTGTCTCTGGCGGTGAACATTCCCCTTACCAGCTTCAAGGACTTGATGACCCTGTTAGACAAAACTTAGTTCGTCTCAGTGTATTTATTTCAGTTTTTATTCATGCTTGGAAAATGGCTGATGGGATGGCATCGTCGGTTGGCCGGTTGTTCCGATACTTCAGTCCAGACAGAAATATCTCAACTGTAGGATGGATTGCCGCGGCATTTTGTGGTTCCCAGATGATGAAGCCTAATGACTTTAGTGATTCCCAGATTTTTTTCCTCTAGTGCTACCATAAATGGTTTGCCATGAAACTTACAGAGATTCATGTTCCCCTCAGGAAGAATTGTTATAACTGATAAGCTTTGAGTGATCCTCTGACTTTTCCTCTAGAGCCGTCATCAGGTCAAAATAATAATCTGTTTTTCTGACCTGCAAAACTAAAGACGTCAGGCTCAGCTGTTCTTATTGCTAATTGGAAAATGTTTGCATGTTGACACACTAAATGGTGAACATAGTAAATATTAAACCTGCTAAACATCAACGTATTCGCATAATCATTGTGAGGATGCAATTAAAAATGTGCAGGAGTGTTTACATCCCAGCGGCTGGTCCACATCAACCTGTGGGCGCTTATTTTCGTGTCCCCAAATTCCTGTTTTTTTTCTTTCTGAGGAATCCGATCTCACGTTTTCTGACGGCAAGCAAGTCAGAGACTCGAACTTGAATTTCCCTCAGAGAGCCCTCAATGAAACATGACATAAAGTACTGGGGCAGAAATATTCCTGCGCTTTTATTTTGTAGGCATAATCACTTAGGAGGAAGTTTTAAGGTATAAGAATTATTATTTTTTGCCACTATCAAAGTAATCTGGCCACGGGCAAGGTATTATTGCCGCTGGCCACTTATTGCCAACCACGGGCCTAAAGTGTCCTAATACGGATACTAACATGTAGTACACTGTGTACACTAGGAACTTACTAATGTCAGCGAACTAGGCTCGTATCGTTCCCTCCGCCCCTCTCCTCTACTATCCGTCAGTGCCACGGATGCACAGCTGCAGGTCAGTGTGTCCGTTTGACCGAGCAGCTACTTATGTCAGAGACTTGATGGATGTGTCGCAGTGGGAATCGAACATGCGTCTCCCACACCTTTGGCATGTGTCTTATCCACTGCATCTTCACCTCCATATTAGCAGAGCAGAGCAGACACGGTGAAGCGCCTCCCTCCCGCAGGGTCGTGCGGAGGTGTGGCCATGTTTGTTTGCACCCCAGGACGCGGCCGCTATGAAACAACATCAGAACACAACACTTTCTCGTGTTCACCACCTTTCGCCCCTCGCTCTCCTCATTCACTCTCGTGCTCGCTCAACCACCGCTGCTGTCGGGCCAGCTTTGAATGGCGTGTACACAAAGGGCGACATAAATCCCAATCATTCTGCCTTTAAGTCATTACAAAAAGATCATTTTTAAGCATTTTTGCTTTTTTAAAAGGTGATGGCAGACTTTCTGAGCTTCATTGAATACCTCAGTTGAGGCTGTAAATGTAAAAGATAGAGATTTTGAACCTCAGTACATGTATTTTGAAGCTGATTTAGGAAAAAAATTTTGTGGGAGTGTTTGTGTGATTGTCATTGGCTGATGAGTAATGTCATCTTAACTGATTTGTTTGGTGCATTAGACCTGTCCCATTTCTTTGCTTACCTGCGACTGAAATAAAGGCGGTATGCTGCGTTCCAGGCAACTTGGAAATTTCCAACTAGACTAGAAAAAGTACTATGGGGTGCCACTTGAAGTCGAATTTCCAAATGACGTCACACAACAATGGCAGCTCCCGTAGAAGCACAATGGTAAGCCATAAACTAAAAGGCAAAGTAAAGTATTAAATTAAGATAATACATACTACTATCAAATAGTAAAACTTGTTCTGCTTGTAACTGGATGTAGAAATAGTTTGTCAATGTTATTAGGTAGCTGGTTACAGTAAACATTTGTGAAAGTCATCTAAAGCACCCAAAAGTTATTCAGGAAAATGTTAAAAACGCCCAGAAATGTGAAAACACTGGAAATATAGCCTACAACTTTTGCTGTACTTTGAGTATTACCAACTGATTTAGCTACAAGTATGCACAGTTAACGAGTAACGGATGTTTATCATTTGTTTTTAATAAAATGGCCATCCTCTTAATTAACAGCAAGTGCACTGCTGAGGGTTTACCTAAGAAACATAAGCTGTCACGGTCGGCTGTTTACATTTCATGCACCATCCAACTGAAACGCTTTGAGGTTGATATTTCAACGTGGAAATTTCCCATTTCTGACCGGCCTGGAACGCGGAACTAGACTACAGATGATCACACAGTATTTCATCTGCCTCACGGCTGAAGTTGGGCTAAGTGGGATCAATAGGGCAGCACAGTCGCTCTGCTGCTGCTGTGCTAGGGCGGGGGCGGGGCACATCACACCCTCTGTGCTCACTGAAATGACATGTGGCTTATCTGTTGCCTCCGACCTTTGAACTCCACAGGGCTGGAGCTGACACCGATCGATGGCCAGACACGACACTGCATCCTTGAGTTTGCAGTTTAAATGTGCTCAGCATTTCTGGGTCCATTTTGATGGGGAGTTTTTGTGGGACAACATCCAGACACAGCTGATGTGACATGTTGGAATATTTTGACATTTACAGTTTGTGACTTATCTACCTCTTTTTTTCATGCACTCTAATACATATATTATTGATCAATCTATGATATGTAGCACATCAAATCCAGCATTTCAGAGATGAGACTGATTTGCGGATATTTCATTTTTAACAGATGACCAGTGTTGACCCTATATCAGCAAACCAATATATCATCTTAAATGTAGTTTCTGCTCTCACCCCTCAGGCCAATCTGAGAGATGGAGGTCAAGGTCTTTCCTGCGTTGTTAATTACAAAGTCACTGCCTTCAGGCCTCTATAATGCACCATTACAACACTGCGCTTCTTTCAGGGAAGGACCCATTGATGCTTCTTCTGTTCACACACACACACGGAGCAAATGGTTGGAGCTTACTGCGCAGTCAATGTTTTGTTTCATGATCCGAACCCTTAGAATAATTAGGTCACTTGAAGTAATATAAATACTCGCACAGTGGCTGTGGCCCTTATTAGGGATTCGATTAAGACTCAAAGGGCTGCGATTTATAAAACAACTATCAAAGCATCTTGATGCATATTTTTTCATTACAGTAATTTCTGGATAATTACCAAGCAAGTTTCGCTCACCCACGCGCTCACTATGCACACATTACTCTAACCTAAAGTGCTTAGATAACTGCACCTGTCACTTAGATGTCCTTTGAAGAATGAGGACAGGGAGATAGCCCAGCGTTGAGCGTTACTGTGAAAATCTTTACCTGCGTATCGATATTAATGAAATTTTAGTAGCGGTGCTTATTCATTCAGCTGCGGTGCACTGAATACAGGGGGAACACTGGTCTGTGTTCGCGCCACAGACTTCTGTCATCATTGTCATTAATTATCATTTAGAAAATCAATTTTTGACATTTGTGAATTGATTCGGAATCGTCCACGTCCGTGAAATCTGCTAATTTCTAATTCTTATTTCTGTATTAATTATAAACCATGCGACTTTTATAGAAAGAAAATTCTCGCTTCCTAATACGTTAATCTGTACGACCTGTTGTTCCTCACTCAGAAGCTTGAAGATATCTCTTCCAAGGCTTTTCCCATCATTTTACTGAGGGGAGAAGGCGCGTAAAGGGAGGAAAGAGAGGAAGTGAGCAGTACAGTGGGAGAAAACACTATCACGGGTTACTAAGAGCAGATCATGGAAAAGCCCAATCACTGATGTTGTTTTTGGTGTGGTTGTTTTTCCTCTTTACCCGTGAGAGATTCTTTCCTCTCTCCGCAGTTTGTGTGACATCTGCACACCAGCCATGCAGTCTGACATTATCATCTTCTCAGAGAGGGAAATGAACATTGATTGTAGGTCTAGCTCACCGTTCATATATTTTTCCTGGCATCATTCCCATGTTCCGTGTTTCAACTACTTTTTTTCTTTGTTATTCTAAAAAACAGGAATCTGTACCTTTTTGATACCACATAACTGGACTACTATTAGATTTGTAGTAGTCCAGTGAATGTTATAGCATAACATTTATTTAACTGTATTTTTCTCTGTCTCGCGCACACAGCCTCGTGACACTGTCTTTGTAGGGACCCGTCATTGACATAATGCATTCCTTGGCCCCTTAGCCTAAGCTCAATCATCACAACTGCATGTTAACACCATCACGCAATTTTTAACCGAACCCTAAAACCAAGTCTTGACCCTCAAAACGCCCTTTAAAATAGTGGGGTCCAGCATTTTGGTCCCCGCAAAGCTGTCGGACCCCGCAAGTATAGTGGACTGCCAGTTTTTTGGACCCCATGACGATAATGAAACAAGCGTGCACACACTCATTCTTAGTATATCTGTGCCACCGTCGCCTATCTGGCCCTCAGGATGTCCTGACCACAGGGAAGCTCAAGGTGGCTTTACTGATAAGGTGACATTATAAAAAGCTTTCCCTTGATGTTCCTATCAGTAAAGGGGAAAGTAGATTGGATCATGTTAAGTGTGTTTACCTGCTTTTACTTACTTTTACTCTCACATTTACATTTCTTTTGTATTCTGAAAAGGAGCTTTTGTCTTCTCATGATTAAATCCATTATTTATCCCATGATTCAGCGGGATAAATAATCTGCTGCAGTCTTTTTCATTTCTGAAGCCCGCCCAGTGGCTCCCAAAGTACACGAGGGGCGTTTAGGTTAGGTCAAGGGTGATGTAAGATTTGTGCTATTCCTTTTCTTTGTTGTAGATTTGTATCAAGTCCAGGTCATTTTAGTAAAGACTTTGCCCACAAAGACGCACCTGAACACCAGAGAAATCTCTTCAGACAATGAAACTGCAACGCGGGATACGTACACCGTCATTTACATTACTTTTAGGGCGAAATTGCTAAAAATATTGTCACAATAAAAAAGAATTGACATCATGATGATAATAATAATAAGTTGAAGAAACCAGATGATTAATTGTGGTTTGAGACTTTTCTTTTTGGTCAGAACAAACAGGGGATCACTTAACGAATCTGAGATAGAACAAATACGAGTCCCTTTTCCTCAACAAAAAAAAACATCTTAACAGAAATTTAAGGTGCTAATTAGTTTATGATTTAAAGGAACTCTATGTTGGAAAATTACATTGTGATAATTGTCATTATCAGCAATAGTTCTTACTTATTTATTGCCCAGCCCTAACTTAACATACAACTGCTTAAAATAAATGAATCTGGACGTACTCATGTTGTAAAGGTTTTCAGAATGAAACGTTGTTCTTGATTTTGGAAAAATATTAGTTTGACAAAATAAATCCACACTCAGTGGCGTCTTCATCAGCAGGCGCAGTTCTCTCAGTTTTCACGGAGATGGATCCGCTAAATAGCTATTAGGATCTTGACATTTGCAATAAAGGGACAATAATGGATGAAACGCACACATTAAAGGATGATCCAGTCCTCCCTCTCTCACCTCATTCAGCTCCGCTCTCTCAGAAGGGGGGCGGGCGGAGGCTTGCTGTAGCTTGCAGCCAAGCCATTCCCTCGCCACCTTTGATGTGTCTTTAACACATTTATGAATTTGCCTCTCTTCATGTTTAATTAGTAGACTTTTCCCTCTGCTAAGTGGAGCCCAGCCGGGTTTGATGTGTGCTGTCACGTAACTCTGTGTGTGTGTGTGTGTGTTTCCCACAGGCCCAGAAGAGAAGAAACTCAAGCCAAAGAAAGAGAAGATGAAGGAGAGGAGGGAGAGATGGCTCAACAGTGAGTTTAGATCAACACTCAGCACTTCAGTAGGAATCTACAGATACTTGAATTACGCCAGTGGTTCTTAACCTGGGGGTCGAGACCTGGTCCCATGGGGGTCGCGAGAATGCTGCTACGGACACAAAAATAGAAAAGAACCCCTGAATTACACTTCACCATGTTACCCTTGCTTATATGGGATTGAAACCACTGAAACTGAGATTTGAAGTTTTAATCCAACTTGGCGTCTGTTAATATTTAATGTGTCTTGTTTATTTAATTTTCAGTGGTTTGTTTTTTGCAGACTTTATTCCCCCAGTTAAAGCTCCAATATAGTGAGACTTCTATTTGTTCCAGTGAGGACGGGGTGATTGACGGTAAATAGAGCAGAACTTAATCCCAGCAGTGAGGTGCTTTTAAAACATGGGGTTGATGGATTATGTAGCAGTTATATAACTCAGAGAGTCAGTTTAAATGAGCACAGAATCCACGACTTGGGTAAACTTGAAAAATAAACCTTAAAGGTTGGGGTGGAGGATGCCGAAAACAGAAGCCGATCTTTGAATCTTCCTTAATTTCATGTTGCTGAAAAAGCTGGCCAACACCTTCAACATCATCATCATCATCTCCCATAACTGCGATCAGGCCTGTAACCGTACCCCTCCGCTGAGCCAATCAATTCCTGGGTAACACAACACGTATCCTGTTCAGGCGTATAATTAGGCGCTAATGGCTGTGCGTCTCAATCCTGCTGAAACCCAAGAGCGGCTCCCTGGCTAACAGTTTTCAGGAATTAGAAGAAAATTAGACTGAAATATTAGCTTTTCAGTTCATGGGCACAGGGTGGGGACAGCAGAGTCTGACCTGTGGGATTTTTACAGGCTAACGAAGCTTGGGATTGGAAATGGTTTGGCTTTTGCAGCATATGTGCTCAGTGAGCAACTTTAGAGGAGGGATTTAGCCGTCATTTATTGACGTAGTGTCCAGTTCTCTTTAATACATCGGTGCTAAGTGCAGCCTCACAGTCGCTTGCTGGCCTGGCTTAGTGTTTTTTCTGTTTGCTTGTGGATTTCACTTTGGGTAGCTTAATGATATTTCAGAAATCACTCACTTGTTTTCTCAACGGCCCCACAAAATTATAACCCCGTCCAACTATAGTTTTGTTAATATCTTCATTAATAAGTATCACAACAGGAAGAAGATAAGCATGACATGGAATTAAACCGAGGACATTGCATATAGGTGGTACACACAGGTGCATCTACTAATAATTAGGTAGAATATCGTCAAAAAGTTAATTTTCTTCTGTAATTTAATTTAAAAAGTGAAACTTTCAAGCTACTTTTTTGTTTTAATCTTGATGATTAGGACTCCAATATCCAATACAGAAATATTGACATGAGAAGAGCTCTAATTAGGGCGGGACGATCGTGATAAAAAGTTTCATATCTTGATAATTATCACGATAAGTTTTAAATCATTATTCCTTTCATGTTTAATGTCTGAGTTAAAGTTGAAGAAACCTGATGGGTAATTGGGGTTTAAACTTGTCTTCATGGTCAGAACACTTGATACCAAACAGTGGATCACTTCTGAGGCAGAAAATTCAAAACAATTATGATAAAATCTTTTTTTCAGTCCTTTTTCTTCAATAAAATAAACATCTTAATAAAAAAATGTCCTAAAAGTCCTAATTTGTAAATGATTCAAGGGACTATTGAACATCCATTGAACGTCTGTTATATTGTTATTGAAAAACATTATATTGCGATAATTATTGTTATTGTTTTCTGCTCTAATCAGCAAATTAACTTAAAACACCTGCAAATGTTTCCTGAGCCTTTAATTTCTCGGTCCGGTTCCGGTGCTCAAAATGAACTTTTCCACTATAATAAGAACTCGTTAGAACAAAAGCAGCGGTTCTGTTCTGCTGGTTTTGCTCAGAAAGTTTGGATGGATTCATTTATCATTCTCTTTCTCTTAACATTACCTCTGTAATGTTAAGAGAGACCTCTGTCTCTGTCTCTAGAGGGAGTTTAGTGTGGAGACCTCTTACCTTCACTGACGTTCACGTCTCATCGTGTTTAGCTTGGAGGTAACTCGCTCTCTCTCGCTCTTTCCTCTGCCCTCCTCTCAGAGATCAGCTCCATCAAACAGGCCAAGGAGCAGCAGGCGGCCGAGGCCCGGAGGCAGGCCACGCCCGTGGTGGGAGACATGAGGCCGCTGGCTGACGCCCTGCCGGAGCTCTCTCAGCTCATCGCCCCCGCTGCCGCCGCCGCCCCCGCTGCTCGCCGCAAGAGCAGGAAAAACAAAGTGTGAGTGCCAAGGTGCCCGCTCTGGTCAGGCGTCAGGTGTCATCAAAACATCTGCTGCCCATTTTCAAGTGTGGTGCTCCATAATTATCACGTTTCTTTTGTCCTTGAGAGTGAATCTGAACACAAACAGTGTGTTTGAGTTGAACACGTAGATGCGGCAGCAGTGACTGACTGATAAGCCTCCATCTGTTGACTGTCGTCACACTGTTAGTAGCACATGTCAGATGTTTAATCAACAAATATTATTTGGGTAAAACAAACGCAGTAAAGACGTCTGGCAGTGTTTCATTACAGATCCGTCAAATTAACAGTCCAGGTTTATTCCATACTGCAGCGTGCTGACAGACATCTGACTGTTTAGTGATTTGGACTTCTTATATTAAGCGTCATATCCCAGGCTTCCTGTTTTAACATCGCCCTGTACAAATGCTGCTGTAGATGGCATTTATTTGCCTACATAGTCAGCTGTGCGTGTTGTTTATCTCAGTCAAATAAAACCTTTTGGGGAGCTATAAGCCAGTGTGCACACACTCCAACTTTTTCCATAATTTTAATAGATAAATTTGCAATTATAAAATATTTTTATCATTTTAGATATTTTGAGATAAAGTTTGAGTTTTATATTAAACATTGGATTTTTGGTTTGTGAACATTTAGATTATTTTTTTCTGAAAATATCCCGATTTTACTCTCAGTAATCCCAGATTTGGATTTCCTAACAGTGGCCTTTCTCCGTCATCATAACAGCTCATGGAGGATGGTGAGGCAGTTATTTGGCTCGTGTCTTCCCACACTCTTGTCTACAGTGTCAGGGCTCTACGCTAACGTTTTCACCCCAGGAACACGTGTGAACAAAGTACAAATTGTTAAAATAACACAGAGTTTAACAGTTTAAAATATTACATACATGTGTCTGACTATGAGGTGAAGACCCTCGTATCTGCACTGACCTTAAAACGCTGAAACACATTTTCAACTCTTAACATGTTGGAAACGGCTTTAAAGGACGGACACAGCGTTTTAAAACACTGATCACTCATCACAGAAACCTTTTACCGTGATTGGTGCATTGCGGCTTGTGAAACGTGTGACTTTTAATCCAGCTTTTGAACCAGGGACGATGCACCAGCAGCACCCACACAACCCACGCCACACTTTATGTAAACAAGATTACTGAACAATATCTATAACAATAACTTGAGTTAAACAGAACAAGGGGAGCGTGCTGCTCTCAGGAGGAGGAGGCGGCTTGAAGCAGCACATAATGGAGCAGTGGCTAAATCTAGATCTGTCCACTGCAGAGGCTCACTTCAGAACCTGGTAGAGCTGCAAGTACCGATTATTAAAATTACAGATTAATATGCTGATTATTTTCCTGACTAATCGATTAGGTGTCAGATGGTGTGAAAAATGTCCCAAAGCCTGATGTGACGTCTTTAAATGTTTTGTTTTGTCCACAACTCAAATATATTCAGTTTACTGTCATAGAGGAGTAATTAAAACAGAAAATATTCACATTTAAGAAACTTAAATCAGATAATTTTGAAGTTTTTTCTTTAAAAATGACTAAAACCGATTAATCTAGCAACAGTACAGTTGGTGAATAAATAAATACTTTACAACTAATCAATTAATCAACGTATCGTTGCAGCTCTACAATCTAGAGGAGAAACTAGTAAAATAATTAATGATAAACTAATGTGTCAGTATAATATTGTAACTTTAAATAAAAGTGTAATGTTAATGTAATAGCTAGTAAAACCCAAACGCTGCTCATTTTCTCCCTGTTGTCTTCTGTTTTACGGCTTCAGCTGCCGACGATGCGTCTCTCTCGCCATTTTGTAGAAGGAGCTGCTCAAGGTGACGATTAGCGGGGGGGGGGTTGAAACATTACTGTAGGTAGTAGTCTTTCCTCGCACACTCTGCTCGTAAATCATTTTACCGGTTCCCACATATCTATATTTAGGGGCCCATGGGAGTGAAAAACTGGCACTCGTGGAGCCCTGGGTCCCAATGATTCACATTAAATCCTCTTCAGGAAGACTGATTAGACAGGAAGGCCTCTTTGTCGCTGCTTGAACAGGATGTAACGAGGCACACCAGAGAGGCTGCGGTGCTGCAGCGGTCTGGACTATTCAACACTCTGGCAGGTCGGGTATTTCAGTAAAATCACCTTACCTGTCTGCTGCTTCAGTCAAATCTCGCCATAACTTTCCTCGTCGCGTAGAATGAATGTTCTGCACCAGACCTGATTACACCGCGTTAGAGTTGTTTAGTACCAACAGTTACACAGCTGACATGAGTTATCCGATGACGTGGACATGAATCACCCGAGCTGCAGCTCATCACTAAACTGTAGCTTAAATTCCCATGAAATTTCCTGCTGTTATGTTTTAGGCCTGCATGTGAAAATCTCCCTGTCTTTGTCCTGTCTCCTCCCTTCAGGCCCGTGAAGAGGCCCGAGCCAACAGATTTCAGTCAGATGAAACAATCACAGAAACGCAAACTCCTGTAAGCAGCTTTTCATATTCTCTCTCTTTGCTTCATGGTTCTGCCAACAACCTGCACCACTAGCGGTGAGCTCTTTTTTTAAAAATGTGCCTTTACTGCAGGGAAACGGAGACCGTCCACTTCAGCAACGCAGTAAAGACCCTCTCCGCCAAAATGAACCCTCTGGCTGACATCGGTGAGCAGCTGAGGAAGAGGATGAGGCAGGAAGAAGAGCAAGGTCCCAGCTAACAGCAGCGGCGGCTCAACTAAAGCGCTTCCATAGACTCAAAGCTACGAATCCCAGGAACGGAAACCCAACCCCGGCACATCCCTGGGTTTAAAAGGAGGAAGATATGTGCTACCCCGTCACCTCTCTCAACCACTGACTAAAGGATGCTGCTCCCAGACAGAGAGTGACAGATGAGTGGTGGCATAAAGTGTAGTATTTGTAAATGTTGACTCTAACGGATCCTCTCAGTTTTGTATCCATATTTTGTCCTCAATAATAATAAATCGCAGCACATTTACACATCTGTCTATTTTCTGGTGTTGGCTCAGAACATTTAATAATCAAACTGTACACGCAAAACCCGCCTTGTTTCTATCAACACCTACAAAACCATTCCCACTCTTCTTTTTTTCAGCGTCTTGCTGAATGAGAATAAGATCCCAACACTGAGTGACTCATCAGTAAAACCATAGCAACCCCACTGATCATGTAAATGAACATCTTGTCAGGGCAACACGGAGCCACAAACTGAATGAAAACACCGCCAACCCGTCATCAGTGAGCAGACCACCACGCTGCGGGGAGATGCGGGATCACTCCTGCTGCGTGCCTCCATCCCGTCTTCAGTTACAGCGCCCAGGATTCCCAGCACAACGGGGATGTCTTGAAATGCACCTTTAACGTAACAAACTGATTTATTTTAGAAAATTAAGTATCCGTTTGTGACGTTTCTGCTCCTTGAAAAAAAAACTCAGGGGTTCTTTCCCTCCTAATTTTGACTTTTGACATAATCACAAGCTACTGTGTCGTGAAAAAAAAATGTTTCTCTTTATGTTTCACATACTTGAGTTTCATTAGAAGATCAAACAATTGTGAGACATAAAGAGAAACTTATAATCATGACTTGTACAGCTGAATCTCGGGATCTTATCTCATAATGTGGACACACTATCTCATCAAGTATGACGTATTTTATGATGATACTATATATTGTGGGAAATGTGTGAGGCCATATTGTTACTGCGAAATGCGACCTAGCTGGTAGTCGTAGCCTGAATGTGTCCAACCATGTGGTTTTAATATTATCTGCTCAGTGTCAACAGGAAAACACACAGCTTTTATTTTCTGTTTTTCTTTGCTGGATAATATATCCATATATGAAATTGACAGGACACGGTGACTCCAGAGCTAATCTCTTTCTCCATTACTGTCTCAATGGCTAACGGATATAAAAGCGTGAGGGTACACAATTACCAACAGACATGGATGTAATACACAAAAAAACATTTAACTTAAAATAACATATTTAATGCGAGTTATGATTAGTTTCCTTTTAATATTCCGAAAATTCAAACGTTATAACTCAAAATATACATCTGATATAGAAACTATTAAGCTAACTTGCCTCATACACAGATCATAATGAGTTTTCATAAATATGACTCATCTTCTGTTTTGTTTTTTACAATTCTGACTCATTAATGTGAATTATTATGATGTGTTTGCTTTTTTGCTGGGGGGTTAATATGTTTATCAACACGAACTGGTTAAATACATGTAGTTATGTGCATGCTATCTATACACAGCCTACTGTATACCCACATACGCAAGTACTGACACATATACATGCATACAAAACAGATACGTGTGGTGTGTGTCATATAATTCATACTTTACATACACAGACTTCCAGTGTTGAGATTTAATTTCTTAGAGTGGAGGGCTCTCCTGCATAAAAACAGAAATAAGCAGAAGGAACCTCCTGATCAACAATTACCTGACAAGGTAATTGTCTAAAAAAAAACACCCTACTTAGGTATATTTTGCAATACCGCACTGTAAAAATATTCCATTACAAGTAAAGGGCCGGCACTGAAAATGTTACCCAAGTTAAAAGTATGTAAGGATTATCAGGACAATGCACTTCAGTTACTGAGTGTTGCACTACTTTTTTTAGTGGCTTGTTATGTGATAAATTATGTGTAGTAGCTTTAAACTGGAGCTACTTTAAACGATGCTATATACTGCTGAGTAGTTGTATCCCTAACATTACATCTTGTATTGCTAATAAATGAATGTTCAATCCAAAGAAACTATATCTAGCTGAAACTAAAAGTGTTGGACTCAATCAAAGTAAAGTTCGCAACTAAGTGCATTTACTTCATCACTTAAAACTGTGTGACAGGTGCAGCGAAATCTGTGGAAAAGAAAACAGACATGTTCGGTCTGGGAAGGAGACACAGAAGTGACAGATGAAAATGAAGAGAGCCCTTCCCCCCTCCCCCCTCCTGAGCCCGCTGGGAGCCTTTGCTATGATTAGATTAGAGGTAAGAAAAAACTCATCAATACAAGGTTCAGTGCTGCTGCGGGCCATTAGGACTCATTAATAATGGATACCATGAGAGGAGCACAGTATCAAATTAAAAGCAATCAGCTCATTGTTAGCAACCTTCAGCGTATATACTGAAGAAATGGACCTGTTTCTGAGACATTGGACTTCAGTTGCCTCTCAGACAGGTATGGGCATATTCTCCTCTTTCTGAATGCCCTTTGACTGCAGTGTTAAACGACATGTTTTGTAATTTGGCTGTCCTGCATTCCTGCACTGAAGAGAGACTTGACAGAGACACTCAGGCTCGTCACCAGCTGACACTCAGGGGTTGACGTTAAGTCAACACAGCAGAGAGAGGCAGGAAGAGGGCGAATGGTGCAACAAGTCTCCTGACAGGCAAACGGCTACGGACTTATTTAACGCAGAATTTGGCAAATAACATTTACGAAGAACAGAAACTATTGGTAAAGAGAAGGTTCCTGTCCATCCTCAGCTGTGATGCCATTTCAGTGCAGGCCTTTAGAATTTAAAAATGTTTTTTTCAAATGTGATGGGAACAGGCAGCCAGAGATGGGCAGGATTCCTGTTACTTGTATTTAAACTCGTATTTCAATTACTTTCAAGTATTTTCAAGAACAGGTCGGCTGGATCGCGAATGAAACCCTTTAACAAAACTCTCCCCTCATCAGCTCCGTTTGAGAGACTGCTTTCATCTGCAGGAATACTAATCCATCAGCACAGGAGACGGTTACCCCCGACATCTCAACAGTTTGTTGTTCTTGAAGGTACTTGAAAAGGCTAGTAATTGTAGTGGTTTGATCCCAACAGCCATGTCTTGTTGTGAGAGCATGTTTCTACACTGCAAGGCTGTTTTCAGTATTTTTGTTGTTTTTCTAGTTTTGCTTAGTTTACTTCCTGTTCTTCCTTCCAGTACAGTTCAAACCCGTCTGCAGTACTGTCTATTATAAAATCTGAATGTTCAGCCTTTTTGTCCAATGTTGCAAATGTATTTTCCTGTATTTTGAAAATACAAATTACTTAATACTTAATAATATTTTAGCTTGATACATTTTCTGGCACCAGCATTTAGTTTTTTTTATTTTGATAGCTTTATTTGAGGGGTATTTAAGTATATGTATCTTCTAACCATCTCTGCAGGCAACAACGTAAGTCTTTACATTGACTAAATGTTCGCTCACTTGGTAAAATCAATGAAACTACGCTGCACTAAACTACATTCCTGGAAATGATCAGAGATCTGAAGAACACCTCTTTGACATGTAGATCACCAAATCCCTGGTTCAACTCCTGCAGAGCACGTTGTTATTTTGATAAATAGAGTTAAATCAGGAAATACAACACAAGCTGACATTGACGCAAACTTAATTCCATAGAGCCACAACAGACAGATGCAGCCAATCAGAGATCCGCTCCAGGGAGCCACAGATAGGCCCCTGACACTCACTGGCGAAGTGGTGGAGGGAAGATGCTGCAAATCGGCGTAGACTGCAATGACAGCAGGCAAAACAGGGAAGGTGGTTTAAATATTCTCAGCTAAGATGACCATTGGATGACAGGAAAGCCTGTGGACAGATCCCAGTAAGGCTGAGAGCTTTATTTGTTTGCAGTGTGAGGGCCCGGTCCCAGCAGAAGGTGCTACAGCAAACCAAAGTCAAAGAGGCAGATTTCTGATATTAGGCTGTAAAATATAAAATTGACATGACAAAATTGAATTGTTTTGCGCATCTTCACAAAGGTGATGCTGGAAGCTTGGGGACATGGTGACTACTTGTGTTTTCTATCACAAACCAGACAATAAATTGTGACAGTAAAATGTACAATCTAGTTTTATAACCCTGCTCTGGGTTATAAAATGTGATCGTACATTCCGGCTTTCAGCTTTATAGCCTCGAATTCACACAACCGAATACTAAGCAGAAGCCCCGCACAAATGCGTTTGCTTCCATTAGCAGTCTCCTATGATTGAGGCTTTACCATTTATGTACCATTTGTGCTGTAAATGCTGGCATGACCAGATTAATATAACTTTCACCTTTGTGTGTAGAGTTTAGAGTTCGATCCAGTGTTAGCAGGGCAGATTATTGGCCCATAGATCTGTGAACAAGACTATATTGAATTAACTCTGCAATGAGCTCCACAGAGCTGATGTTTATGGAAAAGCTTCAGAAACCTACTTGATATTCATTTATATTTAAAGATCCTGTGGTTTTGCATATTTCGACCATTAACAAACCCCTGTATCTATTGTACATGACTGCCAATCAGCTTCCAAACACAACATCATGCGTCATATTTTTTTTGAAGGTGCCCGGGGGATCAAAGGATGGGAGCCCACACACTGTACAATACTCCAGCAGCACGTTTATTATACCATCAAACAATGTTTCAATCCACACGGGGATCTTTGTCAGATCAAACGGGACCTGATGAAGACCTGTCGAGATCCTCCTGTGCATCCAAACGTTGTTTAATGGTCTAATGAGGGTGTCGGAGGAACAATACACAGTGTGTGGGCTCTCGTCCTTTTATCTTGATGAAACCAGCTGGTTTTACTTCATTTCACTGCGCTTTGAAAATCAATGTAAAGGGATCACAATCATACGACTCCTTTATTTAAATAAATAATGGCTTCTCTTTTTAAATTAATATATCGTTTACACAAATTAGTAAGTACTTTAGCATCGTCAGATTAATCCAACAAGGCTCGTTGAGGCAAGAGGTTGCAGTGTGTACTATTAACCTTATTTCAGAATATGTGCCATGTGAACATAAACTCAAAATGAAAACTATTGATTGAAAACAAACTTCTTCAAGCTTGACAGAAATAAAAAAAGAAACCCTCACCAACTCTGCTTTAGTCGAAATGCATGTTTAATTCGCTGAAATATTCTGGCTCAACACCTCCGCAGGCTGAAGCGTGGCTGCAATATAATCCTTGAGGATAAATAAGATAAGATTTAATATAAATATAAAAGAACAGATGCAGTATGGTAGAAGTATGCGTCCATCAAAGTAGCATACTGTACGTCCACTAATAATGGAGCATGACAACGTTCTGGAAAGGATCCCCATAGAGATATATCTTTTTGTAAAACAGTGAGATCCTTTTTGTATAACCAGAAATTGACCCCTCTTGCTTGCCACAAGACTCAAATTAAAAATAAAAAATTTTTACTTTGCAGCTCATCGTTAAAGGCACTTCATTCAAACTGGACAGAAACAAAATTAAACTCACCAAAACTATCTTTGTTGGTCTTTCCTCTGTTCCAACATTCACCAACTCTGATTTGGTGGAAATAAACTCTCAATTCACTATTTCTTTACACAGCAAATAGCTGTTTGCTGCTAATGTTTAGAATCCAACAGAACATTTAAAAGATACAGCTGGTGTTATTCTATATTTTTGTTCTTGTCAGTAAATCTCATGAAAAAATCTAAACCAACCACCGTTATTGATAGCAATAGCAATGGATCTAATAATAATAATAGGAGCAGAAGGTGTCGAGCAGGAACATGGGCGGAGCAATGGAGCCAGCAACCTCAGATCCAGACCCTGCAGCTCCAAGGCCAGAAAAACCTGCAGAAAGTGACAGAAGGAGAAAGGATAGGGACAAGAAAGCACAAACTCAATATAAACAGTACGATTCGCCTCTACAGCTTGCCAACCAGGGGTCCTAGTAGTCATGTTGCACGCTTAGAACATGCTTTAAGTCCCAGAGTCCCGGGGCCTGAGTGGTCAGCTTATGTTTTCAACACCAAGGAGATTGGGGGACCTTACATTGAAAGCAGGATCACCTGTGCTCCTCTAAAGCTCAGTCACACTTGACTCATTCATATCTGCTGCTGTGTGCTGGCACAAGCTTAGCTGTTGCACCCAGCACATAGATCTGAGGGGTTTTTAAACGCTATCATCGCTCCTCAACACCTGTTTGGTGAATAATAGAAACAAGAATGTAAATTGTTGTTTTAATGGCGTTCCTGATGGTAAGGAATCATCCCGTGCCTCAGTGGTGTTGGTGATTAAGCAGATGAAACTTCGCTGCAGGCCTTCCTCTCGCCTGGCTGCCTCCTTTAAAACACAGTGTACAGTAAATGAGTCACTGTGCACCACAGTAAACCTGAGCACATGTCCCAGTAAAGGGAAAGTCTGACAGAAAACCGAATTAAGGTCACAGATTTTTTTTCACAGATAGTTTTAATTAGCTTGTATCATAGGATTTTGATTGTTTTGAAAACAAAGCAGCTACTTATATTTGATAGAAATCTGGGATGCATTAGCTGTGGAAATGATTGCTTAACATTCTGCAGCAGATGAAAAAACTGATAGAAACCAACTGGCAGCGTGTATGTTTAAGACTGCACACGGCCCCTTAAATAAAATGAAAATGTCTCAATAAACAACAGAACATTTCTTCTGTCTTTCTTTAATATGTTTGGGCCTCAGAATTAAATGTGCCTTGACAGCAGGATGAGGGTCAAAAGGAGAATGGATTGAATATTTAATGTATTGATCATAAACCATACTGACTGCCTGAAAAATGCTCATTCTGTCATGTGAGACAATACCAAATATTTCACCCTCTGATCTTTGATGACAATTAAAACAGAAATGTGTCAGAGCTCTTTAACATGGGACTCTATCCTGCACTTTTTGTTGTGTCTGTGCTGTGGATTTACTGATGGACGAGATTCACTGTATTTTCAGTCACATCAAAGTCTAAATGATTGTCAGTCAGTCAGCTCCACGTTCCCCTGTCAGCAACAACAGCAACTAATAATTGCAAAGGATCACAGAAAACTGGAATTAGCTCCTCACCGTAGAGGCTTGCATTTTTGTCAGGATTCCTGCAGAATAGGAGGCAATTTCACTTTTCTTCATGCGATTGGATGGGACAGGAAAAAAGTCCACGAGACCGGGCAGTATCGGAATCACAGATTAGTTTCTGTTTATAAACATGCAGTTCCAGGGCCGTGCAGAGACCTTTGGAAGGGCAGGTGCTCAAAGTATAAAAAGGGCACATGGAACAAGGATTTAAAAAGGACTCTTCTCAAACTATTGACATAGAAATACATTATGTTTTACTTGTTGACACACATATAGAGATGCTTCTGTATCGATACGTCAGCAAATGATGTGACACAAAAAGAAACAGAGAATGCCAACTCTAGCTTTAAAACACTGGGCTGACATAACTTACAGGGAACAGTTGCTGTTGAGGGGTTGCAATGGATGCAGCTACTGCTGCTGCTGCTGTTGTTGCTGATACTACTAGAGGTGATTTGTAACTACAGATATTAAAACAACTATAGGATATATATTAGCTGATTAAATAATTATGTGACCGTAAAAACATTGTTGAGTGTTTGGGACCAGCTCACAGTGACTGAGCTGCTGTAATACTGCAGCATCTACCAAGGCTGACTGCTGGGGAGACGAAATAAGGTACCAGATTTTAAAAAGTGTGGGAAATAATCTGAGAAGAAAACATTAATGGGGAAAGGATGAGGGAGGCCACGGCAGGGTGAGAGTGAGACAAACACAGACAGAGGTGTGTGTGTCTGTGTTGCCTGCTGTGTGTCTACAGGATGCAAAACTGTGATAATGATTTTATATATTGCATTGTGAATCTGAGATATATTTTGATTTTTATTGACTATATGTCTGATCATATATCTAAATAAATAAACTAATATTAATCTTTTATAATGTTCCTGACATCAAAGTAAAGAGTGAAGAAGAAACGGCCCAATTAGATTTCAGAAAAATGTATGAAATGTTTTTAATCTGGTATCTTATTTCCTCCACCTGCAGCTCTTAGTGTGCAGCTGGCTTAGTGAGCCAGTCCTACACACTCAACAATCTTTACATCTTTTCATGGTCACATAATCGTTTAATCAGCTAATATATATCTTATGTTTGTTTTAACAATTCATACATTTTTCTTATAGGCCCATTTCTTCGTCACTCTTTACTTTGATGTCAGGAATATTATTTATTTTACATCAGCACTGACACTTTTTATATGTGTTTCCAGGTATTGAGTTTTTGTTGTAGTTGAGCTGCTGTTAACATACTGCTGCTGTCAAATGTAAATATATTCAATACAGATCTGAATTTAATGATATATTTTTTACAGGGCAGGAGGTTGTAAGTCGGAGGAATAGGCTTAAAATTTTACCAATGTTGTTCGACTTATTTTAAGGCACAAGGCTTTTATTAAGTTACTTTAATAATCCTGGTTTAATTACAAAGATTTTAGTCAAATTACATAGAAAAGATTAGACCTCTCGACGGCCGTGAAACTTTTCTCCCCAAACAGAACGAAGTGAACAGAGCAGCTTTTTTATAGTGTAGAAGTAACGTTAGCTGTCGGCCTGTCGGCGTGTCAGCCGGCAGCTGATGTTACTTCTACAGGCGACACACAGCGATAAACACAACAGCTGTGCTGCTCTGTTTGCAACAATCCACAACAAGCACATTGCGGCAAACCCCTCTTACCGGCGGAATCGAAGGCGTCCTGTAGGCAGAGCTGCTGAATCGCTAACGGTGTCTGAACGGGAGGGCTCGTCACAGATGAGGTCATCAGGTGAAAGGTCATTAATTGGGTTATTTTATTTACCGCGAAATTATTATTAATTTATTTTACTAATAGTTTGATCGGACAGACCTTCACAAAAGGGCCTTTACAACTTTTAAAATAAATAAAATGAGGGAAATTTTGCGTTTGAAAAAAAGGGCACTTTGGGCAGCAAAGGGCAAAAGGGCAGGTGCTCAAGCACCCATCGCACCCCCCCCTCTGCACGTGCCTGTGCAGTTCTAATATGAATAAATGTTATTTTGAGATATTTTTATCAGGAACAGGATGGGACGGGAACCATTCTTCCGATATTGGGACAGAACAGGATTTTTTTGTTACTCTGTCATGGGTTTGGGACGGGACAGGAGTGAAAATCCACTCCTGTGTCATCCTCTACCAACAGAATTCACAGATCTACACCGGCCTGTCTGTGAGCTGCCAAATTTTTTTGTTTTTAGTTTTATATAAAACAAAAAAGAGAATTAAACACAACAGTCCTAACAAATCATTCCTTTAGCCCTGGTTTTGCTGAAAAACACAACCGAAAAAAAGGAAAGAAACAGAAGAAAGTGAGATAAATCCAGATTTACTTTGCTAAGGAATCAGAATGTCTTATTTCTGCCAATTGTAACTGTGCCTTTCTTTATTTTCTCAAATCTATCTTGTTTATTTATTTATTTATTTCTAATCTTAAAATAATTAATTAAATGAAAACACGCAAGCCTGTCCATTTAGCTGCTATAAACCAGTCCTTTAGGAACTGCAAACTAATGTGAGCAGCTGTTAATATGATGTAATATGAAATAAAACTGCGAGTTAAAGTTATTTTTTGGCAGAATTAAACATTGTGCGAACACTGTGTGGAAACACTATGAAGTTTGTTTTGTTCCAAAAGTTTAAGTTGAATTAAGCACTTCCTTTTATGGAGCAGGATATGTCAACTCAGATATCTTCAGATTGTCTTTTGGTACCTTGACATTTACTCATTTGGCTGACGCCTCGTGTGTCAGAGGTCGCACGCTGCTGGAGCAACTCGGGGTTAAGTGTCTTGTTCAGGGACACATAGTTGGATGCGTCGCAGTGGAAATCGAAACCTGGCCTCCCACACCAAAGGCCAGCTGTGCCATCACCACTCCACCAAAGATATTGATTTGAAAAAGTTGACACATTTCTATGTAACCTTCCAGTTTGAACCAATCAAAGTGTTTACAGCCTCCATAACTGCACAGCCCAGAGATTAAATAAATATTAATCTTCTCATCAGAAGTTTTTTATTCAGGGTTATTTTATGGAGTGTACTTTATTGGGAAGATGAAGCAATTAGATTTGACCTCATCGTGACATCATTTTTTACAGGGGGCAGTTACGTCAATGAAGGGGAATATGGCACATGGTGAAAATGTGGATGGATGTGTTATTGAGCAGGCAGCTGCTAATTGAAATAAATAGTGAGAGTGAGCATGAATGATAGACTTTCTGATTGAACTTTGGCTAAGCTTCATTTGTCTTCTCTTGTATATTAGCCTCTAAGTGTATATCCAATATTCAAATGATAAAATAAATGTATATGTGAGGTGTCCCTGAAACCTAGGACAAGGAGAAAAATAACAAGAAAAGAAAAGATGCACAAACAAATAGAGAACAAAGACAGGATATGGAGGGAAGACTGGCTGAGGAGGAAGTCAGACTAACGCTTGATGTGACGTAGCAGCGAATACAAACATGGATTAAATGGAAGACATCCAGACACAATAACCACCAACGTTAACGTTACGTTTTCAATAAAGCAGAATTTATTCTAGCTTACTGTCAGAAAACTTTTATCAGTCTATAATGTACTTTGAAAGGAGCTCATAAAGATTTATGGGCGGGTCAAAAAAGGGGTAAGCCTTCACTGTTCTTGCATATTTTTCAATCATCTTCCTACTAATAAGACTCACAGCTGTTCTAAATAAAACCATCAAACAAGAACATGAAAAAAAAGATGTCACAAGGTCACAGTGCGGTTCATCGGAGGCCATGTGTAGCTCTTATTTTTAGTCACCCAGTCTCCTGTAACACAACCAAAGCCCCCTGTTCCTAAATTATGTTTATGTGGAACGTCTGAGCTATTAAAATGTAATGAGTTTCCTCAAAGTCCAAATTTATGGCTCCAGAGGAGGGAGGAATGTTAATAAGTGCTACTAAATCCAGATGTTGTGGAGATGTTTGGGGTCACGTGTTCCACAGGGCAACAACGCAAATTACAACTCTTTACAGCATTTTTGTTTTTAATTCGACGAGAAATTTCATTCCAGCGCCGTTGTTAGAGGGCCGCTTCCCTGGTAATTCGGAGTAAACGTGAAGTAAAGTGCAGGTTTATCCACAGATCTGAGCGTCTGTAATAAGGTTAAACTAGATGAAATGTCAGTGACTCCTGTGGGGAAACAGAGCCATTACTGCCTGGTAGTAAACAGAAACAGCACAGAAAAACATGGCGAAATGAGGAAATTAAACATGAGGAAAAGTGGATGCTGTGACATAATGAGGATGTGCAAAATAGCTGGAAAATAAATGTGTTACTATTGACTAGTATAACACCAGTTTTAGATTTTGACCAGTGATATCTTAGTACCCCTAAAAAGCTTTTATAAGAAACATAAAATAAAACTATTGATATAGGTATCTAGTGACATTCTCCTTACAATTCAGCGGTTCATTATTACTGGCCTGACTTGATCACAGATATCTTAAATTTTAATTTTGACTAGTCAAAATGTAAGTATAATTGATAACGTATTATTAAATTAAAATTTTAACTTGTAAATGTAATGTGAACCCTTTCGATATAGTAAATGAGAATTACGTTGTCATTATAGAAATCTTTCAGCCGGTTTGGAGATATGAATTGTTAGTTTGTGTTAGCTCGATACTTTGAATTATAAATCAGACTGCTCACATTATAATCATGACCAGTCAAAACACTAAGTGTTATTTACTCCGATATTATGTGAAAACGAGTTACTTCAATTTGTTATCTCAAGATCTCGAAAAATGCAACTATCCCAGTCCCCGGAAAAGATTATTTCAAGGTAATGACATAAATAAACTCGTTATCACGGGAAGAAATGTATGAATGTATGGCCTCTTTGGGCTTCCGTACATTAGAGATTTTCAAGTGAAATCTTGTGAAGTTCTGATCACTGAAGCACGTCCTGCATCAATATTTTGACATGTGACAGAATGAAGGCACAGCTGTGAGCGATACGTTCCAGCTTCAGGGTCCTGGCTCGCTGTCACTCTGCTGAGGCTTACATGGACGCACGAAGAGGGCCGAGGCATCGCTAACGTTATTAGTAACACCTGTGCTTTTCCTACTTGGACTAGTCAGACAGTGTGCAGAAGGCCTGATGCCTGCTGTACATGCGTTTCAGTCAGTGCAACCTAACCACTTTTTCTTTGGATTAGAATTCATCTATCTGCTCTATTCAATTTGCACAATATCTTCCATCCTGTTTTAGTATTCTCCATCCTCTACCTCTGCTGTGGCTGCTGGCTTCACTGCGTTCCACTGCATCAAGCTCATCCTCCCCAACTTCTTCACTTCATGCTTCCAGAAAGGGAATTCAGAGGAAGAGCAAAAGAACAAGTAAAACATATTTTCATCTTAAGTTCTATTGACTTCCCTCTAAATGCTCAAAAGTTCATCCCTGACCTTCTTTAGATAAAGTCAGAATAGAAATTAAAATAGCATAAATAGCCTAACTAACATGATGTAAATGGTATTGTGTCTATCACTTTTGTCTTTTTCCATTCAGCTACCATCACGTCACATTCATGATGTGATTGTTTTAAGGTTTTAAGTATATTAAAATATGCAGAAATAAAAACATGACACGTTTTGTGAACCCTGAGGAGGCAAACCCTCTGTCTGAAGGGGCCTGCCTCCCCTGATGCCCCCTTGATGCTGCCTCTGATTACTGATCTGTCTCTAGTACAGGAATTAGTTTGTCAATTGGTGCTCCTCTCTTTTAATTTAGTCTTATCAAGTCTAATTGCCATGAATAAAATCCTGAATATTTTAACACAATCATAACATAGTTTGAATGAATTCAGATGTCTCAGTGATTTGTACATTTATTTAATTACACTATAAAATACTCTAGAGCGTTTTAGTTGTGCTAGTGTTACACATGGCTATTAAAAACATGTTTTCTGTCAGAAGCCAGGTTGTCCAATCAGTGTGTCTGCTTGTGCGTAATGCGCCAATGTGGCCTCATTCCTCAGCGCCCACCTCTTTCCTCCTGTCCAATGAGAAAAGGCTGCTTTTGGAACAGCCAGGGAAGACCTTGCTTGGGTGATATTGCCCAGTGATTCCGTGAATGTTGTGTGTTTTTTCCTCTCTCACCCCGCAGAGCGCCACTCCACCGTCAGTGCGTTCTCCTGGGCGCTGTAGAGTTCGGACGCTGCAGCATCACCTGCGTCAGGGTCGGTTGCTTTAGCAGAGACTTCCCAAAACCTTTGACTGAAAGCACACAGAAGCACGCCGTAAGTACCCGTTAATGGGTCGCTTTGATATATACTATATATATTTTTTTTGTAATTTTTTTTGCTAGAGTTCATGGCGACTGTCTTCCTTACGTCAAACCTCCATTGGAAAATGAGCCAATTTAACCATTTTGTGCTTTACGTTCTAAGCACATGGCTCGTGAAACACTCAAGTAAAGAAAATTAACAAATACAGCAGTCCGATCAGCACGGCGTGTGTATGAAGTGAAAACTGCAGCTGTTATGCTGGTGAAATTACAACTTCATTGACAAGCTGTAGCGCCTCACCACAGCACAGCCCGCTGAATTTTAGCGGAAGCAGCGAGGCAAAGCAGTTGTATAATTGGACCAACCGCTGCAACATGTTTTATCTGTACGCCGAATCGAAGGATAACTCCGAATAAATAAGACAGGCTCTTAATTTAATTTATGTCAAATGTGGTTAAGCCGATAATCATGTTTTCCTTAAATTAGTAGCGTTTTCGAGTTGGCGTCACTTTCTCTTGACGTGAGGAAAAGCGCAACGAGCACGACTACCGAAACATACTGTTAGGGGTTATCGCAATATCTGAAGAATGATCAATTATACTGTATAATTAGAATAAGCTGCTTATTACACGATAGCTGTACATCGTAGTAATTAGCCCACAATAAAACTAAATTATGTTAAATTCCGTCTAATCTGTCAAAAAGGCTATTTTGTATCGCACTAAACTATGAAATCCTGCACATTTAAGCCCGCTTTTCTATATACCTATAAGTGAAATTAATAATATTACAAATATTGTCGACCGTATCAGCCGGTTTGGTCATAACCTACCAAACCTTATAGTAAAAAAGCTTGGCGAATTGGGCAACGAGGTTTGTGTAGCCTAAATAAAAAGAAGACACATTTATAAAAGTCGACTTTTTATAGAAGCAGATGCTGCTTGGTATGACACTTAAATAATGAGATCTTTTCTAGGAAACGTGATTTTGTTTTGTTCTACATTTTCTAATCTAAAAAAAATTTAAATATAGAGAAATTTATGATGACATTTACTGCTTCTACAAAATCGAGCTTTGGTAAGAGACAGATGAGGGCACCCCAAAATCACACATTGTTGTTATAGCCTGCATGTGGTTGGCAGGTTTGAGTCTGTGTTCTCTGCTTCCTGGTTCTGTTGTATAGCCCACATCTTCCAAAACATTATGTTCTGCATGTGATTCATGTGTGGTATTCCCTGTTTTCATCTGTAAATGTGGAGTTGTTTTTCTTTCGATCCCCGTTTTGGTTTGCACTGTACGCTGTGCAGTCAGTGGTAGCTTAATGGAAAGTGTTAAAATCCATATTATGCCATAAGGCAGAGGTAAAGTGACTTTCAAACACAACACCGTGCAGACAGGCTGCTATTTGGATTGGAAATATTGACTTCATAACTCACTTTTCTATCTGTGTTGTCTGCAAAACTGTTTGGTCTAATTTAATTCCAATTGATAATCTGCAAAAAAAGAAGCATCAACTTGTGCAGATTTCTTTGTGAAAAAAAATTAAAACTCCCCATTATGCAATATGAAAAGGTTGTTACAGTTCACAACGCTCATCTTTAAGAACGGGTGTGTTTAAGCATCAATTTTCTTGGAAACATTCATACATGATGCATAAAAGACTATCCGAGTGTGAAGATGGATCATTCTGTGTTATTCCCACGAGAGGAAAACTGCCTTTGGCTGCAACAGAAAGCCTGTTTGGCAAATTCATTTGTGCTGCAGTACTTCTGGCCTCTGCGTGGCTTGACTCAACTTTTTTTCTCTTGTCTTCCACTTAGCCTACATGCTCAAAAATAGAAGTAAAAAGGCGGATGACAGAATGCATGTTCACGTCCACGCACGTGTATTCAAAGGTGTGACTCAATCAGTCAGCAGCTTTAGCAAAACCGGGACTCATTCTGCTGCATTTGCTGTGCATCACATAAGCAGAAAGCCAGGTTACTCTTAGAATTTCAAAATTTTCTAAAGTTCTCAAAAGTGAAATGTTGTCAGAACACTACAAGAACATACATACAGTATAAAATGGGCAAAATTATGATTTAAATCAGGAATCATCTGGTCAAAGCATAACAAGATCATGTTGTGCCCAGACGTTCAGAGCCAGCCTTCGGTGCTGGACAGTTTTCACACCTTTTTGTTTACATCAAGAAGGTATTGAGGTTTAATACCCGGCTGCTTTCAAATCTGAAAGCGGCACAAGTATGGCGCAGCGCTCTTCTGAAAGTTGAATAGCCTCTGAAGCTGACTCTTCCACGCCTCTTCAGTGTCGGAGCTGGGGGGGTCTAACTGTTTGGTAACTTTCCATGACAGACGATTTGAAATAACGCCCACTCTGTGGTGATTGACCAAGTCTGTGACGGTCTTTTGAACTTGTCTCTCAATCCCTACTTTCATTTTATGACAATTCCTTCATTGTTCTGTGTGTGTGCTGAAAAACAATCATGGTGTTTGTACTGAACCCTGGCTCTGTAAATGGGGAAACAAACAAAGTGACCCGCCACACAACACTATTCCAGCCGTTCCAACAATAATTTGTGTGTCAGGTAACGTTTAATGACTTGCCCGCGGACGTTCACCTTACTTTCTAGTTCACCAAGACATGCTGTTGTTGTGATGTTAGCTATAGCAGCAGGAGAGCTGTGAGTATCGCTGTCTGGAGCTGGTGTGCTAGATGTGGGGCCGTCTTGCACTCTGCATGTTAGCTTTGCAGCAGCAGCTGTAGATACAGTTAGCTAACCCACAAGCTAACGTTGTTTATATTACTTGCTGTGGTATTTGTCATGAAATTGGATAAGGCTGCATGATTAATCTAATTGCGATGTCACCCTGTGCCATTAGATAACCGCATAAGGGTGTGATTTAATTAAACAAAAAGGTGTGCTGTGTGCACTGCAGTCTGCCCTTGAGTTGCTCTTGAGCAAGGCCCATAACCCCAGACCAGGCTGCGGTTGTACTGGGCAGCTTCCAGGTGTAAATGTGTAAAGGTGGGATTGTGATCAGGGCCTTCCTGCAAAGAGAAATGTTGCTCTCAGTGAAGCTCCCTGAATAAATAAAGGTAAAATTAAAAGAAAACGCCCACACAGGCCTCTACAGTGCGACCATTTTACTCGCATATGCCAGTAAAAATAGACACTTGCTAAATGGAAAAATAATTCACGAGCACAGTGTGTAAGTAAAGACTACAACCTACTGTTTAGTACTAATGCACTCATTTATACTCAGTCCTCCTCCTCCAGGGTCTGGATAGAGTCTCCGCAGTGGACAGATGTAGGTTGAGCCAGGAGACCAGTGTGGCCATTATGAGCTATAGCCGCCTCCTCCTGAGAGCAGCACCCTCCCCTTGTTCTGTTTTGCTTAAGTTATTGTTATAAATATTATTCAGTAATCTTGTTCACATAAAGTGTGGCGTGGGTCGAGTGGGTGCTGCCGGTGAGTCCATCCCTGCGCAAAACCCAATTGCATATTATGAGCGTTACGCCCATCAGTTAGTTGTGCAGTTGATCAAAGCAAGTTTGCAAAATGTTTTATTTTGAAAAGATTTATTATTTTAAAAACAGCATTGTTTATCTACCTATGCTTGTTTAAATATGTCTGAGAATTACATATTTCAAAATGTCCAGTATTTTGTGCAGCTAGTAGACTCAACATACAATTTGTTACCATTGCATAGAAATATGATTTTGTCTGATGTACACTAGAAATGCTAACTGTTAACTGCTAACTGAGAAGAAATATAAATTATTAACTGGAATGGACCATGTTTGACACTTCTGCTTAATAAGTGATGCATTTCAAACTTGTTAAATATCTAAAACATCTTGACTGTATCTGAGGTATAAAAGATTTTTTTCTCCCTGTCTACTCTCTGTTATTAGACCTGCTTAGCGATACTCACTCAGCGGTGTCTTGGACTAAATCCCACTCTCCGGGTTTAGCAGGGCAGACTGGGTGGTCGAAGCATTTTGTAGAGTGCTGAATCCCTTTTTAGACAATTAATGCGCCTTCAGCTTAACCCCACGTCTTACTTCATGACTCAGTCATCTTTTTACTCCGCCGAGGGTTCGTGACGACATGGGCTGGAAAAGAGGGGCACTCTGTAGGCGACACAAGGCAATGACAAATATAGATCATGGCTTGTTTGCTGGTGGCAGGCTCATGAAAATTCGCTGTGTCAATTTGTGTTCTTCACTTATGTTCTTTTACTGTGAAGAAAGGTTTAGAATAACAGTCTGTATATATGCTGACGGACGCAGTTGAAATTGTATTTGCATTGAAGATGAAATACAGGCTGGGGTTAGACTTTGTGTTGATTTGAAGTTTTAGTATGCACACAGTGGTTGAAAGCAGTGGTTTCCAACTGGTGGTTTGTGGAAGGGAAACAAAAAAACAGCAGGTCTATTCTCAGTGGGTCTCAAGCATGCAGAGGAACTCCTTTTTAAAAAACAGCTAAAGATAAAAGTTACTTTGAAGTCTAGTGGCATAGTGCTGCAGTTTCCCCACTGCAGAGTGAGCGCTGTCCGTGCCGGCTCTGTCGCTCACATTACCGTGGCCTTGCATGCACTTTGAATGTAGATGTACAAGAAGCTTTTTGCATAACACAGACAGAGACAAAATATTCAGCTTGGTTTTACCTACGCTGAACAAAACAGGGGGAAATCAGGTCCACAGTCTCCGCTTTGTATGCTGGACCATCCACCCTAACTCCGTCTACATGCGCAAAAGCAACAACACAAACAGATTTGCTGTAATCCAGTTCAAAGAATTCTTGGAGAAACTTTGAACAATTGTAGTTTCATTGGAATTAAATGGCTTTAAAACGGTGAAATGTAATTTTTTAGTATAGGTGTGGAGTCTTTTTGGCTTTTGTTCTAACTGAGGCAATGTCAGAGACACCTCTGCTCTTGTGCCCTGTCCCATGTGCAGCACCCCTGCTATCCTTAACAAAACTATTTCCCCTTCCTGCCTTAACAATGCACCTTTGAACTTGACACATTGTGAGAGCGTCGCGGTGCTCAGGGATGTACAAGCACCCCTCTTTTATCTTAATGACAGCCTTGTCCCGGGGCGACGGCTGGGCAAAGAGGAAGTGTCCTTATCTCAGAGAGAGGTGAGAGGCTTGACGGAGGACAAGAGGCTACACGTTCGACCAGATCTGTCTGCGATCCGAAAGGTTTCATAGAGCGGCAAGGTTTCCATCCTTACGGCGCTGCTGGGTGGAGTTGTTAATGCTAAAAGAACATTGAGTTGTTTCAGTGTGATGAGAGGAATGAGCAAACACTGTTTCTATTTGTTATCATTCATTATGATCCGACTCCATCATTCCACACCTCATTATTTTCCCAATCATAAAGCAGAATGATGGAGCCTTCTTTCATTTGAGGCAGTGTATATATATAATATAACATCTGCTTTGTAAGTCAGATGGAGAACTAAGGAGAGAGGACCAGAATGCTGATCTCATTGTGAAATGCACTCGCGGCGCGGCAGGCTTCTAAAAACAGGCTTAAAATCACACCGTCAGAGGTGGGATTGTGCTGTGTGGTTTGGAAATATGTTAAGCCAGTGTGATTTGATGCATCAGCGGCAGGTGGGGAGAAGCTAGAGTCCTGTTGACAGGATGGTGTAGAGGCAGGTTTTTAAAATATGTGTCTTAGACTGAAGAATGAGGGTTTTTAAAGCTTTGTGATTTTTGAAAGAATCGTCCTCACAGATTTAAAAGTTGAATTCATGAGAAATAAAATACAAATCTTGTTGATTCATCGCACTCTGGAATTTTGGTGTTTCAGCTTTAATTCGTCTGGGATAACTTTTAGCTTATGGTGGCTAATGTTAGCAAACTTTAAATTGGTAGAAAATGTTATAAAACAGTTGATTTGAAGTCATGTATCTGGCTAATCGTCACTCCCCCCTTTGCTCTGGTTTGGTCTTCACCATCTCACTCTTTGGCTGCTAAGTGCTATTTTATGTTCACCGCTAGTCTCTTAACTGCGTCCAGTGTTTGGTGCTGAGCGTGTACAGTGTTTTTTAGCTGCCTGAGGGGACCTTCAGAGGTGATGGTAATTCTCTGGGTTGACCACAGCGAGCAAAACCTCTCACATTACCAGAGCTGCCAACTCTCATGCATTAAGCACGAGACTCACGCACTTTAATTTTTTCACACAGTGAAAACCAAATGTACAACTGATAACGTCGACTCGGTCCGGCCGATGTGACTCGAGCGCACGCAGTGACAGCAAGTGGACCCACTCTCGCAGTTTAAACTGTAAAAACTGAGGCGTATACTTGCTCTGTTTGGGAGTGTTTCCAGGATGCTTCCCACTGAAGCGGCTGTGAGCTGCACTTTATCAGAGCTGCCGAAGTTAACATTTGTGTGGATTTGTAGAGAGATTTCTGCCTGATCAGAAGTGTTTGAGTTTAAATCGGTATTGCACCTCCGATCAAGAGCAGTGCTCTCAGCCAACACAGGGATTTGTCAGACGATCGGAAGGGGATACTTCCATATCAGCAGAGCAATAATGAAGGCTAATGCACAGCAGAGAATAGCGCAGGGAGACTTTTAAACCATATAATGGATTAGCATTAAATGATAGTTTTCTTGTAATATTACGAATTTTGTGTCGACACATCAGAGAACATGTGGGATGGATTTTGAATGTGCAGAAAGGTTTGAACACGAGCGGAAAACCTGCTGAAACACAGGAGCTATTAAAGTCCAGGAGATTATAACTGAATTAAAATGAACTATTTTATAATTGGCCTGAATAGCTGCCGCATGCACATTTAAAGAGGTTGCACCAAATTCCTAAAGAACCACAGGTTCTTTTGGAGGTCAGGGTCTGAAGTGGAAAGAAAGGAAACACTGACCACAAATATGTTCTGGTAGCACAAAAATCCCCCAACATCCTTCAGTCAGACAGGCCTGAGACATATTTAAATACCATTTTTATTGCTTTATAATGTCCTCGCTCTCTACAGCTTTGGATTTTATGTGATACCTGTTGTTTGTGGTCACCATGTTTCCTTCACTTCTTGACATTGTGAAATCCTGTCAGTAGCCTGCAGCTTGATCAGGACAGGACACACAGATTTACTTACATTTCAGTCTTGTAGACCTTTAGTTTCTTAACTTTGGGGTTGGGACCCCACATGTGGTCACGAAGACAAGGTTGCAGATGTGTTGTGGTGATATTTAAAGAAAAAAAAAAGATTTTATTAAATATATAATTAATTTAATCCTATTGGTGCTCTGTTTTAACATTGAATCCGGAAATATACCACACAAACACAACTGACTTGATTTATATTGATGTATTTTACCTCGCTTTTATGATTTTACCTTGTAGCACTTTGAGATTAGTTTCACATGTCAAGTAGATTATACATGAAGTTCATTATTATTAGTCCACTCGTACTCTCTGTCTCACTGTAACCAGTCCAGTCGTCCTCTGTCCACTGTAACCAGTCCAGTCGTCCTCTCTGTCCCACTGTAACCAGTCCATTCAGCCTCTCTCTCCCACTAAAACCAGTCCACTCAGTCGCTCTGTCCCACTGTAACCAGTCCACTCGTCCATAACCAGTCCACTCGTCCTCTCTGTCCCACTGTAACCAGTCCACTCAGCCTCTCTGTCCCACTGTAACCAGTCCACTCTGCCTCTCTGTCCCACTATGACCAGTCCACTCGTCTATAACCAGTCCACTCGTCCTCTCTGTCCCACTGTAACCAGTCCACTCTGCCTCTCTGTCCCACTATAACCAGTCCACTCGTCTATAACCAGTCCACTCGTCCTCTCTGTCCCACTGTAACCAGTCCACTCGTCCTCTCTGTCCCACTGTAACCAGTCCACTCTGCCTCTCTGTCCCTCTTCTGTCAGCTGACTTCCTGTTGGCGTCCTACACACATAAATGGGATAAAATAATTAAATTTTTTAACTTTCCAAATGTTATGTGACTGAATGCATCAAATTCATTTTGGGGTTTTGTGACAGAGACCTGTATACACCGTTTTTACAACTGCTCCTTTTTCCAGCTGTTAACGGGAAAAACGGCGTCACAGCCCAGCGCAGTTCCTCGGGACTCTATCGACAAGCTAACAAGCTCACAATGTTAATGTGCTGACATTTAGCGTATACTGTGCACGCCCAACTTCTTCTAGTGCTAATTAGCACTGAACATAAGGTGCAAATAGCTTTGCAGGCATTTGATCATAAACCAAGTGTTGGGCAAATTGAAATCTTGTCCTGATGATGTAGCTAGATAAAACGCTAGCTGACTACATCCTGAGGGGAACATGAATGTTTGAACCAAATTTTATAGCAACCTATGCAGTATCAATGTAATCTCAGTTCACTGGATGTTCTTAACTACAGTTCCCAATTGACTTTCAAAACTTATATAACCACTATACATGAACCAGTATCTATACTAGAACACCCTAAATTAAATGCTCAGTGCTCACTAACATTGCAGAAGTAAACCACTTTAGTGTAATGAAGGTCTTGATCCATATCTGTAAATCTATCAGACTCGTCTCCTTTTCCCGTCTTCAGACGTTCTTTGCAGCCGTTTGCATCGATACTCCGCTCGCCTGAGTTTTGCTGCCTCAGTTTCTGAGACGCTGATGTGAGTATTCCCCGAATCCTTAATTGAGTCAGCTCTATTTCTCCTGCTTTTCCCGTCTTCCTCTTTTCCCCCCTTCCTCATTTTCTTTTTGCAGGAGGTCAGGCCCAGCCCTCTGTAGCTCCGTGTTGCGCTGCAGTCAAGCTCACTTTAATATTTCATAGGTCGCCACTTTGATGAAGCAGAGGGAACGCTGGCCTTCATTAATGGGAGTCAGGCAATCAATGCTTAGATGCCTCGCCGCTGAATCATTTATCATCCAGGTTTTTTCCCCCTCACCTGCTCTTTGATGCATTCAGACGCAGGCTCACCACAGAAACACAGAGATGAGCTGCACACTCACGTTACTTCAGCTCCGAAAGGTTTATACATTTTAACACAGACACAAGCTTTTACCCTAGAGGAAGGTGTGTGAGAGAGAACACCCACACTGCAGGCACTTGTGTGTGTGTGAGTTGTTAATGTCAAGAATGCAGCAGATGTAAACTGAGCATGTAATAGCAGCACTGTGCTGCATCACCAGTTTATGATCTGTGTGGAGATATTGGAAATGTTGATCATTTCATTACCTCTCAGCTACAATAATTACACAAAGCCAGTCAAGCACTACCTTCAGCCGCACATCATGAATCACTATCGGAGGCTGCTGAAGGTCCTACAGCAAAACAATGACTGTGAAACAGGATTTTTTTTTTTATAAGAAGCACTCCTTTTATTCTCCCACTGCAGAACATCTGCTGGGAGTTATCGATCAAAAGCGGTGACTTGACCATTCGCTTGCCCGAGTGCTGACATGCTTTCAAAGCTCACTTTGTGGCCTGTGCTCACTTATGGAAAAAAAACATCTCTCCTATGATAATCCTGCTTTTGACTATACATGTATGGGGTTACACCCACACTACTTTGTTTTAAAACAATAACGATCTCGGTCCACACCAGCGATTTAGCTGCATATAAGAATTGATCTCTGTCTATATGAATATGCACATTTAGTGGGCGTTTATGTACTTTGGGAATACACATGTCGGTGTAAACATGAAGTAGATTGTCTACTCTGCAGTTCGGAGTAATTAGCAAAAGAAGCAGGCCTGACCCCGAATAGTCAAAGATTCGGTGCTTCCATGAGTTGGAGCCTGATTCGATTGTTAATCTCACAGTTGAATCTTCGCAGCGAAACGAGGATCATTTTGGCGATATGGGGGTGCTCAACGCCTCATTTTAAATAGAACTACCAGTTTTCTCCTGTTAAGTTAATATAAGGCCTCCTTCAATATCAATTTCAACACAAAACACATTTAATAAATGTTTTAGTGCGTGAATAAATCCAAAATTGTAACTCTAACCATTGAGGAAGGAGGATCAGTGCGCATGTGTAGGCTTGCTGAAGAGGCCGAGCCCCAGATTCACCAGAGTTGTGCCGAGTTCTACGCATCTCGCGGGACGTTGGGATCATTTATCACCGTTGATAAACCACACAAAGAATTAGGTGTGGGAATCACCAGAGGTCCCACGATACGATATTATCACGATATTTATGTCACGATACGATATTATTGCGATTTTAAACATATTGCGATATATTGCAATTTATTACCTTTTTCCCAACTTGTTCAGGTCAACAATAAGCCTCAGTTTAGCTGTAAATGTACAGTGTAAGTTGAACTTTCTAATGAATAAGGACTGCAGCTCTGCAGCTTGTCAAGACTGAAGCGGAGCTACTGTGTGTAACCCCCCCAACCCCAACTCGCTATCGCTGTGCACAAACACATAATTCGACTATCTGTCAATTATAGGCAGAGCTTCTTAATTCTGATTTGATTATGTAAATCCTTAGTCAGGAACAGTCCTAAAAAGAAGAAAGTAACAGATGAAGAACCACACTGGATATTTTTTTTGCAAGGACTGACACCAACAAGTGTACTATGTAAGTGTTAGTTATACAGTACAAAATATTTTAATTAAAATATCATAAACTCTGTCTGTAGCATTATGTTTTTGCTTTGCGTGACTGGTAAGACCGAATCAGGAAGCCAAATGTCAGCGTCTGCGTCATCGTTTTCATGTCTACCGTTTTCATCTGTTCGCGCTAAAACCCGGAGTTTTAAAAAGAAAACTATGTCAGCAGCGTTTTTTTTAACTTCTCCGTTTAGGTCTTAAGATTTGCCGTCTTAGTCTGGACGGGACGTGCAAGCATAGCAAAAAATTTAGAAGTGTAGCTGTAGCTTTTGTATGCAGTCTGACTTTTTAGTAAAGATCAGATTTTATCCTGCCTTGGTTGTGCAGAGCACCTCTTGGTTTCAGCCAAGAAGTCCATCATACTCATCTATTCATTAATGCCTTCGTTGATTCAGTCATTCATCTAGCAGTTACTAACTGTTCCATATTCAGAAACATAGAAATCTCTGTAGACTGAAGCAGGATCTCTCACCCGCTTTCCTCCCTGCAGACCTTCTGTCTTATTATAAGTGTGTGATTATTCTGTAGAGACTTCATTGTGCAAAACATACGTCCCCTGCAGTAAAAGGTTACTAAACTTCCTAAAAAACAACGGGTGCACAGTGTCTTTGGTTTCATGGCTACCCGATTGTTTAGGCAGAGCATCTCACTCGCAGCTCTTTTCTCCGCTCCACTTTCTGCTCATCTCATTTATAAAACTGCAGAGGATCCATACTAAAAGTGTACGGGCAAACAAAAAAAAACCCTAACAAAATGCCCAGATGCTGTTGGCCTGGTCTGTCTAATGCTGGTTCCAGTTCAGCACACAGTTCCAAGAGCATAAGTCTAGGGAATCTAAATAGGGGAATTATCATCGTTGGCCAGGAAATCTTCGTGGTCCCTGAACACTCGTTTCCTCCTAAACTTGTCCTCTGCAGTGCCAGCGCAGCCATTATGCAGCATTACTCACGGGTCACCGCAGTATTTATGTTTATAGCAATCAGACTGAGTACTCCACACCTTGCCAAGGTGATCCCTTCAGTCAGTGGCATCCCCCACCCCGGGGTGGTGGTGAGACAGGCCGAAGAAATATTGAGCGGGATTTGATTTGAGTTGGCTTTTATCTTTTAAAACTCGATGTTAAATATTATCCACAGATATGATCAAACTCTGCTGTGGTATCAGAGACATTTACAGACGCAGCACAGTAACTGGAGTACAAACATAGTTTTGAAACAGCATCAGTCCTTTGCCGTTTGCCAACAGACTGACAAGAGTTTGCTGCACTTTCCTATGTCACGTTCATTTTTACACATCCCACGCGTGCTTGGCAGCCAGCGTACGCAACCTTCAAGTACGTTTGCACAGTTATAATGAGGCCGCAGGTTTATCTTTGCTGGAGCAGCTCCCGCCACTATGTGAATGATGATATTTGACCATTAACATTAAATCAACAATGATACATTTCATTTGTTACTGACTTGACATACATACAGCAAAGCTGCTGTAGTTCATGTGAAAATTGCTTCACCATGATGTACAAATACTGTATAGGTCATTTATAAAGAGAATACAAAGCCAAACTACTATACATGTATGTATGTGTGTATTTATATATGTGTGTTTATACTCATCTATAAATGTATACAAGTACAGTCCATTTACCATATATGTGTATATACTGTACATGTATGTGTGTGTGGTTATTTTTGTGCTTTACCTGTGATAAGCCGATATTGGCTGATAAAGTTGGTCAACCAATTTATTGCTGAGGCTTTAAAAACAACAAATGTGTCTATTTGAGAACAGGCGGGAAGACAAACAACTTCTTGTCGACATGTCAACACATGTACGATGTGACAAAGTCATTGTGGAACCTGAGTGAGGGGTTAAACCTTCATGTTTTAAGGCATTTCCCTACTGTCAGTGAGAGCTGAACAGCCACAGAAAGTTATGAATGTGTATCCACACACATTACTAAATGTACAGCGTAACAGACAGCCTCCAGGACCAGATGGCCGATTGCAGCGGTTTGCGGTGGCTCGAGCTCGGCTTTCGCATATAAGCCAGATACGAGCTGCAAAAGGCTGCAGATCATGTGATGTTGCAGCCGCCTGATATTGTTGGCATGAACAATAGTGCATGTTATACATGTGCTGCACAGTCTCTCCATTGTTCAGATGGGTCATAATGACCTCAGTACTGATTTCGACCTTTTCAACAAATAAACAGATTGAAAGAGATGGAAGGTTTGTCTTATGGTGTGTGAACCTGACACCATTTACTGTTTTGTGATTAATTTATGTGACTTGCACCAATACTCATATTCAGTCCTGGGCACTGTGACAGCAGCTGAATAGCTGAATTAGCTGAATAAGACTCCAAATCGGAAAAGCACACGTTTTTTAGTTTTTACTTATTTTATGCTAGTTATTTTCATGGCAGAGCAGTTTAGGCTCCTTTAATTTTTTTTATTTTCTGCCAAAATAAGCTCACAGGTATTCAGCATGGCACATTTTAATACAGGTCTGATGCAGATGTCAGGTCTACAGTTATATTCCTCATAGTATGTAATGAACTTTAGGTTAAAGGCTGGTGCTCAGTTTCTTGTCTTTTGCAGGTTTTGACTGAACATGCTGTATATCATATTTGTAAAACAGTTTTTAATCAATTGTCCATTATTTAGCATGTGAAGACGAGCAAAAGAAATTAATGAATAATGGGTCTGGATCTAGAACCTGAGCTGGTGGTTTGAGACCACTATTCTGAAATGTGCTCAGAAGATGACAAAGAAAATTTATTAACTTATTAATTTTGAAAATAAGTCCTTTAGCATAAACTCGTGTTGTGCTCTTGTAATGTTATTAGTGATTTATGTATTGGTCTTTCATTGTCCACGATTCAGTTAGTGTTACTATTGATCACTTCAGCTCATTTAAAGGTCACCCTCTCCTGTGGCATTAAGAGCCTGGTGGGACCTGACATGTACTCCAGAGGTTGCCGGTTATGCATTTAGAATTGAAACCGTCTGCATCATCTTCTGCCCGTGTGAGGCTGTCAGACATTAAAGGATCCCAGATTTGACCTTGATCCTCTGCCTGCTCCACTTCTTAAACACGCTGTGATTGAAGTTGGAGCCCGGAGCTGGATTTTTTATTTTATATTTTTTTTTAGGGACTACAGATCACGGGCGCTGGAGTCAGACACAGCAGCGAGGATGAGGTTAACTCAGGACGCTGCCACAAGCTGCTTACGCAAGCGCTGCAGAGCAAATCCAGTTTTTTTTTTGGTGTAATCACTCCTGACAAGACAACAAAACGAGGACAGTTGTGAGGAGTCTTAATGCGGTGATGTCTCAGAGTTCTGTGTCACTGTGTGTGGACTGATGACTCACTGCCGGTATGGTCCATCCACTTGGGAATTCAAATAAGAGCTGATAGCAGTGTATCGAGACAGATTTCACATGCATTCTTCTATATTTTGACAGATGGAAAGCAGTCGGGAGATTGTTCTGGTTTGGAGTCAAGACTTAAGCCAAAAACAGCAGAGTTTACCGTGTCAGTGAAAGCTCAGCTTCAAAAAGTGATAATAAATTAGATTTGGATTTGGACAAAGAATCTAAAATCTAATTATTATTCTGATTATTATCTCTGTGGGCTGATGTCAGCCAGAATCACATCACTGCATCTGCCGCTTGCATGGCGTCAAGCTTATTTTCGGAGAGGAACAAGGGCGGTGTGTGCAGTTCTGTGTCAGTGCGTCAGATGGGGGCCGGCGGGGGCCACGCTGTGACAGGGAGGGTTGGACCGGACCCCTGAGTGCTGTTACTGCAGGGAGACAAGGTCACTTTCTCACAGCTGTGTGCAGGGAAACAGGGGTTATGTGTCCGTAATCACTGCCTCTTGTATACATCGAACGAGCATAACTTTATTACCACAGACAGGTGACACCAGTAACTCTGATAATCTCTTTAAAATGGCACCTGTCAGTGGGCGGGATATTTTAGGCAGCAAGTGAACATTTTGTCCTCAAAGTTGACGCGTTAGAAGCTGGAAAAATGGGCAGCACCTATCAAAAGTGACCCAAGGAAGGAAAAGCTGTGAATTGACAGGCAGAGGGTCATAGACGATGAAGGCTTATTGACGCACGTGGGGAGTGAAGGCTGCAGCAGACGAGCTACTGTAGGTCGAAAAGTTGATGCTGGTTCTGATAGAAATGTGTCAGAACACACAGTGGCTCGACGGGTCAGGGCTGTTTTGGCGGTAAAATGGAGACCAGCAGGCGGTCATAATGTTATGGCTGATTGGTGAATATACTGTATATATTATCTTTAAATATAATGTTACATTTCAGTATGTTTATATAATAATATAACAATATTTGTTGTTATGCTCGGTACAAAAAATGTTGCTTAAAACAATGTTTTGGCCTGGAGTTACATTTATATTTAACTTAATTTTTTTTATATATCACAATCACATTATTGGTCGGAAAGCCAAAGATAAACAGATGTTCATAAAACCTTAAAATGTACAGCTTTACCCAGCATCCACACGCTCTGCCATGTGTGTCACACCTCCAGCTTGTCACTGTCTACACGGCAACACCTCAAGGACAAACGCAAGCCAGACACCCGGACAAGCCGGGCGCTCATCCTCCTTCCTCCTCCTCCTCCTCCTCCTCTCCGTTGGCGGATGACATGACCGGCGGCCGCACAGAGCAGACAGGCAAGCGGGCCAGAGATCACATCCTTTCTGTCTGCCGTGGAGACGAGCGGAGGGAGAGCGAAGGGCATATGTAGTTGTGTAGAATACGAGTCAGTTTGAGTGTGTGAACTTTGGCATTCGGCGAATAATTTAACCTGAAGCAAAGCGGAGATTTTTCGTCATGTGCCCTAACGCATTAAAGTCACCCTGGTTAAATTTAAGGACTCTCATATAAACACAAACAACTTTTAGGTTGTTATTAAACACCTTTTCTCCCCAAATAAGAAACTAACACTTTTGAAAATTTAAAATTGACAAAATAAAGATAAATAGACTAATTCCTGGTGTACACTAGAGGATTTTCATGATTTTAAAATCACAGACAAATCGACAGATTTAACCAATTTTTTATCATCACGAACGCACTCACCAGACGGCTCAGTCCAGATGCAGGATCACACACTTTTATAGCAATACCATTTTAGACTGGCGGTCAATCGCTGTTCTTTTCACATTACAGGAAATAATCTGAGGCTTCCTGATTTCAAATAGTAAATAAATTTATGATTAAAACTGGCAATGGGGAAACGGTTAGTCTGGCTCTGTCCAAGGCTAAAAAAAAAAACTACCAGCCCCTCTACAGCTCATTATTGAATCGATACCTAAAGAATTGTGCCTTCCCGCGGAGTTAGATGTTTGAACTAGTTCTTGCTCAGCTTACTTCCTTAAATCCTGTCCGAACAAAGGGTGTAATATGGATTGAAGGCAGTTTCATTACCGCCTTTTGTGAGAGTATTCTCCATGTTATGTGAAGACTGACTGAAGTGATGAAGTTCAAAAAAATACCTTCTCTGGAGAGACAGTTACTTAATTGGATAGCTGCTTCAATTTGTGGTCCTTCAGAGAGAAGGGGTTAGGGTTATTTGAATTTGGTCTTATAATTAGAGACGTGAGGGTAGAGGTGAGGGTTTTTAAGCCACGGTAAAGTCACTTTTAAAGCAGAGGACACCACACCGGTGACATTTCATTGAGACAGACAAATTAGACAAATTAGAAAATGGAACTGGGAGCTTGATATTAGAAAGAAGTGAGCTTACCAGACGACATCAGTAACCACGGGAAATCATTAAGACAGACATTTACGTGTCAAAAATGTAACGCACAGTGACGAGGACCAACCGATTCATTCATCCCTTTACTTATAAAAGCTTAAAAATCTTACAGCGTGACCAATTCTCTTAGTTCCAAGTCTTTTTGAAGGCCGTTACGAGTGAGCCATCTTTCCTAGTTTGGTCCGTACACCTGGAACAGACACCGAGACCACATCTCCTGATCTCAAACTATAGCTCCAGTCAGATTTCTGCGCTCCGAAGAAAAGCGCAGTACAGTTTGTAACAGATCTCAGAGCACTGTGCAGATGCATTCATGTACAACAGATCACCAGAACCGTTAAAAAACATAGCAGAGATGAGTCTATATCTGACTTCAAAGGAGAAACCGGATTTGTTTTTGAGCTTCAGTCTCAGCTTTTTTAAGAAGATTATCAACCTAAGGTAGGCAAAGAATGCCATTCATCAAGCCAAATGCCAAGATATTTATAACTGGAGACAACTTCTAACTTATTTCCCTGCGCAGTAATATAATCCAATGTGTTCACAGGCTTCCTCCTAGTATTTGAGAAATGCATTACCTCAGTTTAATCAGCCTTTAAACCAGCTTTAGTTGTAAAAGAGGAATCTGAATAATATTAAAAACAGCCTACAATTTGGCCACAGCCTCCGTAATGGAGGAGCCAGCGCAATATATCACTATATTGTCAGCATAGAAGCGAAAGTTGGCGCCATCCAAATTTTGACCTGAACTATTGATATAGATAGAAAATAGCAGCTGACATAAAGGTGTGTTCCCACAGAAAGCAACTTTTCACCCTTTGTTACTCGTGTGAGTTTGACTGCCGGATTATTCGCCTTCCTTTTCCAAACAGATCAGAAATGATGCAGAAATAACTAAATAATGATACTGATTTGGGGGTGGTGATGGCGCAATGCATAAGACACGTGCCCTTGGTGTGAGAATCCCCCACTGTGACCCATCTACCATTGTGTCCCCTGAGCAAGACACTTAACCCCTAGTTGCTCCAGAGGTGTGCCACCTCTGACATTCTTTAATTGTCGCTTTGGATAAAAGCGTCGGCTAAATGTAAATGATTTGTTCCGCAAGATGACAAGCTAGCAAATTTTAAAATGCTTGTTTTCTAAATGGCGTTCGGATCAGGGCTATGCTTCGGCAAGTTGTTTCATAGTAAAGTACAACAGAACAGCTGTGCTTAAGTAACAGACAAGTGTTTTCAGACCATACCAGGTAGTTTAACTTCCTCACTTACGTTTGTCCGACAAGTCTCCTTTCCTGTCTCCCTGAAACTCGGTTTGCTGCTGCAGTCAGGTTGAGAATCCACTCTTTAGTCCAGTAATAAAAAAAAAAAATCTGACACCCTGCTGTCAGTGTGCTGTCCATTTATGCTACCTATCGAGATGCGCATGACCCTCAATCTTTCTCTCTGTTTCCATGCCCATAAATCTCAAATCAATATCTAAAAAAAAATAAATTTCCCTTTCTTTTTAATTTCTAAGTATGTTAATGATCTTTAAACATAATTTAAGTATCTCATTGTGCAGTGTTGTGGTTAGGGTCAACGCGAATCGATAGTCTGCTTTCGATTTGCACTACAGTAGCATTTTTTGACAAGGCAGCATAAATGGTCAGAACACCAGTAAACACCCCCCCCCCCCGGCTCTCTTGTCCATAGGGTTCTCCGTCACTCAGAGGCTCTGTCAGCGAGTAGAGGTTCTGTCCCTCCGTACCGCCGCGGTCCTCCCTACACAACACGCAAAGCCCTGTGACACATGAGAATCTTTCGCTTTAGTTGAATACTCTGAATTCACATCCAGATCTCGGCAGTTACTTGTACAATGTTATCAGAACTGAAAGAAGTTGTAATAAAACTATTATAATGTATGTAATGTAGTTATCCTAATTTACACGTTAAATTTGGATATTTTAATTTGTACAACTGAACATTTTGGCCTGATGGTGGCACTAGAGGAAAGGTCAGGGGTGTGGCCAAAAACACAGACTCTCCTGGAAACCATGAATGTACATTAGGGCTGAACGATCTGAGGAAAACATCTAATTGCGATTTTTCTGCCGGATATTGCGATTACGATTTGATTTGCGATTAAGTTTAGTTCAAGTTTAATATTCACTGCCAGTCTATTTTTGACAGAAGCAGCGTCAAAAAGACAGATGAACCAGGCAGGAAGTCAGACACAGGACGGCACAGAGAATCGGGTCAAATTTCAAAATAAAACACGCTGTGCAGATTCTAGATCGTATCGACAATAAACGCAGTTAAAACAGATGAAACTACTTAACCATTGAAGAAGCACAAAAATCAAGGACAACTGAACAAATAAGCAAAATCTGAACAAGTCAGCAAAATCAGGCAGGCAACACGCTCTTATTTTGAAATGTGGGACATGTAGCGTGCAGAGAGCGGAGCAGAACGGGATCACAGAGAGCTGTTATCTGTTGTTGAAGCACACAAAATGACAAATTAACAACACGTCAACAGCGTGTAGGCCAAACTCTCCCCTGCTGAAACACAACACAGAATGAATTTGTAACTGCATAACTGTTCAAATGGGTCAGACGCTCTGTATAATTAACCTACGTTTTAATCGCTGTCTTCACGATTAGCTAATCGCGTGCTTTCAAATCGGAATGTCGATTTGAAAATGATTAATTGTTCAACCCTGATATACATTGCATCAAAACACATCTCAAAGCAGACCTTTTTACTGACTTCTTGGGGCCCTAAACACCTCAAACCCCCCCTCTTAGTTAAGCGGCCTTGAGTATGCTATTATTAAAAAATGATGGAGCTGTGGTCGGCGAGGAACAGAGATGCCAGCCCGGTCATTGAATTAACTGTCAGATTAGATTTTAGGACGGAGAGTGTCCATGTAATGTTGAAGGTCGCAGGTACAGTATGTGACCCTTTCCTGGAGCACAGGGTCCCCCGAGGGCCCCCATACTTTCATTTACATCTCAAAGTCAATAAAACAGGGGTGTGAGAGAGGAAATGGCGTGAAGTTAATGTGTGACCGTGCATATATGTGTGTTTGCATGTGGGCTTGCAGTTTCTGTGTCAGGCCCCATCAGCAAAGTGTCCCCTCGGCCCGGGTGCTTCCATCAAGACAGACGTTTCACAGTACAGGAAGAGACAGCCAATCGAACGGCATCTGTGGCTGCGTAATTCAAATACGCTCTGGGGACTCGTTCAGCGGAGTGGCTGCACAGATAAAAGCTCCCAACATGAAGGAAAAAATCATAAAAGCACTAGAGACTCGGAGAGGGGCTTGATAACGATACCTTTATTCTGAGGGATACCGCACACACGTTCAGTCAAGTCAGAAGAATAAAAAAACCCGGGACAGCTTCCCTACGAGAACCTTGGATCTCTAGTTTTTCAAGAGTACTATTTTGTGGCTTGATTATATTAGTGTACTATATTTAAGAAAACACTGCTTCTAACATCTGTAAGGGATAAATATATGCATATAACTACGTTTCTCACTCCTATAGACTATTTATATTTTATTTAATCATTATTTCTATAGGCTGCATTTTATTTTGTAAAAAACTGCCAGGGTTAAAACTCAAAAAATGTGATATATTGCATCTAAAATATATTGGAAGCCTATAAAATAACCAGATGTTCAAGGCCATGTTGCTTAAAAAAAGACAGATGACATACCTTCAGTAAATACAGCCCTACTCCCACATACTGTACATAAGCTGCATATATGTTGCTTATATTTCATGACATTATCAGACCATGCTTGGAAAATGATAATTAAGTTAATGAATTATTTATCAAAAAATATAGACACTTGCTTCTTCTCCATTTTTAGAAATGTGAGGATTTGCTTGTTTTTCCTATATTTACATATCCAGTATTGTAGGCTTATTAAAATAATAAGCCATTTTAAAAATGTGCTGCTTGTTTGGGAAAATTATTTTTACAACTTCAGGCTTCTTTTTGCATCGTCCCCAACTATGATTACTCTGAGCTCGCCAAAGTAATTGCAGTTAAATCCGGCTGGGCAAGAAAGACGCCAACAGGATGTGAACAATATTTATCCATTAATCTATGGCTTACTCTGCTAACTGAACACTTTAACATGTAATCTCAATTAATGTCCTTTGTGGTTTTGTTATTAAAAAAAACTATGAAAAAGAAAGTTAAATGTCTTAACAACCTCCAGCACCGGCTTTAATTTAACCTCAGTACTGGCTACTTTCAAAGAATAGTGAAATCATCATTTTGGGCTGCTGTTGGTTTTTAATAAACGCTGCAGACTCCTGGGACCACTAGCAGCAACTTTTGACTTTTAGTCTTGTTTTTTTTACTCTATCTAGGGCATCCACAGGCGCTTTGCAAACCTGAAAAATGATTGCCATAATTTAACCTTCCCAACACTTGAACACTGTCAGGAGTGGCAGCATGAGGGCTGGGATGAGATCAAATGAACTCTCCTTGAGTAAAAATAGCACCGCTGACAGCTTTGTCTCAGACGGCGCAGAATTCAGACGAGGTAAACTCTGAGTATTTGCTGGTTTTTCACAGTCTGCTATGATATTATATCTGCCAAAACAAGCAATCTGAACTTCACCTTCGCTTTGGGAATTGTGATGCGTTATGTATTTGTATTTTCTGACATTTAATGGACCAAACATGTACTTAATTAATTCATTTCAAGAAAATATCCAAGAAATTGATCATGACAATAACTTACGGCTGGACAATAAAACAATAACAATAATTATCGTGATTTTTTTTTTTTCAATAGCAATATAACAAATGTTTAATAAATATTCAATAAATGTTTGCATTTATTCACTTGAATCAGACACGAATTTGGAAAAAGGACTGAAAAAAGCTTAATTTTACTCATGGATATTTGTTAACAAAAATTTTATCATAATTGTTTTGAATGTTCTGCCTCAGATTTGTGAAGTGATCCACTGTTTTGCCTCAAGTGTCAAGAGTTTAAACCACAATTAACGATCAAGTTTCTTTAACTAAGGAGCAAAAATCAGCCTTTCAACTTGAAAGAAATAACAATGTGATACTTATCGTGATAATTATCGATATCGAAAGATGTGAAACCTTTTATCGTGATAACATTTTTGGCCGTATCGTCCAGCCCTACAATAACTGTTGCAGCCCTAAGCAGGACAAGAAGATATCCAAGAGGCATGTTTTAAAGTAGGGTAACCTCCTGATAGGGTTTCAAATGATTGGTCGACGTAATCGACAATGTCGACTCTAAAAATTTGTCAACGCGTCATTTCAAAGATGCCGTATAAGGGAGAGATAGCAATCTTCTTATAAGAACCTTATAAATCTTATTTACAGTCTATGATAAGAACATTTCTGGTTGTTCATTTCTAACGGCAATGCACTCACGAAGAAGGAGCTTTCATGCGAGAAGCGGAAAGCAACGGAGAAAGAGGCGAACAGCAAAAGGTTTTTTCTTTTTCTACGAAGTTTTCTACGATATTTCATCACTAAATACACTTTTGAGAGGTTTTGAGGTGAGAAATCAATTTGAATATTGGCAATTTAACAAAAGTTGATGGCGAATCGAAAATGTGCTCAACCTTTTTCCGGGTTGAGAAGCTCCACAAGCGCCCGCGAGGTTAGCGGCGCCAGTCGGATGGCCAGTTACGCCCACAGAGCGCCCTGGTCCCAGAGCACAGCAGCAGCAACAACAGAGCAGCAACGACAGAGGAAAGGCCACAACTGTAAGATAGTTTCAGTGTTCATACCGTCGTTACAATCTGAGTAATGGTTTAAAGTAGATCAAGAAACATCTGGCTCGTGATGAAGCCTACAGAACATTCTCCACTAACTTATTGCCTAAAAGTTATAAGCACTTAGGAAAAATAAACTACAGACGTAGTACTAAAGGTGACTGTTGCTTTAGTATTCTAAATACACATTACATTGTTAGTGTACAGCTGTGGTGAAAGTACTTGCTTTTTATTTGCTTCAATTTTATATAGTTTGATAGCAAAACTCGTTGTTAAACACTTAAAATTTGTATAAATCAGTGAATGTCTTCCGTGGTTTTCCCCTGGTGTTGATTCTGGTGTTCATTCTGAATAGTAAACCTCGTTCACTTCACCATGGTTAACGTTAGCTGCGTGTTGGAGATCAGTAATTCACTTGAAAGATATTTAATTGGTTAAATGGTTTAATAAAGGTTCGTGTTAGGCGGTGACAAGAATAATCATGACTAGTTGACTAATCGAATAAATAACAGGATCGGACTGGTCCTTCTTGGTGTACCCTGAGTTCAGGTACTAGAATTTTATTTCTTTAGCCCAAAATCATAACAGAAGTTATCTCATTGCACTTTGTATATAGAGCTATATCTGGACCAAACTAATATTGTAATATTGTCTTGAACATATGAAAATCCCTAAGAGATGTTGCAACACAGCTAGCGATATTATGGTGGCTTCTTCTGATTGGACCCTTAGGTGAGCCCACGTGGTGAGAGCTGCAACGATTAATTGATTACTTGTTGACTGTTAAATTTATCGCCAACTATTTTAATATTGGATTGAATAATTTTTGAAGGAAACACATTCTCTGATTTCAGCTTTTTAAATGTGAATGTTTTTTGTTTCTTTGCTCCTCTGTGGCAGTACACTGAAAATCTTTGGGTTGTGGACAAAAGCAAGACACTTGAGGACGTCATCTTGGGCTTTAAGAAACACTGATCTAGATTTTTCACCATTTTCTGACATTTGATGGAGCGACAATGAATATAATCGTTAGTAGCAGGCGTAGTACTGGTCAGTGTCGATCACAGCCAGGCGCGCATGTCTGTGTTCATCAGTTTTATGTTGCGTGACCTCCATAGTTTTTGGGGGACTCTAAACAGATGTCAAAATCAAGGCAGCAGTGTGGTTCTTTCTGTTAAAGAGTTTTTTTGTTGTTGTTTTTTTATTGATGAGAACAAATCTACAAAGAGTGCAGACGTGCTCAACACTTAGTTATACAGACAAAAACAATAAGAACAGCAGAAAACATAAATAAAAAAACAAACAAAGGAACCGTATTTCTCTTAAAAGAGTTTGCTGTACAGTTTAGCAGTTTTATTAATTTGTTTGAGTTTGAGTTTGATTTACTCGCATAAAAATCCAATAAAATTGTGCCTAGTTTTTTTGTTGTTTTGCACGTTGTTTGTAACTGAAATGTACCGTGTAAGATCAATACATTTTCAAGTCAATAGGAAAATTATCATGTTCAAAATATGCAATGACATTTTTTCACTCAATTTTAATATTATTTTCAGTTTCACAAAATATATATACTTTCATCCAAAGAGTCCAAAAAGTAATTAAATAAAACAAATAAAAAATACATTTTTTAAAAATGTAAAGCAATTTATTGGGTTAATATTGTGTAAAGTTTTGATGTGTACTTATTTTAATCTTATTGTTAATAGAAATTTTCTATGGGTATAATCATGCACTCTGCCTCTAGACTGTAATCTCTTTCAAATATTATCTCCTCTAATCCAAGCTGAAGACATCATCAGGGTTATTTTTTCAGAGCGCCGTGCGTCCTCATGGAAAGGTTAACACACTGAAATAGTAACACACACCCCTGCAAGGTTTGAATAACCGTGAGAGCTAGACCTTTAAGACCTCGACCGCGTGCTCGATGTGTCGGTGTGTGTTTGCGTCTTGCGTCCTCTCCGAGCTCTCTTCTCTCCGCTGCCGCCCAGCTGCAGGTCCGTCAGCCCCACTCCAACTTAATCTTCCTTCCTTGAAAGTAATTTTAGGGAAGCAGATTAGCCGCATGGGGAACGAAAGCCCCGTCTACCCCACAGTTACTAGCTACTGTGTAAATAATGGGACTGGCTGTGTCGTCCTTCTCATGAGCCGATCGGTGAGCCGATAAAATATTTACGACTGCAGGACAAAAAATGTTTAGGCGATGGGCCATTGAGAAGAGTAACAATCATGAATAAATTAAGCAATGCCAAAATAAATAGCGTTTGGTACTGTGAATGCATTTTGCCTTGTTTAAAAATAGTTTTTTCATCATAGTGGCCTCATTGGGTTTAAAATGCTGACTTTGAGTTCTGCACAGAGTTCTTGGCTTGACCTTGTAAGACACCTACATCCTCACACCCACCCCTCCTTACCGTAACTGCTTCTTCCTCTCTAAAACATATGCAAATTTATGAAAGTAGGCTACAGACATCCCCTCGTGTTTGCTTCTCAGGCGTCTGTGCTGCGGTGTTTGGAAAAAGGGAAGAGACACTTCCTCCCGCATCTGCTTCTCTTCTTCTAATCATGTCTGGATCGCATCTGATTCCCTGACACTGACCATGTGGCCGAATAGACCTCACAGATTCACTAACCAGGAGTATATATGGTCTCTTGGTCTGCGGAGAACAGTTAAGGTCATCAGGCAGCATGTGAGAGAAATCAGAGCAGGATGCGTTCCCCTGCAGCTGAGGCACCAGGAGTCTGCTGCAGGATGAGGAATCCTGCATACTGAATACTGCTTGTACAGATGACATTTGCAGCTACTGCAGGAGGAGATTTTTACACAACTTCAAGGTTTCAGCCCATATATGTTGTCCACATTGTGTGATCCCATCCACTACTGCTAATTCTCCAGCTGAGCGCCAATTAACAGTTGCACAAGATGAGGACGCAACAAGATGGACTAATTAAAAGAGCTCCAGCTCAGATGATGGGACGCCATGTGGAAAGCATGATGGAAATCAGACATTCCTGTTAGCTTCATGTGTTAATGCGAGGAAGGTTACATCCTCCTCGTTGCTCCGCACACATCTGATGTTTGGGCTGACGCCAACTTTTCTAGTTTTCTGTGACTGCTCTCCTCCAACACTGGGCGGATGTTTGATTTCTACGTGGAGACTGCAGAAGCTGATGGTTGAGTGCCACATATAACAGATCAGGATAAACAGGAAGATAAATAGTCAATGATTCAATTTGGGATTATCACTTTCTTTTCATATTACAAAGAAGAACCAAGAAGCTAACAGTGAAATAGAGCAACATCAGTCTTTAGAGTAGCAGTGCTCCCTGTGGATCAGTGCTCAGAGTAAATTCACATGTAGCTGGACATCTAGTTGATAAATTATGCTGATTCTCCGTACTGTACTTTCAAATATAATCTATATTTGATTAAACTCATAACTGCTTTGCCCCCTAAACATACATTTTCTCATAGCTTAATGAAATCATGTATAAAATGTAAAAAAAAAAAAAGCAATTCATGGGTGCAGATTAGGCTGTTCAACATGGTGGTGCATCTAGTTTAAAGACACTACGTTCTGTGTATGCGTTGGGTATCTACCTCACACATACGGGAAAATGTTTTTAAAAGAAATAACATTTTAAAGGCTGATGATGGATCTAATCTTGTGTGGTATCACTGTAACAATGTGGAACAAGCTTTAATAACGACTTTTAGGTCCTATAGATCTACCTCTTTCTTCTGTGCTTGGCCCGTTGGCTAGAGGTGGAAATGAGTTTTATAATCGCTGACCAAACAGTACATTTGTTTGTTTTTTTTAAGCTGAGCAATCAAGACACGGTTCATAACATCGCAACATTAGGCCGCTGCTTCTGACTGGAGCATTTAATCACGTACGTTTTTAAGAAGATGTAAAGAAAGAGAAACTGGTTGCAGTGGTCGTCCCTCCTGTCTGGCCCTTTGTTGTGTGACTACGCTGTAAGAAATAAGGTGCAAAGTTCTCCATTTGTGCAACTAACATCAAATAGGTTTTGAAGGAAGAGTCAATCAGGTCATGTTTCAATCAGCAACAGGAGGAAATATTGTTTCTCGCAGTCGTATTTAATTAGTTTTTTTCATCAAATTATCTTATCTGCTCATAAAATATCTTCTCTACTGCCTCATTAAACTTAAGTTATGGTCTTGTTTAGGCACTGGCAGCACTAGGCTGTAAGGATAGTGAAAGATCATGGTCTGGTTTAATACAGAAGTCTGCAGTGACTTGAAGCCTGACGCACAACTGAACTGAATCCTCAATCTTCCCCTAACTGTAGCCAAAGTAAATCTAACCACTGATAATGTTGTGTCCAGACAACAAACCTGCAAGGAAACTCTGTCCTTGGAAACACAAAGAGGGAACATCGTATTAAAACTGCTGTAACTTTCTAACCATTTTAAGGGACTGCTACTGGACTTTGTGCCTCATTTTGAAGTGTAACCAAAGACTCTGTCAAATCACATACGGCTTGTGAGTATTGAAATACTTTACAGAAGCCACACGCGCCCTTTAATTCACTGAAAAATATACCCTTTCATACTTGCTGTGTTTTGTTTATTTTTAAAGGTCCTACTGTGGACAGCTCCTGGTGCTGAATCACGTTTTCAGCGTCCATCTTTCTTTTATAATAAATAAATAAATATGTTATCTTTAAAAGGAGATGCTGCCTCTAGCGTAACCCAATGGACTGAACTCAAAGATCACGTCCAATCCCGCTGTCAGAACTTTTCAGTGGGTAAATAAATAGTTCAACAGCTGCACTCTGCTCTGATGCGTTTCCATCAGGAGTTTAAATAAGTCAGCCAAACACTTCTAGGCCTTTGTTACTCCCAGCTGGCTAGAATATATATATAATCAGACAAAACAACACAACACTTTACAGAGTGATCCATACTTTCAGGGTTTGTGTCTTTTTTTAAACAACATAATATTAGAACAGAAACAGAACGTGGTTTGTTTCTCCACTGGAAGTGCATAGCCTGTGTGAAAACAGGAAGAGAAAACGTTTTTTAAATAAAACGAAAATTATTTAAAAAAAATTAACTCAAAAGAAGGGCATTTCAGGGAACAATGTGCAATCCACTTCTCCCAAATTTCTCCAAATTTAGTAACATGGAGTCTCAAGGGGGGGGGGTCAGGGTTAAGCCATGTCTTTCACTGCTTTTGAAGCTGCTGTGTTTAATATTCCAAATATGTATTTTAATTTAAAATTTGTACTGAATGCAGAAAATTCTTTATAATCACTAATTGTGTACAGACATTACGCCAGAAGGTATGAACCTTCGCACAGGACCAAAGCAGGTTGTAATGACTGGCTTCCTGAGATTCATAATTTCTCCAGCAGCCAGAAGAGCCTGACAGATGGGACTAAAGTACACTTCCAGCCAAGAACTCTCCATGTGTTTGAGCAAGATATCTTTCATTGGAATTCACAATACTTTGACCAAACCTCCATAAGAATGTAACAATTAATTTTAAAACAATTAGTTTTTTTTTTAGTAATACTGTTTTTAATCTTAAAAAGATTGACATTTTTAATTTACAAGATCAAAATGGCCAAAAGCACTAAACAATAATTGAATGAATACGGAGAAGGAAGAAGTTGTGTAATCGACAGTAAGATGAGCTCACAGTGAAGCCTGTGTTTACGCTGTCATTGAGCTTGGCTCCAGCTGCTGTTTTTCACGTCCTTGTCCAAACAGGTATCTGCTCGCTCTATACTCCTTTTTCTTTGATTAAAATCACAGAAATCAGAGGCTTGTTCTGGCTGTGATTGTTTTCTGTCATTTAGGCAAACCTGATTAAAGTGCTGTTGAAGTGCTCTGCTGAAGCCTCGCTGCCGCTGGAGCTGGAGGAGAGGGCAGTGATTGTGTGTGTTTGTCCGTCCGTAGTCTGAACTCAGCAGCACACGTACTTTGTTTGATTTGTGTGGGTATCACGTAGGGATGGGACGATTACCGGTTTCACGATAAACCACGATAAAACGTCCTGGCGGTTAGTATTATCGTTTAAAATTGAATTATCATAAAACCGTGAAATCCGGCCCAGCCAGAATCAGTCTGGACGCAGCCGCTGAGCAGGCGTACGCATGCAACGCCGTCGCGAGAGCGAAGACATGGCGGAAGGCAGTGTCAGTGATCAGGAGATTTTTCAGCCATCCAAGAGGACAAAATACCAAATTACTCTTGATCCACCTCGTCCCGAGATACCCCGGTATCGGGTCGGTAATCTATTTGCGCTTTTAAAGCTGGTTTCCGTCCAGAAACAGCGGCGATTCGTGTCCGTATAGACCGTTCGGCGCGCCGCCATCTTGCCGGCGGCCTACGGAAGCCGTTGGGTTCATTTTAGTTTCGCCGCTACCTCAAATTCTCTCATAGAAGAAGAGCATGTTCGGTAGAGGCGGACTTTATCGGTCTCTGCTGGCGAACCGTAGCAGGTACAACCTCATGCAATATAGCATTTTTTAGAGGAGAATCAGACCGTCAGTCTGAGCATCAGTTCTTTTTGAATATTTCCATCTCTTTTTAACAAAACCGTGATAATATTGATAACCGTGATAACTTTGGTCACTATAATCGTGATATGAAATTTTCATACCGTCCCATCCCTAGTATCACGGATGAAGTGCGGTACGAGCATTAGCCTTTAACCAAAGTGGGAATGAAACTGTTTCTTAATGTCGGCCTGTTCCTCAGTAACACCTCAATAAAAGTAGATTTTGTTATGATTGATATTTTTTTTTTTATTTAGATTATTTTATTTAAGTAAAACTAGTGCTAATACCTAACAGTAAAAATACTGTCAAGTGAAAGTACTGCATTGAAAATGATATAGTTAGGAGAAAGTAATAAAGAAGAAAAATGTCCCCTGTGACTGTTGTGCTGATATATATTATAGCATTAGATTATTATTACTTATGCATGAATGTAAAAGCAGGATTTTAGTAGTTGTTTGAGGTTGGACTTTTTTGTGTCAAGCTGGATTTAATTCATTATAGATTTAATCAGGGAATACTTTTCTCCATTAATTGATTGTAAAAAAAAAAAAAGGATTTTGTCTGTCCAAACCTCAGAATGGTTAAAAAAAACCATTTAAATAATCAAAAGGAAAAACAGCAAATCTTCACATTTCTGAACTATGAAATGTTTTTACATGAAAAATTTCTTAAACATAGTTGGCAATTAAATGTCGATCAAAACAACTAATGTCCTAGCTGTACTTGTACAAACTGTTGGGTAGTTTAATTTATAACAAAACATCATATTCTTTAAAGTCTTCGTATGTTTTGTGTGTTAAAATCTTAATTTGTATAGTAACTAGTAACTGAAGCTGTCAGATAAATGTAAGGAAGTAAAACACACAATATCTCCCTCTGATGTGGTGTCATGAAAAGAAAATGCTCAAGTACAAAAGCTCTAATTTGTACATAAGAACAGTACTATAATATGTAATTGTGATTATTCTTAGTGACTTTCCACCACTGTTTTACACAGCATTTGCTTGATAAATGAACAAGAAAGAGAAACCCGGCTAAATAAAGGTTACAAGAAATGTCTTGAAATTTAAACTTCTAACTTTGTTTTTTTTAGATGAATCTAATAAAAACATTTATGTTTGAAGAAGAAAGTGAAAACGAGTGCAGTGTACGGCATGTGGTAATTAATTGATTTGATCTGTAATGAACAACACAGACACAAAAAACAAGAAAGCCACAACAAGATGCAGATTCCCTCCAACATGGGTGTGCAAAATAGAAATATAAAATGAAAATAATACCATAGCTTTTTAAACAAACAAGGTTTTGCTTGAGTTAATATAACTTGTGAACACTAATGAAAGTGATGACATGCACATTTTATGGTTGTGGCCATTAATAAAAAACTACATAGGTTGGTTACTGCAGTGCAGCGGGAGGAGCAGCGGCCCAAAGATCTTCACTCAAACAGTGTGAGACCAGACGCCCTGCAGAGAAACCTCATTGGCTGCTTGCAAGAGCATAATTTAGACTGAGACCGGGGTGGACGTGTCCCCAAAACCTCTCTGAACAGCCACCATTAGTCCAGAGAGGAGAAGAAAAGTCAGAGCAGTGAACTGCAAGCTAGTCGACATCTTAACGCCCTGGGTTTTGCCTGTCAGGTGACCCTACCTTTCTATGTGGAGGGAGGCGCCTGCTTTTATTATGAAAATCTCCAATAACCTATAGTCTTCATATCATGAGTTGTTACTGTCAAGGTTCCCAATGCCTGAATCTGTCCATCTGGCATCAGAAGTCAAACAAGCCCACATACATGATGATGAAATTACAGAATCGGGGTTATCCAGGCCTGAGACCCGACTCCAAGAATATCCTTAGAATCTGGAAGGTTTTTCCTTGTGTGATTTTTTTGTGTCTTCGTTTGTGGGCCAGAATATTGTATTTCAGTCCCTAATAGACGTCTGAAATTCTTCTTTAGCTTAATTAAACAGAACGAACGTAATGAAATGTTGTGACAGCCTGAAGGTTTCAGAGCTGTGTCTCTGTGAGACTGACACAGAAAAGCTCCTCTGAGTGTGGTATAATTGTAATTTTGGATATTATCCCTGACTGTGGGAGTCGAGATCAAGGACTGCCTGCGTTGCTTTCCCCGTGTATGCTGAAAATACTGGAATCTGCTTCTTCATAATAACCAGCTCCTTCAGCTGGGATGAATGTTAATGTGCACAGAAGAGTGGGAGGAGAGGGAGCAGTGTAGGAAGAAGGAAAAGCACGTGTAGTCCTATCTGAGCCTGCAGTGTGGAGACGTAAAGTGCAGCTGCGCCACCTACAGGCCGCTCACTGTAATGTCAGCATGTAGGCGTACTTGCTTAAAGATGGAAGCCGATCATTTGTGCTGTACTGCCCAGACACATCACCTTTTGACCTGCTATCTTTTATCATGTCTGTACAAATGTGTGTTAATATTGAGTCTGTAAACTGGAGTTTCATCATAAACGTAACATCCCTGCTTTCTTTATTTCAGAGCCCAGTATTGGTGAAGTCCTTCCAGACCCCGAAGAAGACATAAACCAGGTAGAGTGACTCTGCATGTCTGTTTCCCTGTGACTGTATGTTTATGTTTAAATGGAATATGAAGCAGGTTTCGCTTCCCCTTAGAGTTACGGGCGGTCAAAATTGAAGCAGCAGATATTCTGACCTTTAGACCAGAGTGTGACTCCACAAACAACCGGGTCCTACATTCACCATCGTGCTTATTTTGCTTAGATCCTCTGCTTGTAAATGTCCATGTGTTTCAAACTTCATGCCGTCAAGTCTTTCTGTCTCCATGTACATTTAGCAGACGCTTTTATCCAAAGTCACTTACATCTGAGAAACAACATGCAAGCATCAACAAAGCATCAGTAAAGTAAGAGATCTACAAATAAATAATAATAATAAATACGAGTAAGAGCTGTTTGGCCTCAGTGGGGAAAATAACGGGGGAAAGAAGTAAGAGTCAATGAATAGTTCAATCAAGAAGAAGAAAAAGAGCACAGGAAGTGCATTTTTGAGGTGTTATAAGGGGAAGTGTTCTCAAATTTTCAAGAGCTTGTTGAAGCTCCAAGCTGAGATGATGACATCACTATGACATCATCAGGGTTATTGGCCCCAAAGCCACAGAAGATATTATATATATATATATATATATTATATAACTGTTTTCACAGGCGACCTCGTCCTACTTTTGATTTGTGAATGGTATTTTAAGTGTAAAAGTGTTTGAATGCCTCTTTCAAGCATTGGCTGGTATTAAAGGTTAATTGGAATTTGACTAGTGTGTAGTAGGACAGCGGTACGCTGTAGCATGAAGTGATGTATTTCTGTTTCCATCGTTGCTGTTTTGCATATTTGTTTTTACTGATAAAACTCCACATATGCTGCAGTTCTTAACAACTTTAATAACTCCTCTGCAAACTGGCCACAACAGCACCGCCCTGTGGCAAACTAGTGAAAACACCTGTAGGGGTTTACCACATACACAGGCAGGTTTGAACGGAGAGCAGAGAATTTTGGTCCGATGTAGTACGCTTATCTTCACAAAGTTCAACTTTGGTGACCGCCAAAGCCTCTACCGACAGCAAAGAAGTGTGTGTGCGTTCACCTCGGCAGACATTCGTGCGTGTGTGAACCTGTGTGACCGTAAGCTTCTACGATGCCAGGCCATATTCGCTCACTGCTTTTCTTGACAGTTTGTACTGATTTTGATGCTATGTTCTCGTATCACGGCGAAGCATCGATTTTAAAATACATTTCTAGCCAAAAGAAAGACTTGGCAGTAATGTTGCATTACTTGCTGACACACAATAAATATATAGGCTCCTGTTAAAATGATCTATAGTGTGCACGGTGCACAATCTGGGTGCAAAGTAAAGCACAAATGGGTTGTATTTAGTCTCTTAATTAATCACAGGAGTGTGTTGGGCATAAATATGAATTAAACCAATCAGAGTGTCTCTCCCTTTTAAAGCCTGCACCTGGTGCATTGCTATTCAAATGGCGAATGAAAGGGGAGTGCATCGAAGGTCTCTCTGAAGCAACGAGTAATATTAGGCAGGATTTCATTTAATTCAAATGTACTGTAGCTCCTTGGAGGATGAGCCTTTGAGAAAGCTCAACATCTGTCTTAATTTTCACTCGAATGACTTCATTGAGTTCCCTGGAAACGAAGGGCCTTCATAGTGTACCCTTCCACAAGTGTGGAAATGAGGCCGTGCAGGTGTAACTGACACTAAGTGCACTGAGGCTATTTAAAGGTTTAAAGGTTATTTGTATGTAACCTGTGGAGAGTTTAGTAGTTGATGGTTTCACTGTAGCCCAGAAGGGGGCAGTGTTGGCTTTCAAACTGCCGTGGCATCACTACAGTTTTCCTTGAACATGCATTATTTTACAAATCCTTTCTATTTAATAAAGCCTGTCTTCATACGTTATAGACTAACATACAATGTAAAGGAAATGCAATAAAACAGAAGAGTTCATATTGTACAAATATAAACACACACAAGATTGTTGTAGTGGTGATGAAGAACACCTGACAAAAAAAACCCTTGGGGTACATTGGTAGTTTCTGATTCTGCCACTAGGAGTCACCAAGTGAGCAAAAAAGCTGCATCCACTCAGGAAGAGCTGCTTATAACAAAGGCTTTCTTTTCTACGTCTGTAATCTCAAAGCTCAAGCTGAAGCTCTGTTCTCAGACTTGAGAAAGCTCTTCTAGAGACACAGACAGCAGCTCTTACTCCTCATGACTAGTTAGATGCTATTTTAAAATATTATAGATGCTTGTTTTCCTCCAGTGATCTAGCAAGGACACGTGGGTTATTTTGGTGTAGACTTGGCTTTTACCAGAAGCGCATGTCATCTTATAAACCATACACTATTCACCATCACCGGTGCGATGCACCATCAAAGGGGGGTGGGTCGTTATTGCAAACATGTCAAACCCCTGAGAAAAATACCTGTATTTTTAACAATGAACGCTTCACTAAATGATTCATCAGTTGCTGTTTGGTGATGCGCAGGTAGGGTATAGAGCTTTTTCACTGAAAACTGCTGCCTGTTGCTGAGGAGCTGGTGGGAACGCTGAGGGCTGGAAAACCAAAACAATGAAAAAAAGAACGACAAAGAGCCTCAGCGCTTCAGAGGTGGTGATAATTGGTAGTTTGTTTGTCACTCCACAACCCCATTTACATCTTACGTAAGACGCACTTCCCCCGCAGGAAGTTTACCCAGAGACGAGGAAGTTTTCGAGGAACTCACTGCGTTTCCACCGCAGGAACCAGGGTCTAAATTAAGTTCTGAGGACTTTATTTTACCCCCCAGAAAGACCCTGCTAGGTGGGTAGTACTTTCCAAAAGAGCTGGAACTTTGGGGGGGGTGGGGCTTCCAGTGTTGAACATGTCTGATTGGTCGAGTTGAGGCTACTCTATTTAAGTCGAGCATTTCAGGCATTTTGAATCCGCTTTGCTACTGCTGGTGTCCTTTCCTTGAGCCGAATTACCACGGAGGTCGTCTCCGCTCCAAAAAAACAGACCCAGCAATTAAAACATTAAAAACACTGAATAAACAACAATAAACGGTAGGGCTGGACGATATGGCTAAAAATGTTATCACAATAAAATGTTTCATATCTTTCGATATCGATAATTATCACGATAAGTATCAAATCGTTATTTCTTTTGCGTTTTATGGCTGATTTTTGCTCCTCAGTGAAAGTTGAAGAAACCTGATGGTTAATTGTGGTTTAAACTTTTCTTTATGGTTAGAAAATGACAAACATTTGATTCCTAACAGTGGATCACTTCACAAATCTGAGGGAGGACATTCAAAACATTGATGATAAAATCTTTTTCATCCAAATATGCACAAGTTTTTTCTGTCCTTTTTCCTCAACAAAATAAACATCTTTAATAATAATTATTTTATCGACCATCCAGACTTTCTCTAAATAAGGTTACAAAGTTATTACTCGCAATATGAGCTTGTTTGTTTGGTTAAAACAAGTCGAGCTAGGTCCTTCTTGTGCATTTTTTGCATCTACAATTGCATTTGTCTATCTGAACACTGCCTTATAGGGATTGTTTTTATTGAATGAGAAACTACGATCACGAAGCCATGACAGGTGTTTGATATCAGAGCAGTACCTTAACATCTTTGGTTCACTGAATTTGTAGTTGTGTTGTTTTATCCACTCTTACTAAGTCGTGTTTTCTTTAATGTCTTTGCTGTTTCCCCGGTGTTTAGCACTTTAGTGTTTTTTTGCAGCTACTTGTCTAATGCAGCGTCACATGCATATTCAAAAGGCATTTTTTGGTATTTTTTCAAGAGCAGTTGCTTGCCAAGCTCATCATAGCCCAGGGTACGGATAGAGAGAGAGAGGAGAGTTTGGTAAGGGGGGCAGGAGACATCCCAGCCCATTTATCTGACAGCCATTTACCACAGCGAGCCGATGTGCCAGCAGCTCTGTGCCTGCTTCATGGTAGACTGGCTGTCCCTCCCCCCTCCCTCCCCTTCTCTGTCCAAAGTTGTTTAGGGATACTCTACACTTAGCGTTAGGCTGAGAGTGGGGAGCACATCAGAGCCTGCAGGGTAGCTGAGGGGACATATCGGCGTCTGTGAGCCCGAGCCATGGCTCTGCTGCTGGACAGCTCCCACACCACGGCAGCCTACTACTGCCTGATCCGCCGCAGGTTCAAGAGGAGGAGGAAGAAACGCTCCGAGCGCAAAGGTATCCTCCGTGCTGCACCTGCTGCTTCACTCGTCTGTCAGTCTGTTTGTGTTTTATAGGAAAACAGTGATTTTAGAACTGCGCTGCTGTTTGGAGGATTGCGGCTGCTCATCATGGGAAGGTCAGATGAATCTCAGAGGGCTTCTGTTTGAAATGATTGGTCTGTTTCGGGAGCTGCTTGTTGTCCTATACTTTATGTTGTGCTGACGCCTGTGCTGAATAAGTGCTCTGGTTAGAACAAGGCATAACTGAATTACCTTGTATCTCTGATGCCACTAGTTACTGTGTTTTTTTCTTTGTTCTTTTGGTGGTTATCTTTTTATAAAGTTTTTTATTTTACCTCTATAGGAATCAATTTAAATGGCTTTGTCATGGAAACAGCACAAGATAATAGATTTCAAGAGTAAATTATGCTTTTATTCTTTGGTGAATAATATAATATGTTTTCATCAAAACCAAATGTATTTAAGGTCTTTGTTGGTATTTGTTTTGGAACTAACTAACATCAAAACAAAGATGCATTTCAGTATTTGTGATGTGCTAATTTCACTGTCGGGAATGATCTAACTGCAGATATAGAGTTATTGGTGCCGATAAATGACAGCTATAAGAAATAGAGATCGATCATGAGTGTTGTGACCTTTTATAGTTTGTCCACCAGAGGGCGCTTTGCAACTCTCCCGCTGGCAGCACACGTGTTTAGAACGCCACAAATCCACCACAAAGCAAACCAATCAGCAGGCATGATCAGATATTCTTTCGTTCAACTACTATTTATAACAACAAAAAGTTTATTTTTAAACTAAATTGTCTCATGTTATCTTGGTGAGATCTAAATACTACACATAACAAATCTTAGGAGACATTATTACCACCCATATTTACGTTTGTTGTGGCGGCGCCCTCTAGTGGTCCTACGACGGTAGCAAAGAAGGACTTTGCGTGACTTTTAAGGTGATGATACACAGAGCAACTTTTAGAGCAACCGTGCAGGGCAACATTGCCGTCAGTGGTAATGAGTAAAGATTACTACTCCGACACCCGGCCCGCACTGCTGCTGTCCGTTCAAAACATAGCTGGACTTGCCGCTAGCAAGATTGACTTCTGTTATTTCATAATAATACTTTATTAATCCAGCAAGAGGAAATTCAACGTTTTTTTACTCTGTTATTATAATTCATAGGTTCAAAATACACACACATGCCACCTTCAGCAGTGTCCAGATCTCTGGTCCAAGCAGGACTCAAACCCTCCGCTTTCCAAGCCGAAGCCCTTACGCACTGAGCTACTGCTGCCCGATTGACTTTGGTGATGTGACTTTAAAGAATTTACTTACTTTAAGCCAAATCACAACATTCTCCTAAACCTAACCAAACTGCGACCAGTTCACAACGATAACCACGTGTTTCATGTCACGTGACTTTGCTTGGTCGCAGATCAACAACCTTATTTTGTTGTTTGGGTTGGAGGGCAGGTTGAATGTTAGATAATAATTTCTTAAACTCTATTGTCCAAGTCATCTGGCTTCTTTTCTATTTTTTGACAAAACACAAACCATGTTTGGTCTGGACATGCAGGGTCTCATGACTGCGGGCTGCTTACATGTGGTATAGTTTTGTATGGCTGTGGTCAGTTACTGGCAGTGACTGAGCTGCGAACTGGTGCAGGTTCATGCAGTGTTGCTACATGAATTGATACCAGACGAGAATGGTGTAGGTGTGAGTCAAGAAACACATTTCTTACACACAATGTTGAAATAATCACTCACTGAGTGTTGATTTATCCAGAAAGAACAAAAAAAGGTCTGCAAATATTGATTTCTGTCTCTCAACACATGCCCGTCAAACCCTGCACGCTTCTGTGCAAGACATTTGGGGGAATTAATCAATAAGAAAATGCATTTGTGAAACTTTGCATTTACTTCATCACTTAGTAAATATCAGCTATGTATGTATTCAGTCTTGTATCTGGTTAAACTTGTGTTTGCTCTTAAGGCAACAGGCCAGCACTCCAGCTCGTTGGCTCTGTGCATGATTGCAGACGTCTGCTAATATTTTCACTGGCTGCAAAACTCAAGTGCACTTAATCCTCACATTAATTCAAATTTCAGCTATCACCACGAAAAGCCAAAGCAGCAGGTGCACTGCGATTTTTCATCTTTTTATCCCACTTGGGGATATTCAATTTAGCCTAACTGTTATTCATGGAGAGTGTGGTAAACAGTATTAATGTGTAAAAGCTATTGTACGTACTTTGCATGCGGGGCGAGTAAGGAGCCCATCATTTCCGTGTCCCTGCTAAGCGGGGTGCTGTGAGATGAACTGAAGTGTGAGTTTAATCTACTGGGAGCATAAGTGAATTTCAGACGAGGTATAAGCCGATGTGCTCTGTGAGGCGTGTACCGCACGCTGCCGCTAAGGGATGTGTCTGTCGGCCCAAAACCGCAGCCGCAGATCTCTGTCTGGCAAACAGACGCCGCTCTGTGATGTGGAGGAGTTGATACAGCCCCCCCAACAGCCCTGCCCTGCCCCCCCCTCCCTACTCCCTGCAGCCGGGGTTCGGCCTGAAGCTCTGCTGATAACCCAGACTCTCCTCTGAAACCCCTGAGGCTTAGGTTTGGGAGCTCCACTGGGGGCTCACAAACACACACACCTCCTCCACCCCCACTGTCCATCAAAACGCTGCATCAGACAGGCAGAGAAGGAGGCAGCACCACAGCATGAAGGTCAGACTCATGCATCTGTTTTACTAATACTGACTTTTTGTAGAAACCAGGTTTAATAAGTAGTCGTACTTGTATAGCGAGTCTTGTGACAACTCAAAGCGCTTTACAACACGTCACAATCACCCGTTCGCACACTGACGGCTGCCCTGCAAGGTGTCAACTGCTCATCAGAGTGAAACTAACGTTCACCATCACTCATAGAGCATTCTGAGGTTCAGTAACTTGCTCAAGGACACTTCAACATGCAGACTGGAGGAGCCTGAGATCGAACCACCGACCTTCCGATCAGTGGACGACCCGCTTTAACTCCTGAGCCACAAAAATGCAGGTTACTGACAGTGAGAGAACGTCGCCACAGACACAGATTTAAAATCTCTGGTGTACTGTGAAATGCAGAAAATCCCTGGTGATGATAAATCAGCATTGTATGAACTCGTTTGGCTTGAATGTAACAGGCTTTCATTTAAATGTAAAAGTCCCGCAATCAAAAAGCCAAAATATTCATTTAAAATACATGGATTTATCAGCTTAAATTAGCCCATTGGCCACGAAATGAAGATGAACCATATGATGAGAAATTTTCCTGTCAGGTGTCAAATTTTCTGCATCAACAGAAAAGTAATTAGTTAATACTAAAGAATGAAAAACAAAAGTAGCTGCAGTTACATGAACCAGTTTTCTGTGGTGATTCCTTCAAACCTTTTACACTCTCGCTGCTCCTTACTTCTCTCCTACAGTGGTGGGAAATGTATTTTGAGTCTTCACTTCAGGTAAAAGTAGCAATACTCCATTACAATGTCCTGCATTACATGTTCTTATGTAACTGAATAAAGGCCCAGTTAGCAGAGACTCCAGTCTGCATCGTTTTCTATACACTTCATTGATAAACCACAGAATTACACACTGAATGACATGTGATGAGATGACGTTGCTCTTCTGTCCTCTCCCTCGCCCACAGGTGCACTGGCTTTGTGTCTCCCACCAAAGTGTTAAGTGGACACAGGCAGAGAAAGGTGCACAAGGAGAATAGCTCTTTATACAGGTGCTGAAAGAACATGCACACAATGCTGCACAAAATCCATGCTTTTGGATTAATTTGAATAGACAGGATATTGACACTAATTTAACACCATTTGACTGAGCCATAGCCAGGATTCAACCATATCACATAATAATATGTTGCCTGTTGTAATCGTCCAAAACTAATTACCGCACAGCGGCAGAAAATGAACCTCACTTATTCTCACTGTCACTGGATGGGCTGGGTCTGTCTGACAGGATGATCAGTGCCGTGACTTCTGTAGTCATTTTGATTATAGTGACACTTAAAAAAAGAGCTGCTGCGTCACTTTGCAAAGGGACATTATAGACTTAGATTATAGATTTTGGTAATAACCTAAATGGATAAAAACAATATAAAACATCTAACCTGAAGAAGTATTTTGTGGTCCAGGTGGCGCTAATATGAACAATTTCACCATTTAAATTATCTATAATTGTTTTTATGATTTCATCATATGTTTTGGACAAACTTCATCGAAAGTAACTATAGCATGTAAAGTAGGCCTCTTTATCTGTTTTAAACCCTTCTTAAACCCATCTTTCTCTTGGCTTTGACACCTAGTAAGATGTGACTTCATTTACTTGTTTATTTGTTAATTTGTGTGTTTTATTGTATTGTTATTAATTGTACATATGTTTGGTTATTTTTCTGTACAGCACTTTGGTCAACTTTGTGTTGTAAAGCTTAACAAATAAAGTTGGTATGGTATGGTTGGTGTAACCACTAGAGGAGCCACAATACGATATTATCACAATACTTGTGTCACGAAACGATATCATTGCGATTTTAAACATATTGCGATATATTGCAATTTATTTAACTTCAAATTGTTTCCCCAAAGGAAAACTATTTTTCTCGTTGACTGAAAAAGCAACTGATTTTATTATTTTAGTACCAAAAAGTAAAAATTCTCAGACACAATTCATAGAGATCGATACTTGACCTCCGTGTATCGATACAATATTGCCACGGAAAATATCGCGATACTCTGCTGTATCGATCCCCCCCCAACCCTACTGTCAAATAAATGCAGTTGAATGAATATTTCCATTTCCTCTCCTTATCAGGCCGCTGTAGTTATCACAGAAACTCCAGTCTGTAGACCTTATTTAGAGGGATGAGCTCCCACAAATAATCACTGAAGGAGGCTCTGGCAAAACTGCTGTTTTTAAATCATATTCCTGAGCAGAGAAATCTGCCCTTTTTGGTATCGAAGGATTTTACTCAACCGTGTCTAAGTGTGCAAAGTCACATGCAGAGTTTAAGATACTTTAGATTACAAAATTTGGCTGAAATTGAAGCACTCCAATCAATGCATCCATGTGCCCACGAGTCCACCTTTAAGGAACTTAGAAATATGATTATTACCGGGGAGAAAAAACTAAAGGGGATGTTCATTAAAGTGCTAACTGTCAGAGTTGAAGACAGCTGAGAGCTTGGACAGTACTTCCAAGCGTGCAGAGACATACCCTGCTTGTTAGGCATCAGTAGACAGCACCAACCTGCGCCCTGCGCCCCCGCCTGCCTGTCCATCAGCTCCTGGTCTTGCTAATCCCGAGGCTGTGGGGTGTGAAATTCAACATCAGCCCTGAGCTTCCCGTCCTCACCCCTCGCTCTCTCCCGCTCTCTCTGGGAGATAGTGGAGGACCTGGCCTTGACTGGGGTGAGGAAAACAGTGATAGCCATCTGTTGTGCGCGGCGAGGCCGGTGATGCAGAGAGAATGGGGTGGAGGAGGGTCAGCGAGTGCAAGGGGGAACCTGAAATCTGTTATGCCGACTTTCTGAGACCTTCTGAAAAAATATAAAAGTCAGGAAAATGAATGAGCAAAGTCAAAGTCTGTCGCCTGGTCAAAGGGAGCATCGATATACAGCTGTCACACAGGCTACTTTCAGTAGCTGCAATGACAGAATTAGCTTCATTTTATAGCATCAAGGAGTGTTACAAACATTTAAATTTGTGACTAGAAAAGCCACGAACTTAGTTGTCTGGGTGTAGAGCCCCTAGAGTCGCACAGATTTATTTTATAGTTGTTAAGGAATATGAAAAGCTGCTTTACAAAGGCTTCATTTCATGTCGGGAAATTAACTTACCTGCCGTCAGAAGAGGAGACTGACAGCAACTGAATTTCGGTCCAGAGCAGAGGTAGTTCCAGGTTGTGGAAAAAATCTCCATCAGGCTCCTGCAGGTTTGGGGCCAGAGAGCAAGAGCAATGTGTTCAGATTGAAAGTGAACAGAATTTTTGCCTTAATAGTGCAAATTTCTTGTGCGGACACGTCTTCACCACGGGCGATTTTTGCATCTAATTAGATTTCCTTTGACTTTGGATGTAGGTGCGCTGCCTCTGAAATTCACTTAACATTCTGTCTGGACGTCGTCTTTCTTCGGGTGAATTGTTTTACTAGCAGTGCAGATGTCAGACAAAAAGTGGCAAGAAATATCAGTACAGAAATGCCAAAGATAAGTTTGAGATAATTCAGTGACAGTGTCTACACTGTAAAATATTTTACACACATCTTGGCCACAAAGTAGTTGTTTTAAGCTCTCAAATAATAAATAGTGGTATCAGCCTCAGAAGCATTTATCCAACTTTTAACAGCTGTTTTCTTTGTAATAATTGTCATGTGAAAGGTCTTTTTAGGACCAGTAAGGCAATAATAAACAACCTGTTTCATCCTTTAGCTATTTAAAAGTTGAAAAAATACACCTTCAGTCAACACAACCAAGAGTCACCTACATTTTGTTCAGAGTTAAGATGGTGTACAAACCTGGCAGCACCACAGTCAGATCAAACCATTGTTATGTTTGAGCCAAGCTGCTGCAGGGCAAGGAAATATTTTAAAGCCTAAGCTTATTGCTACTGAAATCACATGTTCATTTTTGGATTCAACATTTTGAATACGTCTTTATTTGTTGGCGGCAGTTTGTAATAAGGCTGTACGATATTGGAAAAAAACTGACATTGCAATAGTATACTTTTCTGCGATATATATTGCGATATGAAGAAACACAGGAATTTTCTCCAGATGACTTTGATCGCTCTATTTTAAAAGAATTAATCATCCTAGAATTATTGTGGTGATTGTGTAGGGATAATGCATAGCAAATAAAAATAAATAAGCCAATAATTTAAACAAAATGATAAACTGATCAAGATCAATATTGTGATGGCTGCTTCACTGTACATGTAAAAACCTGCTTGTAAGAACCCTTAAATCAGAGGAAATGATGCAACATCAGACAAACGTTTCTTGTAGATTAGTCATGGAAAATGAGAACCGTGCAAGTTTTCCTTTTGTATTAAGCAGGAAAAAGTTGAGGTGGTTGACTTAGTTTGACTTGCTTGCCATTGCCTTGTTCTGCGATGTGACTATTGCGCATGGACACATTGCGATGACGATGCTGAAACGATATATTGTGCAGCCCTAGTTTGTAACACACCGGGAAACGCCTTAGTGTCCTAACTGAACATAGTGCTGGAAGACCTGTAGCGTAGGATGTTTAACACAAAAGTCAGAGACAAGGAGCTGGTTGGGATGGACGGATGAACCGGACTTTCATCCAGGAGACCGGTGTTTGTTTCCTGTGTGAAAAAAAAAAGTCAGCATTAAATGTTTGCAAGTAACGTTACTTAACTTAAGTAAGTTGGGTCAAGTAATGTTATGTTAACAAAACCTTTTCCTAATCCTAAATAAATTGTGACGTTAGGCAGTTATAAAGCATAAATATGTGACGAGTTGGGAGTGAGAAAGTGTAGTAAAGCCCATAGACTTTTTAAACCTTTTACATTTACCAAACAGGAGTTGTAAAATTACCACTGTAAGGAGATGTTCTCCCATGGGAAAACATTCTCGCTCTACTGGTTCCTCAGCGTGCATGCCTCCATGTCCCAGTTGGCCACCACATGCATGTAGTCAGCAGCAATTTTCAGGCCCAGGAGGCCCCGGCCACCTGTGCTAGCGTTAAATGAAAATGAGAGTGTGTGCAAGGGGAACAGTGGGGTAGAGGGGGAATAAACTGGCAAAGTTGCACAAAATAGACAGCAGAGAGTCCCGAGGCTGACAGGAAAATATCTTACTGCAACATAAAAACATCCACAGGGGCAATGTATTTATAGAAAGTTTACATACCATGTCATATCAACGTTTTGGTTGTGGGGTCTACAATAAATCTCATCCATCCACTAAGGATGTGCAGCACATTTTTCTTTGAGCATTCTTAATTCATTATACATGTACATTCAAGTGTGGAGTGGTCTTGTTGGATTACTGTATATTTGCAGCATGCGAGGCTTAATCAGTGTGCTTATATTTGCTTATATAATTAGCTTTCTGTCAACTTTCCTCATTTGTTTTCTGTGTATGAACATCACACTTTCTTTAATGATGATATGGAATTGAAGAAAACCAATTTCATCTTGCAAACTTATGATTTATTTCACATAAACACATGTAACTGAGTTTCTAATTGGCCTTTAACATGTGACCATGCGCACGACAAAGACTTCAGACAAGAGACGGCAGTGCAATACAATGAAAGATAATTGCATGTGGTAATGCGTTAAAAATCTCAGACTCTGACTTAGACTGGCACTAAATGGATCATTTGCACGGCTAAATATTTGACTATTTGTAAAATTCAGACTCATTGGTTTCACATCTGTGCTGTTAGTACAGAGCCTCTCACTGCACTGTCAGTCCAAATGCTCTGCCACACACACACATATAGTGTGTGTAACAAAAACACCTAGAATAAATAAACCAATGTTTCCAAAATACATTAAGAATAGGACAGAAATTTAGTTATGCATTGTCTGAACTGGCTTCTTTTAGTAATCTATAGTAACAATGAATAGAACGATTATGTGTAGTGTGAAAGGAGCAGCAGCTTGTAGGGATGAACTCGCAGCTCTACAGAGTTTTTAGGCCCTTTCAGCTCATTGTTTTGGTTTTATACCAACAGGCACCGCTCTCATTTACCATGTTTCCAGCTACTGTTTCAGTTCATTCTCATCCCAGGGCGTCACACATGGACGCTTTGTCAAGACGCCTTGGTGTCACTTTTTAACTCCCTTGTTAGAGTCGTTTTTATGCGTGTTGGACTCCACGGTCAGGTTAGCACTAACGCTGTGACACGTCATAGCGGGGTTACGTTAGGCACTAAAAATACTTGATCATGGTTTGGCTTAAAATAACTTCGTTACATACATGACTTGAATTATTGAGTTAAGTAACACGACTTACTTAAGTTATATGACTTTTTTATTTTATTAATTTATTTTTAAGGACAACAACATTTCTGTAAGTGTGCCAGTGTTAGCCAGCTGGGTAATTTTCAACCACAGTCCTTTGGTGAGATGTTTAGAAGCCTTTACGTAACATCACTAAAAGGAATCATTGTTGACTTTTTGATTTACATGGGAAACAGACCCCGGTCTCCTTACTTGGACTATGTTATTTATAGTAAAGACTTTTGCGTTGAATAACGGCACTAAAGGGCTTCCCAAAGTGCGTTGAACTATGACACGAAAGGTTCTCATGCGTGTTGGTACCAGACGGCGAAAGACGTGACAAAGCGTAGCTGTTTGGCGCTCTGGGAATGAAAACATGCTGGTTGTTTTTAGTGAAAAAGTTCATTAGGATTTGATGGAAAACAAGCCAGATCTAAAAGGATTCACAAACAGGAATCCAAATGTACTGTTTGCCAGCAGGCCAATGTCTGCTGCCCTAAAGTGGCCCCCCCAAAAAATGACTGCAGCTTATTAAAACACAGGGAACATCGTTGTCAGTCTTTAGAAAGCTGTTGCTTCAGCATGATGAGAAAACACAGGAGGAGATTACCAACAACATCTTTGAAGAGCGCAGTGCTCACTTCCAGGTGATCTGCAACACACCCACCTCGGATGACTCTGAGCTAAATACATAAGCTTTATTTCATAAGTGACTCCTGTGGTTGTCGGCCCCCAGGCTTCATTTACAATGTGCTTTCAAAGCTTTCTCTCTCTGTGTCTCCTCTGCAGTGTGGAAGTAGATAATCCACTTAATTGCTTTACCTTCAGGAAGGCTGGCACTTCTCCTTAGCCCCCAATGGAGAGGGCACTACAGTGGTTTGAATAGTTTGCTGTCAGCAGCACAAATGTCTCCGGGGGTGGGGGGGCTGTGTGGTGGTCTGCATTGAAGCCCTGTTGGTTAAGTGAGTCGCATTAGCGTGTGGAATTGATACAGCATTCGCCCTGCCCCTGCAGCTACTGACAGGGCCACACAGCAAATTAAAGCCGTCATAAAGATTTCACAGAGTCCCTGTGAAAATGTTAGAAAGATGGCTGAAGCCTGCGATTGTCCTTGGGAGGCAGTGAGGAATTTACTTTCTGTAGTTCAGCAGTGCTGGTAAATCGTAAAGATATTTTTATTATAGTAGAGTTAAATGAGATACTTTTCTCTTTATTAGTGTAGCATCAGTGATGAATGAATAAAAAAAAGAATAAATGCAAATAATGTGAGGATGGATCTTTTTAAAGGAAGCAGTCTATAAAATGTCTTATTTCTCTGCCTTAATCTTCTTTGCATATGTTATCTTAGTGTTGATAATCCTAAATGGTTAGACATTAGATGTATAACATCTGATGGCCGTGCAAAATGAGATTCTGGCACAAAGTTCCCGCATCACCTCACAACAACTCCCTTGACCAAGTTCCTTCTCCATGTGCACCCTCTATCACTGAAGTGTTAATAGTCTGTCTCAACACAGAGCTCATTGTCAACACATACGGAGAGACAGACATAAAATAAATCCTAAACTATTAGGTATTACGTTTTCTTCCACAGGGGGAAGGTGTACATTTGCCACAAACACTACAAAAGTTAACTTTATTGTCTGTCACAGGGTAACTTTTCCTTTGACGAGGCTCAACATTGAAACAATTCAATGAACACACACACCCAAGATGGAACTAAAAGACTCAGACTTTTCTACACTCAGATTTAACTTATCAATGACAAAATAAATAACATTGTTAAACAAATGATAGTACAGTGTCTTTTTATTTATGTTTGTTCAGTGTGATGATCGCAGAGGGAATAAAATATTTTTCTATAGATATTCCAGAGGGACTTGGGACCTGATGGCAGTAACTGGAAGGACTGTTGAAGGGGGTTTGATGGGGGTCCAGCGTGATCAGAGTTGTGTTCTTGATTACTGCCTGGGTGTACAGTTCAGAGCCAGTTCTTTTGCTGGCCTGATTAGTTATGCAGGAGAGTTTTGTTTTGTTTTTGATGGTGAGGGTGTTGTATCAAGATGAAATGTTGAAGGTGAGGATGGATTTAATTAGCGTCCTGTAAACTAGGGTTGAAATGTCCTTGCTGACATTAAAAGTCCTCAGCTTCCTCAGCAGGCGCTGCTGGGCTTTCTTGTACGCAGAGTCGGTGTGCTGGGAAAAGGACAGGGAGGTGTCTGTCTCCATCCCAAAGTAATTTAAATAAATGCACTTGTTCCACCAGCCTTCATTACTGAGGTGTTTGGAAAACGCTGTGTCTGGTTTCTGTCTGATCCCACAGCACAGTTCTTTGGTCTTGGTGATGTTGAGCTCTAGGGAGCTTTCACGACACGTCCAGACCCGGTTGTTTACTACAGAACACCTGGTGCCAGTCAGGTGGGCCACTAGGACCATGTCATCAGCGTACTTTAAAAGTGTTAGGCTATTCCCTCGCTGCTGCAGGAGATGTTGTTGGTGTAAACAGAGAAAAGAATGGCAGATAAAATGCAACCTTTGGGGAGATCAGCACTTTAAACTGCTAACTTGTAGTTAAGTGTAGCATCATTCAACTTGACCAGTTGATGTGCCCGTAGGAAACACTGGCCAGGTCACGTAGACAAAAGACATTGGTCTTGTTTCTGTCAATGTATTTTTATGCGCAGTTTCAAGTATCGCATTTGAAAAGTTTGTTTTTTGCGCTCTGTAAGAGTTAATGAGCTAAATGGGAGATGGACACACCTTTGCTGAATAAGCATCCAATAATTCGATTTCTTTTCGCGCGCCTGACCTCCGCCGACAGCAGTGAACGTAACGCTCCAGTTCACGTCAAAGGGAAAACGAAAACGAACTTTAAACTGAGTGATGACAGCAGTAGTGTGGAAGTTATGGCGTTGCTTAATTTCATTACAGATCAAAACAGTCAAATTTCCTACATTTTAAAATTAATCAGTATCAAACTGCAGGCTGGAAACAAACAGCAACACAATGAACGCATTTAAATAAGCCTAATTATATTAGGCCGATTGTAGAAGAAGAGCATTTAGTGAATTTTGCATAATAACGTGTTAGATTTAGTTCCGCTACCAGAAACACCGCTCATCCCGCGCGCTCTCCGCCTGCACACCCGCCGGGCTTTATTCGCGGATGCTACTCTGGACCTGCTCAATATCCGATCCTTTTAACCTGCAATAAATATTTCTCCCTTTCTTAGTCCAGCACTTGGGTCTGCTGGCCGCTAAGTTTAAAAGATTTGGTAATAATCACTTAGTTAGCGAAGCTTCGATTATTCGCTCTTAATAACTATCGAGGCTCAAAATAACATTCGGGCCAGCCCTACATGCATGAAAACAATAAAATAGCTGCATTTCTTTGTCTTCGGACAACAACAAACATGGCCAATACCAGCTGACGTGACAGAACAATTACAACTCACCCAAATACAACAGTGGCACATCCTGATGCATTAGCGCACATCAAGATGCAAATGGTGTGTGTGTTTATGTGGAAAACTTTAGGTTGTGGGTGTTTTGACATGCATCATGTGTTGGCCTTAAGGTATCGATCCCAGTGTCTCTTAACCTTTCCACATTGTGAGACGGAAAATGATTTCCAGCTGTGTGTTTTTGTGTCACCTGCAGCCTCATTCGTTTATTTCCTTGTGTGATTGAATATGATCGGGTTTGTTTTTTTTCAATTTCATTAGGCAGATTTTGTTATGATTTTCTTGTGATCTGCTGCAAATGTCACATTTCCATCCAAAGTCTCCAGAAGCCTGTGAAAAGTTAAGTGAATTTAAAACAGAACTATCCGGACAGGTGCAGGTTAATAAGCTTTCTGTTTGTACCTTCGCAGCTGAAAAGGTCAGGCAATTATCTTGTTGAATTGAGAAAACTTTCCTGAAATGACTTAATTTTGTGATAGTCTTGTTCACAGTTAAAATGTCACATTTTAAAGCAAACTGTAGATCCTATTATGTGATTTAGGACAGTTAAATTATAGATTTAGCCATTTTCAGTGTTTTTAACTCAATGAGCTGGAATTTTATAATGAATAAACACCATTTTCAAAACTTCCCCTCCAATGTGTCCAGGTTTCTCCTCTCTGTCCCCTCTCATCCACCATCTCATCGCCTCTCCCTGGCCTATCAATGTGTCACACTCCGGTCCGTCAGGGTCCAATTTCTGTACGTCTCAAAATGTCATTTCATGGGGAGAAAATAGAGTTTGTGTGTGAGTGCAGTGCTGCCGGCAATGTTCAAGAAAGTCTTCTTCTTCTTTTTTTTTTGTCTGCGTCACATGTTTGCGGCCACCATTTTTTCCCTCCGTGCAGTCTGCTTCTCCTCAGGATCGATCCATCTGCATTAGGCCACTAAAAGAGTTCTCTGACAGCTGTTCGCAGTTGTTTTCCCTCTCGGGCTATGATTGTAACTCACGTCAGGCACCAAAAAAGGCTCCAAAATCTATTTATCACTGTCGACTCAGTCGCTAGTTGCCGCTGATGGCTGGTGTCCAGACCCTCTGTTCTTGTTGATGGGGTTCCCTGAGGGCTGCACGGGAGGCTGACACAGGCTAATACCCCAAAGGTTGAGTTTCTGACGTATGGAGTGCATTATTTGAATTTCCTTACCCACAGGAGCAGGGACAACAAAGCCAATACAGAAGGTTTTTATTTATGGGTTTATTTAACAGGGACAGTGCACATGATTAAACACTGATGTAAATACACCAGTTAGCCAAGACATTATTTTTCATCTGTAGTCCCTGGACAGCTGCTGAAGTGGCCCTAAAACAAGATATACAAAGTTAGTAAAATTACAAAAATAATTAGTATAAAGTAAATAAGAGACAAGAACATTAATAGTATAAAAACCTAATTCCTGACACCATTATTAATTACACTCCCTGGGTAATAATTATTTATGAATTATTATTTAACAGTGCTGGACAGTATATTTACTCAATTTCTGCTCTTAAGTACCAATTAGAGGTATTTGTTTGTGATTAAATCATTTTATTTTTAATTCATTTGTGAAGGTCACTTTGGGCTTCTGGCAACATTTGTCACTGTGTTCAAAATGTTTTCCATCGATTATTGGAGAAAATTTTTAACGTATTAATCCATAATGAAAGAAGTAATCAATTGCAGTCTGATACAAAATAGTTTAAACTATAACTAACTATAACAGTAAATCCTGTTTTTACATTAATGCATGCATAATAATAATCTGATCATACAGTATTACAGTCACATGGGACATTTTTCTGCAATGAGTACTTTTACTTTTATTTCTTCAAGTAACGTTTTCAATGCAGTACTTTTACTTGTAACAAAGTATTTTTACATTTACTCATTTGGCAGATGCTATTATCCAAAGTGACTTACATTTAAGGGACAACGTTCAAGCATCAATAAAGCATCGACTCAGTGCCGTCTCTCACTGCACTGACACCAGTAAGTACAGTAATAAACACTAGTTTGAGCTATTAGAGCGTACGGCATCAATGGGGTAAATACCTAAGGAAAGAAGTATGAGTTAACGAATAGTGCAGTCAATACAAGAGAATTGTGAAGAAGAACAAGAAGAAGAACAAGAATGCAGGAAGTGCATTTTCTCGCATTTTCAAGAGCTTCTTGATGTTAGAGAGAATCTTCCCTGCTGTGGATGGCATGTGGAAGCTTGTGTTCCACCACTGTGGTGTTACAGAGGACTGAGATTGCTTTGTGTGCGGGGATGGCAGAGCCTGGCGGTGTTCGGTGCAGGAGTGCAGTTTCCGAGAAGGAACATAAGCTTGTGTTATGTGAGGTTATTAGTACCTTTACTTGATCTGAATACTTCACTGTAGTTGAAACACGCAACACAGAGGCTCATAAGATAATACAAATGAAATGGAAAATATCAATGTTAATAGAAATATGGAGTAAATAACACAACATTGTGCTGAATTATAAACCACTAATTGAAACATGCAAAGCAGAAGGGCAGACATAAAAACCACATACATTAATCACACTACACAATTAAAGCAAACAGGTGCAAACATGCAAGGGTCCTTGAGGTGGTTCCAGGGGGTCCCCAGCAGAAAGGGTTAATTTATTTATACTATAATTCCATCCATAAGTGTCATGACTATCTTGGTCAGAGATTTCTTCCACTTTCTGGAATAAAACACCTAAAAGCTAAAATCCTTTCAGATGGGTGATCCTGGGACAAAATCTGATCAAATTGGGGTCTGTGGTCCAATTTCGGTTTCGGGGTCCTTGACATGAAAAAGTCATTAAGGACTTACACAAGTTCTGCATGAAACAGCCGCATTCACACCATTATCTGCTAACACTTTGTTTAAACCCAGGTTATTATTCATCCCTTACTCATTATTGGCAGCTTCATTCGTTAACATTTTTTCCTTTATTTTATGCTTACCTGTAGATACGTTTGGCTGGATTAGGGTAGCAGTCAATTGAAATTAACTTTACTTCTAGGCTGTGGGTTCTCATAACCTTTGGTACGAGGTTCTTCCTTGCGTTTCCACAAACCAGAGCATTTCAGATGTACAGTATGTCATTAAAACATGAGATACGAAGGCGAGGAATCCAGAGCACTGGATTCCTCGCCTTCATCATCATCATGTACATTTATCAAGCTTCCACTGTTTGGCTGTCTAATCTATTCTCATTCTCACACTTACTGTTGCAGGTGGCCTTGTTGTGAAATGACAACACGTCTGCTTGACCAATCGCGATCGACAGCTTGCTTGTGGCTCGGTTTTTCTTGAACTAGCATTAAAGGGTTAAAAATTAAAGCTGATTTTATATTGGAGTTGATTTTCTCCTGCGCCTGCTCCTAACCTTGTTTAAATGTAAATAGTTCCTGCCTTCGCTACTCCGTGTGTGAATGTGTTTTGTTCTGAGGGGCTGTTGTGTTTGGCGTGCTGAGCTGTGAGGCAGGAGTGTGTCGGAGCGTGGAAGTAGGCAGCCTAAATAGATATTTATTTATTTTGTCTTGCTTGTCTGTTAAACAAATTCTCCATACGACATGGATGGTAGGCAGCGAATATACATTAATATACATGCCCCTTAATCCTGCCCGCTGTTTATCCTCCAGTTTCATTTTTTTCCCAATTTGTTGGTGGCGCTTTGCATGACTGCTCAACAAATAATGCTCCATATGCATGTATGTATGAAACAGTGCATATAAAACAGTCTGCATCAGATAAATCAGATCCTGTATCAAATAACAACAAGTCACCCTAACCTATATGTGATTCAGACAGTAAGTAATGAGGTAAACAAGGCTGAATGAGCATAATACAATTTTCAAACCCTCAAAAGTTTCTATTTCTGTGACAACCCTTCCTGATAACTACATTTGTTGACATTTTACTTTCTCTGAGTTAATTTTCTTCTTCCATTATCTTAAGAAAGGCAACCTAAGCCCTGTTTTCCTTCCACCGGTTTCACACAGTAGAGCCAGAGAAGCCTGATAACATTGTCATTTCTAATGTTGGAGCCACACAGCTGAGTGGCAGCGGGGCACGAGGCCATATCTGCCAACAGAGGAGCGATTATTCAGACCAAGTACGAAGCCTTTACTGTCAATCCCGCTGGTGTGGAGTTTCGCTCTGTACTTCCTCCAGAGGAAAGCTGATTAGCCATTTTATTGGGTCTAATCGAAATCTTCTCAATTGTAGCTGAGTACAGCAAACAATGTGAACCAACAACTTATGTAAATGGATTTTTCTACGGAGACAAAAAACAACCTAGCGTCACAGAATTTCATGAAACTCAACCCTGATGACGTATTGCTGAAGGTTTTCCTCACCAAAGCTAGCTAATGGGTTGAGATTAAGCAACTCAAACAATTTGGTTTTGGCTGAATGGGTAAAACTGAGACTTGACTTCTGTCTTAACATTAAAGACTGAGTTGACGTCTTCCCATCTGGGGGAAGCCTGTAGCGTTATTTTTGAATGCTTATGGATGTGGATGGTGGTCCAGGACTTTCACCCAGGAGACCGGTGTTCGTTTCCTGTGTGAAACACAAACTCAACATTAGTTATTTTATTGAAGTTACATAAGTTGCGTAAATTACACAAGTAACGTTACTTAACTTGCCTAAGTAATCACGTAACGTTATTTAACCCAAACAATGATGTTTTCCTTAACCCAACCAAGTAGTTTCAGTGCCTAATCCGAACCAATTTGCAACAGTCTAACCGGACGGTGCATATTTACTGTCGAAAAATGATGCTAAAGTGGTACCCAGGGCGCCAACAGCGACACTAAGGGGTTTTCACGAAGCGTCCATTTGTGATGAGTTGGGAGTGAACATGTGCTGGTAAAACTGACTCACACCAATTTGGTTTTATGTATTTGCTGTTGTTCTGAAAGAGAAAAGTCTGAAATCAGCGTTAATGTTTTTAAAATATCATCCAGGGACCTGTTAAAGCGAGGTTAGGTAATGTTCTGTAGCATTTACCTCTTTACATCCTGACAGCAATCAATAAATCAAATTCTCTGAGGGAAAAACATGAAAAGAAGTCCAGTATCTGTGGCTGTCGCAGGCCTATAATAAGAGCCTACCTACCTGCCTATCATCTCTTGCTAGTTTCATCAGTGTTACCTACCCTAGCTTTAAAGGGGCACTCCACTGAGTCATGTCAGAGTCAGTTTACACTCATGGTTACTATAAGTCAGCCTGTGAAACCGGATGTATGTCTTCTCTGACTGGAGGAGCTTTGTCAAGTCTAAGAAAATACCCTAATAATGTCAGGGTGATGTCATCAGGGCAATCTCAGTTTGGATTTGGAGACTACAACAGATGGCGTACAGTTTTAAGTCTGGGAGCTTACCACACTTGGAGGGTCTGAGAGATCCGAGAAATACAGGATCTAGTGTTTTCGGAGCTTGACCCCTAATAGTGAATAAAAATGTTGATATCATTACTGCTACTGCCCATCAGTAGAATAAAGATCATTGACAGGAACATGCCATTATGCTTATACACATGCATGTGGGTCCATGTTCCCATGAGGGAGCTGCAAACAAAATGGGGACCTATTCATAAAAACATTGCTCCTTTTAATTCAGCCTTGTGTGATTGTGTAAAATCCACTTGTCCACGTTAATGGATAGTTCTGAAAGCACATCTTATTTGGTTCACTGCCAAATGCACAACTACTTAAATACTCAAAATTGCAAAACTGGGCATTTTCTCCAAATCCCTGTAATCGAGCCAATTATTCTGTGCTTTCATATTTAACCTGTATATTGAATAAATAACACATTTGTCACACTGTTAATCTCATGCATCATGAATTAATTTTGGAAAGATGTACTGTTTCCTTGGCCTGTGCTTTACTGTATGTAATTTCTAATTTCATTTAGCTTCTTTCTGAGTTCATGTACATTGGTGATATAAAGGAGCGTGTTTAGTTTTCCTTCTGAAATGTAAAGAAGTCATATTATGCTTTGTCTTTTTCCCTTTCCTTTGTTGTGTTATATATCTTTTTGTGCTTGTAAATTGTACTTTTCAAAAAAAAGCCCAATGTCCACCCAAGGGGAGTTACCATCTTCCACAGAAAACACTGCTCCTGAACTGCCTGAACCAGCTCGATTGTTGTCTTCTTCCGTAAACTATCCGCATCACTTTGTCACACGCGTCATAATGCTCGTTAGCGGCTAGTGAGGCAAATAACATTAGCTGCCCTCCAGGCAGTCAATGGACCTAAAGTTGTTGCTGCAATGAAGAGATTTATTACACATGAGTAACTTACCACTCTGGAACCGTCTCCAGTCTAGTTTGCAAAGCTGGTTCAAGTTGTTCTGCCTGTGTTTGGGGATCAGACTCAGACTCAAACATGTACGGCTAAACCGAAGCCACACTTATTGGCTGTAAGAGCCTTGTTTTGGATCACACTACCAGCTTGTCAGGATCCGCCCTACTCTGCTTCTGATTGGCTAGTGGCCCTTACACTGCGCATGTGCAACCCCCAACAAAGATTTTATACAAATAAGATGCCTCACTCTGTAGCTAAAACAGAGCGTTCCGAGAGGTGCTGCAGCAATGTGCAGTATGTTTTTTTAAAAATTAAACCATTTTAACCTATTCTGGTACAACCCCTAAATAAACCTATGAGCCTGAAATGAGCATAATATGACCACTTTAAAAATCATGAGGTGTTATCATCACTGAAGCCTAGTCAGGCTGCAATCTCTCCCATCCACCCAAAAGGAAAAACCTGGGTTGATCTTAAAACTGACGCTGTTCAAACAGTTAGATTATCGCATAATCTTACAGCACCACGTCTCTGACCAGAGGAGTGAAACGGTGTTGAAACCCCCCCTGTCATCTCTGTAAATCGACAATAATTATCACGTAATTTCTGCTGGCCGCGGTTTGTTTATTTATGTCCAGGGATGACACGCTGAGTGACAGTTTCCTGATTAGACTGGAGGAAATAATGGCAGCTCAGTGTTTCTTATCAGCCTCAGAGACGGGTACCCCTGTCTGACAGGAGTAGCTTAGGGCAGGTTGGAGGTGGAGGGGGCGAGCTAAAGGGGAGAATACGCCGGGTGATGGCTTGTGACATATGAGCAAAGGAGGTGTTGAGGGAGCGGGGATGGATTGGTTCCAACAGGAAGATGTCAATGAAAGATTTGTCATAACAAAATGTCTTGAAGGTTTGTAAAGAAATAACTGACTATAATGGCTAGATGAAAGCCAAATGTCAACAAAGGAAGTGTCTTTTCATCAGATCTCTTTCAGATTTCTTTGATAGCAGTTTCTTAAGAAAAGTGCAAAAACATTCTCAACTTTTCAAACATCAAGTTTCAATCTGGTTTGGTTAAAAGACTGTTTGATGTAACTTTGCTGTTAAATTAATCCACATGAAACCTGAGAGTTATCTACATTAGCAAAAGGTTTTGATTGGTCTCTGTATGAACAAAATATTGAATATTTTCTTCTTTCTGTTCCTGTTATAGATTAGATTGAGTTTACTAAAATTACTGATTATGTTAGTCTAAAGATGTTATGGAGAGACATTTAATGTTTTACAGTGTGCGCTGCTGATTATGTGACAGATTGGCACGGTGATAGAACGAGCACATAAAGATAAATCCAAGTAATTTAATTGTTATCAGTGACCAATACCACCACTGGGTGAGATCTCTTGTGGGTGCGGTGATCTTCTGTGTTATCAGGAATTGATTAGAATACATAGACCAGTCTGTAAAATGTCTTTGAGTATCTTCAACCAAGTCCAGTTGCCCTTGATTTCAACCTTTATTGGATAACCATATCATTATATTACATTTTTTTCAGCGCTTTTTGCTGCTGGGGGTTAACTGCTTCACTTTAGTCAGCCGCAAAGTGTGTAGGGTTGCAGTAAAATAATTAGTGAAAGCTGTATTTTGTGTTTGCTGCCACAGAAAATAAATAAAAAAGTCCCCGTTTATGTAACGTTGACTTTAGCCTGGCTTGTAGTATCAAGTCACAGCCTTAAATGTTAATTTGATGTGCCAAGTTTTTATTATCGATTAGGATTCATCGTCTGAGCACCACGAATGTCTCTACGAAACATTCCTGGTAATATATCCAGTAGTTGTTGAGGATTCCAGTTTGGACCAAAGGGACTGTCTATGTTGAAAACAGCAATCAAACAAAGGAAGCATGAACGCTCGTATTTGTTGATTGGCATCAGCTGCTCCATTCATGCTGCATAATCACTGACTTGATCGTCCAAAAATATCCATGCAGTTCTATATTGCGGCTATGAAAACCTGATGCTTCACTAATAAATTCTGAAGCTGTTTGCTGCCGCTCCCTCCCACCTTCACAACCTCCTACTTAGGTGCTATATTTTTTGGCTCCTTTGATTTAACTGTGTTTAATGAGGTGGTATTAACTCCCGCAGCAGAATCCACACTGTTGCTGTGATTCCTTAAAAAAGCAAATCTAACTGCACAAACATTTGCTGTAAATGGTCATTTCCTTGATGACGTCAACTTTGTGTGTGTCTTTCAGGTCGAGTGGGAGCTCGGCTACTACGAAACCAACAGAGGCTGCTCACCGTAGAGGGGGACGAAGCAGAAAGCATGAGTGAGTCGATATTTCCATTTCCATTTTTCCATGTGACTTTTCTTAAGCATTCGCCAAAACGCCATTCGGCTACAAATAGATTAATTTTGTATTAACTTATTCTGTGCCTGAAAATTAAAGTGGACCCCCAGTTATGTCCAGGTTGTCTATGAGATGTGTTTATTGGTAAAAGAAATACTGAATCTTGAGCTTAAATAGTATTAAAATGTATTACTCTAGGATTGTCCTTGAAAAAGGACTCAGGAGGCAGGATCAGAGCTTAATCCCAGGGCCAGGGTGTATCTACTGTGAGATTTCAGTCTATTTTGATGGCGTTTTTTTAAGCTTGTCACCTTGCTCTTTACAAAAAAAGCTCCCTAAAGCCCTCTGAGAGCCACCTCTGGATTTGGAACGCAGGTCCATTTCAGCCCCTAAACCACCTGACCCCATGATAGGCAAGGTTTTAAAGTTAACACAAAGCTTTGCTGTCATCTGACACCATTCACGTGTCTGTTTTTGGTGCTAAAAAGCTGATTGTTTATTCACAGAAAAGACACATGGTTTGATAACTTGACTATTTATTTGCAGAAATGATGTGATGAAACATCAGACTGAGATGACATTTAATTTTCAAGAGCGAATCTGGCCGTTTGTCGAGGTAGACTGAAAGGAGTCCCGTGTGCGTGCAGGACAGACAGTTTTGCATCATGATTCGGCCTGCTGACGCTTTGCCCCAACACCAACTGATGGAGCCTCTTTACGCACACGAATTTGTGTTCAGACAGCCGTAATCCTGTCCCTGCTCCGTGTAAGCCAAAGTGAAACCAGTCGGGAGAACATGGATTATGCCTGAAAGTGTAGGGAGAGTTGGTCAAAGGCTGATGATGGACGTACTCAAGGTTGTTCAAGGGCTTTTAGATAAATAAAAAAACTGTATCCGACACCAGGCGACACATTTAGTGTTGACCTTCTAATAGGACGTGCCAGATAGATTTACTTCTCCCGCGCTTTAATGAAGAAAATTTCTATGTCTGCTTCTAGTGGATGTTTTTGCTTGCTGAGCCTCGTACTGGCTGTTTCAGTGGCGCAACAATAACAATGTGTTCCCTCTTCCCCAACAGACCTATAATCACTCTCCTCCTCTTGTTGCTCTGGGCATTATCTGCTATTGTTTTTCCATATTTCATGTCCCCCTCTTGCATGCTTGTTATTTACTTTGCCTACAGTAGTCAACTGGCTGTGCCTGAATACCGAACTCAGCTCTGTCCAGGCACTGTACATTTCTGTTACAGAGGAAGTGATTATGTTTTCCAGTATGGATTGTAAAAGCTAAACTTGGCTTATAATGACAGTTGGCTAGGGATGGAGTTCTTTTGTACTTCATCAAAACTGAATCCACTTCAGAATCTGCTTATCGAATCCAAACCCTTTCTAATCCCTTATCAAATCTTTCTACGTTGTTTGTTTGGTCGGGAATGAAGACATCTTAGTGTTAGCGGGTTGTACTACAGCTGCAGGAGCCGTCAATGTTAAAGTAAAAACAACAGAGGAGAAATGTTGGTCTGCTTTATCGTTCAGCAAATATTAACTGAATATCAACAGAATATTGTGTAACACCGCCAGCAGGATGAGTCCGAGCACTCGACCTTCTCAAGTTATCAAAAAGGCCACAAGTTCTTACTTTAACATGATGGAGAAAAGATATATTTTTAAACAGGGAGCTGTTGTTACCTCCTTTTTTGTGAGTACCCTCCCTCAAATATTGCATTTCACGGTTGTTTGGTTTTGGTCCGAGCTTTGGAACATTTAGTACATCACTGTTTGTGTTTGCCTGTAACGTCAGAAAGAGGTAAAGAGACTGTGAAAGAGAGATTGGGAATGAAAGTTTTGATATGGGATTCATTGGCAGTGGAGCTTTACAAATCTGTATTTGACCAACCTGGAATCAGATCCAACAGATCCATTGAACTGGTTATGGGAACCGTCCCCACAGTGGCACATTATTGTCTCAAATGGCAGACTGTAGGTCTACTTGCTGAAAACACTCCAGTGCCTGAACTGTGGTTGGTTTATTTGAACAAATATTAAACATGAACTACTATTTTTGTATTAATAAGCACGTTTATTATAATGCACTGTAGTTTCTGGTTTTATGTCTGAAGTGTCCATATTTAATCAATCAAATGCTAAAAGTTAATATAATTTCTCTGGTATTTTCCTTCAGGCTCAATTAAAATACAGAATTATTTTGGGAAACGTTGACACCCTTTTTTGCACCCCACTCTTTCCCCACAACCCCACTAAACCTGCATTTTATAGGATTGTTTCTGTCCTGAGCACCGAAAGGAGTAACCTATCGAGCTTTTGTTGGAGGATGTTATAAATGGAAATTTACATTAAGTTCCATCGGCTTTGTTAACAGGGCCTGGTGATATGTGTTCCCAACAAACAGAAGATCATCCAGAGAAAGAAATTAAAGAAAGATGTAGCTTTGAAAGAGCTTTTTGTATAAACACAGTTTGTCCTGTAATTTGCTAAATTTGGCATGATGCTGCAACAAATTCTTGACATTCATACAGTGATTTCATCCTAATGTCATGCTTTACTTTGCTCAGGGAAGTTTTAAATGTTGTCAGCCGTCGTTGCTTAAATCAAAATCTGTACCCAGATTAGTCCTGCTTGTGTTTTCGTTGTCACAAATTAATGAATGTGTTTAGAATACACTTGTTCAAATGTAATTTACTGTCATATACTTTTCTAATGTCACCACATAAGTAGTGATTAAGGAACACACATCACTTGTTCGGTTGCAAAGAGAGATAAAGGAATCTCTAAATTTTACATTTACAAGATCCTGCAACGAAGGCATTGTAAGTTACTCTTTCTGGGCACCGCAGGTTCATGCAGCACAGATGTTAAGGAAAATCGGAACTTGGACAACCTCTTCTCCAAAGAGGGGGTTGCAACTGAGGCTGCTCAACTCCCCAATGGGAGTGCTGGGGGTGGGAGGAAACGTCCCTTAGAGGAGGGCAATAATGGGCATACACATTCCAAGTACAAGCCCAAGAAGCGTAAGAAAGTCCCGGGGCCGGTTCTGCCTAAGAATGCCCTGATGCAGCTGAATGAGATCAAGCCCGGGCTGCAGTACAGACTGCTCTCTCAGACCGGGCCGGTCCATGCGCCCGTCTTTGTGATGACTGTGGAGGTCAACGGGCAGCTCTTCGAGGGTTCGGGTCCAACCAAGAAGAAGGCCAAGCTAAACGCAGCAGAGAAGGCCCTGCGCTCTTTCGTCCAGTTCCCCAATGCGTCTGAAGCCCACATGGCCATGGGCCGGACTCTGTCTGTTCACACGGACTTCACCTCAGACCAGGCTGACTTTCCGGACATGCTCTTTAATGCCTTTGAGACATCCACTCCTGTAGATGACCCCTTTTACCTTGCCTCCAACAGTAACGGTTCCTTCAGCTCACTGGGAATAGAGTACCCGTTGTTACCCTCCCCTCTTCCAAACCAGGTCCAGGCCCCCTTACCTCAAGCCTCCTCCACCTTCTTCTCCCCTGCAAGCGGCAAGAATCCTGTCATGATCCTCAATGAGTTGCGGCCGGGCCTCAAGTATGACTTTGTGTCAGAAAGCGGGGAGAGCCATGCCAAGAACTTTGTTATGTCAGTGACGGTAGATGGTCAGAAGTTCCAGGGTTCTGGACGGAACAAGAAGCTGGCCAAGGCCCGGGCTGCCCAGGCCGCTCTGTCTGCTCTGTTTAACATGCAGCTGGATCAGGATCCGTCAAGACAGCCTATACCCAGAGAAGGGCTGCAGCTTCACCTGCCACAGGTAAGCAGGGTGGAAGGTAAAGTTTGATGTTTTGCCTCACTCATTAAAAATATAATCACAGTAAGAAAATATACAGTTAATGATAGCATTGTAGGAGTGTTACTTGACGAATTGGCACCAGCAACTTTGTTCTGCTCACAATTATTCTCTCTGCTCTAAGGTAAAAATAAACAATGCAAAGATCATTATGTATGTGTCAGACATAAGGAAGAAATATGGAAGCCGCAACTTTATGGTTCTGTTCCTGTTTTCCTGAGGCAGTATATGTAAAGTAAACGGGGACTGATGAATGTCAGTACTGTGTGGTTGCAATTTCTTGATTTATGTGAATATGTAAATGATCAAGAACATGGTACAAAATTACTTTATTCAAAAAGCCCCAGTACCTCACCTGGACCTCTGGTGAGTTATGGCTTTTCATCGCTGTGTTCCATCTAATATGGCATTTATGTTTTTCCTGGATCTTCTGTCACCCTATGTCTGTACACACAGTGAATTCTTTTTGTCAGGCACGCTTTATTCTTTCTGGCGGACTGGGGTCAGATAATACACTAATCCAAACTACAGAAAATAAAACTAGAAGAAGAAAAAGTGGACCCATGTCCTACACTGTCACCATTAAAAAATAAAGTTTTTATTAGACTTTATTGTATCATCTTACAAACTACAGTAGGCATCCATCTTTCCATCCATCAGCATGCTTTGGGAAAGAGGCAGGGTTCCACCTCTCTCTCTAAACCAAACCGTTATGGGGAGATGGCCGACCACGCTGAGTCTAGGTTCTGGTTCAGAAGGTTTCTGCCTGTCACGAGTGTGGTTTAGATCTGCGCTATACAAAAAGTGCAAAGATATAACTTATATATAATAGGGGTGGCAAAGTATTGCGATATTTTCCGTGCCAATATTGTATCAATAAACAGACGTCAAGTATCCATCCATCCATCGTCAACCGCTTATCCTGCGTACAGGATCACGGGGGGGCTGGAGCCAATCCCAGCTTACAAAGGGCGACATTTTAGATTAATTATACATGAGAATTTTACTTTTTTATGATCAGTTGCTTTTTCAGTCCAATAGAAAAAGAGTTTTCCTTTGGGGACACACTTTGAAGTTGGAAAAAAGGTAGGAAAGTGCAAAACATCGCAATATGTGTTAAAATCACAATAATATCGTATCGTGACATAAGTATCGTGATAATATCGTATCGTGACATAAGTATCGTGATAATATCGTATCGTGACATAAGTATCGTGATAATATTGTATTGTGGGGCCTCTGGTGATTCCCACCCCTTATATATAAATAAACCTGAATTGATTGATTTATTAATTGGAACCGCCTTCTATATAACAGGTAGAACTAGTGAAGTGATTTGTTGGTTTGTAGGTCTAAGGGATTTAATTTCCACCAAGCCTTACAGCTGCACCGGCTACTAATTGTGTTCCCTCAGGTCAAGTGTCACATCTTGTATCAGCTGGTTGCCACCTCTATGCGAGGAGCTCTCTGGAGTGCTATTGTGAAAAGATGTTGTGCCAAAACGCTAAATTTTCTGCTTTTTAAGTTTAATTAGAAGTTATTGTAATATTATAACTGGCTGTGGGAGCCGTGGACGGGGCTTTTGTTAGTGGGAGTATTGCTGAGATTGAGATTGGATATATATTACTGAGCCATCGTCTGACTGTCATGTCTTGCTCTATTTGATGTAACGTTACTAATGTTACCGGCTAGCTGACAGCAGGCGTGCAAGAGCAGAGTTTTTTTCATTAAAAGGAAGGAAATGTTTTTATGTTTTCCTGAAAGCAAGGTATCAATAAAACATCTGTAACAATAAATTAGTCCAAATCCCATAACATTACAGCTTGTGATAACACAAAAGCACAAGTGAGCCATTTCAAAATCAGCATTTCAAGAGAAAGGCTTGAAATTTGTCAGATATCAATATTTCTTCTCTAAGAAAAGCCGTAGTCTCCCCTGTTTGCTCGCGTGCTGCAAACACGTCGTAGATCTCTGTCGCCTAAAGATCCACAAATCATCACGACCAACCTGGCGGTGTCTGATTGAAGATGGAGACGGCTTCAGGAGAGACAAGTTCAATGCACTGGGAAATCTATTTACACATAAACTAATCCCTGCCTGTAATCCCTGCACACTGATAACAAAGCTGCTATCTTAATTACCATCACCCTCTGAGTGCTATTCAAACACTGCTGTTCATTATACCAGCCTTTCCAAGTCACTCTGCTTTACTTGCAGAGCAGTCAGTGAAGCAGAGCATTCGACAGTTTTTAAACTGCTAAGATCCCTGCCTGTCATTCACACCAGTGTAGCATTCCTAATTGAAATAATCAGTAATAGCTTCAGGGTGGATAAGAAGAGCTTTCACTTGCTTTTTGTCACAGTTTTTGGTGTTTGTGTTACATGAAATCAGACGAGAAGAGTCAGAGTGGCCGGCGTTTGTTTCAGACTGGTTTTCTTTATTAAAGCTGTTGTTCCTTTTCTATCTGTAATTTTTTTTTTGTAACGCTCGACCTCAGGTGCTGGCAGATGCCGTCTCTCGTCTGGTGGTTGACAAGTTCAGCGAACTGACGGAAAACTTCACATCTCCGCATGCACGACGGAAAGTATTGGCAGGCGTCGTCATGACAACAGGTAAAAAAAAAACAAAAAACTTTTTTTTAGTCAAACAGTTGCTCTGGAAATCATTTGATCCTCATCTAAGAATATTTTAGAAGCTCTTCAAAGGGGATGGGATACTGGAACGCTGCAGCAGAGCATTTACACAGAGTTCTGTTCTGCACAAAAAGTGTCTTGTTTGTATCAGAAGGGACCTGATTCAGCTGCACTTATTCTTGAGCTGCTTTTGTGATGTGTTTTTATGTAAAATATCAAAGCCCGCCCAGCTGTGACCTCAGGATAAACACATTCTGTCAGTCTTCAATTTCTCTTTGGTTTAAAACCTCAGCGATGAGAATCAAAAAACTGTTTCTTTCGGTAAAGACAGACTAATAAATCTTTTTCCTTGTCATGTTTCCCAAAGTCTGTTCCCCTTTGATTTCTGAAAAGGTTAAAACAAAATACTTTGGTTTTCTGAACGTCTTTTAAGACAAGTGGGTATCTAGTGCTTTGCTGCATGGTAGAATTTGAGGAACAACCACAATAAAAGGATTTTTTTGTTGATTTGTGAGTCATAAGGTTTTTGTATTGCACGTCCCACTGCACATGCACATTAGCTGAAATAAACTGCCTACCTCAGCTTTAAAGTTCACTGATCTTCGGGTCACTTTATGGCAGTTAGTGTATGTATGTAGCGTCCATCTTTAGACTTATATCTTCATTCTTTGCTCTACAGGTACTGATGTGAAGGAGGCTGAGGTCATCTGCGTATCCACGGGGACAAAGTGCATCAATGGTGAATACATGAGCGATAGAGGTTTGGCCCTCAATGACTGCCATGCTGAGATTGTGGCTCGTCGGTCGCTCGTCAGGTACCTGTACTCCCAACTGGAGCATTTCCTCAGGTGAGTCACAGCAGAGATCTGAGGCTGCAACTGATTGTCTTCTCATCTCCTTTAAACACCCACGCTGTGTCCTTACAACACGTTCTCACTCCCAAGTCGTCACATATGATCGAATGGTCAAGACCCATTGGTCGTCAGTGTGTTACGCAGGGGAACCCCTTAGCGTCATAGTTCAACGCACTGGAGGAAGCCCTGTAGCATCATTTCTGAACGCTGAAGGTAGGTGAGGGATATTTTCCAGAAAGGGCAGAGTAAGAAGGTGGTTTGGGTTTAGGGTGTGCCAGAAACCGGACTTTGGTTTCCTGTGTGAAACACAAAGTCATTAAGTTACAAAGGTTATGTACATTTCAGAAGTAATGCAAGTAATGTTACTAAACCCATGTAAGTACAGTAGTTCATTTATTTTTTCTAAAGCTAACCAGGTTTGGTGCCTAAACCTAACCAAATTGTGATCCACATCTTTAACCACACGTTTTATTTAGAAAGTCTAACCATATGTTGCATATTAGTGTTGCCAACTTGCCCGAGGATCCCTACACGTGCATCAGCAACTCTTAAGTTGTAGCCTGGGTGTTAACAAGCGACGCCAAGGGGTTTTGACCAAGCGTCCACAAGTGACGAGTTGGGAGTGGGAATGTGTTGGACCTTACTGTACATTTAAACCGGAGTTTACATGCAATTCTGAGGGAATATCAGAAAGTGTAAGTTGTTTTTTGTTATCGCTCACTGCATTGCATTTCTAAGGTTTTCTACCCAACAGTTAAGACCTGACTATTCATCAAAATAACATTTACATAACTTTTTTAGATAACTTATCTACAACTCGGGGATTCTAAACTTGTCAATTCAAATACTTTGAGAATTAAAATGTCTTCCATCCAGTTAAATAAGGTCTTTTCTCGTCCATGTCAAACCATTCTGATGTCCAGTTTTAAGGCCAGCCAATCAGGAACTTTCCGTAGCATCCTGTGTGGTATGATGTCTAATGTATTCACATCTGGGTCTGCAGTAACCACGAAGAGGAGCAGCAGAAATCCATATTTACCAGGTGTGACAACAGACAAGGCTTCAGACTGAAAGAAAACGTCCAGTTCCACCTGTACATCAGCACCTCCCCCTGTGGAGACGCCCGCATCTTCTCTCCTCATGAAGCTGGAGTGGAGGGTGAGCGGACGAAAGAAAGTCTGTTCAATCCGACCCTGATTAAGACTTGACTGATTTCCTCAGATTGGACAGAAGATATCACTTAAACAAGATTTTTTTTTTTCATGAAAATGTATAGTTCACTATAGGATCCTCAGAGTGTCTGACCTTGCTTTTCTGTCTCAGATCAGGGAGACAGACACCCGAACAGAAAGGCCCGCGGGCAGCTCCGCACTAAAATTGAGTCTGGTGAAGGAACAATCCCAGTGCGCTCCAGTAACACCATTCAGACGTGGGACGGGGTTCTTCAGGGTGAGAGGTTGCTCACCATGTCCTGCAGCGATAAGATCGCCAGGTGCGCGAAGTCATTATGTTTATTATGTAATTCATTATAAATTAATCTGTTGATCATTTTTCTCCATTAATTGACTGTGAAAGTATTAAAAATAATGAGAAATGTTGTCACAAATGACCATAACCCAAAGTGACACCTTCACAATGCTTGTTTTGTCAGTCCAAACTTCAAAACTTTTTAAAAATACATTAAATATACAAAAAGGAAAAGTAGTAAATCTTCACATTTGTGAAGCTGGAAAGGTTTTTACATGAAAAATGACTTAAACGATTATCAAATATTTGCCAATTGCATTTCTGTCAATCAGCTAATGTACAAGTGTATAAACTGTCGGGTAGTAACTTTATAGCCGAACATCATATTTTTAAAACTCTTCATATGTTTTGTGTGTGAAAAGCCTCATCCACACTACTGTGTTTTAAATTTAAAACGGAGACCTTTTGCTGCGTTTGCTCCTCCCGTCCAGACTAAAATAGCGAAAACCAAGACCTAAAACGGAGAAGTTTGGAAACGCTGCCCCCGTTTTGCATTTTGAAACTCCAGGGGGGGGTTTCTTTTGAAGACGGGCAAAAACTCCATTTGAATCTCCATTTGTAAACTAAAACGGAGTAGTGTGGAGGAGGCCAGAGATGTAGTGAAGTAGAAGTAGAAAGTGGCCTGAAAAAAATACCCAAGTAAAGGAGAGCTACTTCTAATTTGTACTTAAGTACAGTACTTTAGCAAAGTGCTGTCCACGCTCTCTTCTAAAGCCATTTTTCCATTTTATTAACTATCTCTGTCTGTCTAAAACCTTTCAGCCCTCTCTGTCCTGCTGGTATCACTCATGGACTCACCTCTTCTGTTGAATCACAGTGTTTAACCTGCAATGATCTGTGGGCTCGTGGGAAATAGTGTCTGTTAAAGGCCACTAAGAAAGTATCCTTATCTAAACATATAGAGTTAAACATAAAGAGTTAAACATAAAGAGTTAAACATACAATATACTGTTCTAAGGCTGTATGTGAAGTTATTTACATTTTTACAAATGTCAATGAAATTTTCTCACTTTCCATGTTTCACTGCTGCTCTCCATAAAAGTCTAATCTTCTCTCGTGACTTATGAGTTTTGAGCAGGCAGTCAAAGCATGGAGTCAGCTGAGGTTGTTTGCAGGAAAAACATTTATACAATTACAATTATTTATACAGTAACAATATTCAGGTGGTGATTAGGCGGAGCTCAGCCCATTTTAAGGGGAGCTCGAGCGCCCCCTTGTGCCCTCCTATTAGCACACAAACACTTTCCTTCCAAGCGAAGATGCAACTGGTTGAACACACGAGAAAGAGATTGTCATTTACGCCACCTAAATTTGGTATGTGGTCCAGTAGTGCCCAATAAAGTAAAAGTGCATCCATTAGGTCGAATACATAATGTTTTCACTAAGGGGGTGTTTACACTGAAACGTCGACTTTAGGTTTAAAATGTCTTTGTAATGGAAAAGCATGATTATACAGCGTGAGTAAATGAATCAACATTACCTATAATCTATAATATATACTGTAGTTTTCCTTTTCAGAATATATTAAACTCAGCCCTACAGACGCACTTGAGGTGTCGACGGGTGTTTTTGAGCGGGCCAGCAGGAATCCTGATGATTATCTGCATGTGTAAAGAGGCTGAATTATCTCTGTGGCACGATGCAATCACTCCATTTCTGTCTGTCAGCTGCAGTCCTCAGGTGTCATTAGGCCACTCGAGCTTTGATTAGGCTTCTTGATGAATCTCCAGGAGGCCGCAAACTGCTCAGGACTCCTCTGAGCTGGAATCAGATTTGTATTTTCAGGAGAATTAGTTGGAACAATAATGATTTTTTGTCTCTGTTTGTTCACAAAAAGAGGAGTAGAAAGCCCTAAGCCATGCATTTAGTGACAAACCAGATAGGTATCCACCTGATTGAATCAAATCATTTGTTGTATCTCTCTTCAGGTGGAATGTGGTTGGATTACAAGGCTCTTTGATGAGCTACTTCACAGAGCCCATCTACTTCTCCAGCATCATTCTGGGCAGCCTGTACCACGCCGACCACCTCTCCAGAGCCATGTACCAGAGGATTACTGAGATCGAGGACCTGCCACAGTCCTTCAGCTTGAACAGGCCGCTGCTCAGCGGTGAGAAACAGCCTGCGCTTTTACAAATGGTCACCTGTTTTTCATACTGAAAGTGCAGATAGGGCATTTTCAAGTATACCAGAGCATCTGTACACCCTGAAGTCTGAAAAGCAGGGTTCTCACTGCTCATTGGTGTTTTATATAGATGATATAGAATATCAGGGGAGTTTGAGGGTTTTATTTCAGGCAGACAACATCGTGTAAATTCTGTGAGAAGGTCAGGAAATATGTGATGCTGTCTAAACCTGTCCTATTTGAGCTATACACAATATACATGTAAAGCAGAATATCTTTCTGGATGGCAGCTTGTTTTATGGTTTTATAAAATAAAATAAAAACCCTACTGTGTTCTACAGGAATAAGTAACGCAGAGGCTCGTCAGCCTGGAAAAGCACCCAACTTCAGTGTGAACTGGACAGTGGGAGACCAAGGCCTAGAGGTGATCAACGCCACCACAGGGAAAGATGATCTGGGTCGAGCCTCCAGGCTCTGTAAACACGCTCTCTACAGCCGCTGGATGCGCCTGCACAGCAAGGTAACACACTCTGTATACTGACATACTGTAGCCTACTGTTGTTTCGTCCGCTGTGGCCATGCCATCATGAAGGTGAAGATTATGTGCAGATTAAATGGTACAGAATCATAGAGAACGACAGCTAGTCCTACCGTCAGTGTGAGGCAGGAAATCTGAATTCAAACTCTTCTCCTGTGTGGTCCCTCTGTGGTGGATTTAGTTACCAAACTCCTGACACAACTATGGAATTGAAATAGTCTCAAAACCTTGCGCACATAAAAACCAAAAATCAACTGTTTGCATGTGATACGAGCGTACAGAACAGGATCAGCCAGCGAAAAAGAAAAGATGGAATAGAAAGTGGCTGATGGCACTGCTGGTGACACAAACAGCCTTTGTTACCTCTTGGTTTTGACACAGTTAACTTGTGTTAAGAGCACTGCACAGGAGGCTGTTCCTCAGGTTACCTCTTTTTTTTTCGTCTAACATCTTCTTGGTGATTCTGCCGCCAAAAATGGGGTCAGAAACAGGCGGAGACCGTGATTGTTGAAAGTGACCAATGAAAGAAGGGGAGAAATCAGCCTCTTTGTATTTCATCCCTGCCTCCAAAGTCTCCAAAGTCAAGTTGACAAGCAAGCGGTTGTTGCGAGTGCGTAGTAGAGACTGTTTAAGGGAAAAGGCCGCGCAACTTAAATATTACTGAATAGAAAACTATGGGGAAAGCCCATAACAGGTATATGCACAGGTTTAGCCCATCCTTCCCACAAAAAAACAAAGGAGCCAGGAAAGATATTAAGCCAATGGTGTGGTTCCACGGACCTAAGTGCACAGCTGAGGTTTGCAACTGTTTCAAATGTTGTGGTTGTTGTGTCGAGCAGGTGTGTGACCAGATCAGATGCACTACATGTCTGCCAAAATACTGCATGAAAAGGCGGCAGATTTGATATACAGTACTTGCAGTATGTGTTAGAAAATACTGGGGTGCCACGTTTCTACCAAAGGAACTATACCCCCGAACCAGGAACCTTCGATGAACTCACGTGTTTCCACCGAAGGGACCAGGGTCTAAATTTAGTTCTAAATTTAGCCATGTTTAACATGAACATCCAAAAACAGTTCTCCTTTAAAACCAAGGACAACAATATACAAAACATAAAACAAAGCACTCACACAGGTGTGTCCAAGTGATCCTGGGAATTTTTTAAAAGCAGTAGCCTGCAGGACCAGGTGTGAATGCTCCCCGCAAAGCTAAGGAAGCTGCTAATGTAATTTGGTAGTTTGCATAAAAGGAGTTTATAGATAAAAATACACAAATGTAGCTAATGATGGCCAATCCATTATGTCGTATAAGCTTACAAATGTCGTGGTCTGTCTAACGTCTGTCCACGTCTCGTAGCTGTCCTCCACCCTGCGGATCAGAACCGTGAGGCCCAGCAGCTACCACGAGGCCAAGCAGGCGGCGGTGGAGTACCACAGCACCAAGCAGGCGCTCTTCAGAGCCTTCCAGAAAGCCGGATTGGGCGCCTGGGTTAAGAAACCTATTGAGCAGGACCAGTTTGCCCTCCCCACCTGAGTCAGCGCTGGGCTGGTGATGCTGTCGGTGGGGGTCTTTTGACAGAAAACGTGTCAACCTGCACGCTTTCCTCTCTGAAACCGTTTGGGTCAGTTTCAGTGGCGGAATCGTTTCCCTCTGGATTGTCCTGCGGGAGGAAAGACGCACCTAATCCAGATGTCAGAATCCATGGCTTTAACGTTCCTCCTTATTTTTTTATAGCCTCCTGCTACTCTCAACCAGCACTGCACATTGAAAAAAAGATTATTTAATCAGTTATGCAACTTTATGCAAAGGACAAATGTAAAAGGAGACGTTGGGAGTGGAAACTTGTGTACAGCATTGTTAGTTACCATGGCAGGTGTTTCTGTACAGTAAGAATAGTGATATATTCATTTTGCATGTATGATTATACCAAATTCATACAGTAGGAAATCTACAGTAAAAGGTTTGTTATCATGTTCAGTATTGTGATCTCAAATCATCAGTGTTGTGATAACTTGAGGACGTCCTCCTGCAGTTTGTAAACGGATGTTTATCTGCTCTGCAACCTTAAGTTCACTTGGATATTTTCTCTTAGTTTTAAGGTAAAATGGCAGAAATACTTAAACCCGGGGTGTGCAATTTCTTTCAGAAGCATTTTTGTGAGATTTGTTGAAATTATTTTTTACATCCCGACAGCAATCGATGAATCAGATGCTCCGACACGTAAATGAAAAGAAAATCCGTTCTCTGTGGCAGGACTATTAATAAGCATGGCCAGTCAGTGTCATTCAAGTTTGACGAACACTCTTGCTCAGGTGTAAAGCTGTGTCGAAGTGTTGCTGATGTCAACAAGAACGTTTTTGTCCCAGTCACAAATTAACCTTCTGACTTCACCTTCCCATGAAGTTCAAACCTGACGTGCTCTGAATTATGCAACTCTTGCTGAGCAGAAGTTATTGTAGCTACAAGTGACAATTATGTGAGATAATGGTAAAAACTAAAATGCAGTGTAATAGTAGCGCACTGACTCAGCAATGTCAGTTACACAACAATATCTGCAGTAAGTTTGCTAATTAGCTACCTTTAGACACTGTACAGTATGCGACTGGTCACACCAGACCAAGTGCAGTCAGGCTGTAGAGATAAAAGCGTTGTATTGAATTGGACATGGGTTATTTTATTGCTTAAGGGTTCAGTTTTCCATTCATAAAATGAAGATTGTGTTCTTCTAAAAACTACTTCCTCTCATTTAAAGTGACGGTAATGACATTATGATTATCAATGTCGCATTTAAGGAAGCTACTGAGACCCTAGCCCTGTGTGTTGCCATTACACCGGAGCCAAAGAGTTTTTGACTGAAAGTCTAAAATATTGGAAAGAAACATGTTTACGGTATACATTTATAATGATAGTCCTACATGTAGTAGTCTTACATGTTGATGTTTAGAACACACTGTAGTATACCAACTACACCACTGCGTGTACCAATGGAAGTGATGATAAATTGTTTATTTTAGTTAATGTGCAAATTCAGAAAGGACATATGTCATTTAGGCTGAAAACTTAGCTTGGAAATAGTCGGAGTCACAAAAAAATGGTTTTATTGTGCTTCGGGCAGAAGATTAGTCAGAGTATCTTTGGGGATTCTGGAAATAAATACTTTCAGAACAGTGGTAATTGTTTTTAAATGACCTTTTGGGTTTGTCAAAGATTGCTGGATATTTATTTTTTTTAGAGAAAAAGATTCCCGGTGCTGTGATTTCAATTTAATGCTAATTCTTGAGAGACCCAAACACAAACAGAAATTGTGACTGTACTTTGAAGGAGAAGCTTGGACTTACAATTAAATACAATCATTCGTTACCTGCAGCCGGAGAGAGGTGAATTATATGAATCACTTTGCTGATTCAAATCATTTTGTCCGGTAATTTTTTAATTTCAGCAAACATCTCTCCTAACGTGATCCCCGCTGCATCAGATTAGGGAAACAACCTTATGCATATTCAGTAACTACACTAAACCCAAACCCCAGACCCCAGACCCTGCTACGGTCACATTTACCACCAGTGAAAGCTCACCAAAGATGATGTCAGCATCAACTTTTTACATTTTTATTTTCACTGTTGTTTTTTCACACATTCAGATGTTTGTTTTTATTACTGTAATCTGCCTCTGCAAAGTGTTTGTGACGATGTGTGAAGTGTGATGTTCAACTCTTTCAAACCAAACAAGACAGAATCCCAAGTCACCTGTTTTCTATAAACCAAATGTACATTTTAACTTTCAAATATGTTTTTAATTTTCTACACTCTTTGTTTTGCTGCAGACGTCCTCTGGATGTAAAGCCTCAAACACACATAGGGCACATTTAACTTACTCACTTCTGATGTAGGTGGAGTTATTTTCTTTATATATTTGAATGTGTATCCTTCTGCTTCTGTTTAATTGCTGAAAATATGTCTTAACTTTGAGCACGTGCAGACACGTTCCCGTCTCAGTGTACCTGACTCCAGGCTCAGCCTCTCACGGTTTTTTGGATGCTGATAACGTTTCCACAGGATGTGCACTTTTTAAAAAGGGAAACAATTCTTGTTTTTCGTGGACTTTGAGGAGAAGTGAATGGATCGGTTTTAAAAGATGGCCCCTCTGTATGTTGATCCTCCCTGTCCGTATGTTGGTGAGCTTCTGCAGTTCTGATGGGTTCATGCACTGTGTTATTGATTTGCCCTGTAAAAGACTGTGGGGCCTAATGCATGAGCTCTACATGTAAAGCATGAAAAAGATAAATATAAAATATGTAGAAACTGCATCAAGTCGCTGAGCTAGAGCTTTAATAAAATGCTATTATAGTTGTTTTTTATGGTTGTTGATATGATGCTTTGCAGTGAAGGTTCATGAAATACTCTAAGATCTTTTCAGGATTTAACCCGCAGCCTCTGAAAGGTTTGGTCATAAAAACTGCATCAATCCCAGCCCTTGGCTATGAGCATTAAAGTTGACCTGGTCATGTGATGATAACATCTCCAGCCACTGATGAAGACCATGAGCTACGATCGAAAGCTCCAGAAAAAGCTTGGAAGTGGACTAAGATTGTAGTAGGAGTCCTGTTCAGAATTCATAGTTTTTGTTCCCTGACAAACAAATGTGATAAAACTGAATTTTATATCGTTAAGATTTTCTCAGAACGCCACCCTCATAGGATTTTTTTTTTTGAGGAGCCTGTGAACTTAAAATTATTATTTATGAAAATGATTTATCAACTCGACTAAGTATGTTTCCATTTATTGCCTCAATGACTTCCTTGCGTTGTGTCCTCTAAAGGTGCACATTCATAGCCGCATTCAGCTACTTGTGTGGCAGATCAGCGATACCCCCACAGAAAATGCTCCATAACATAAGCCTTCCACTTAGGAGCCAATTCCAGACAAACAAGGAGGTTTAGAAAACATACAAGCAAACCAAAACACATCTGACCAGCAACAATGCATGCAACAGCTTTAATGCGTCTCCATTTTTAAATTCATGACAGTGAAGCTGTAATGTCAAAATGATTGCATTGAGTAAACTCTAGTAAATGCTGCACCGCTTTTGTTGTTGTTGACACAATGCCAGGCAGCTGCGGTGTATCGGCTGCTATCTAAAGCTGTCCTGACCGCCATCTCCACACGGGCTGTTAGAGGCCTATTACTTTGTGTCATATCAGCCACCGGCACCTGTGCAACATGAGACAGCCAGATAATCTCAGTGTGGATTACCTGTCAGCTCTGCATCACCAGGGGACAGCCAGTCCCTCTGCAGAAAGACAGACCCATCTACATTTAGTTTATTTTTTTTATGCGTGAACCACTGTTCCCCATCCTAGAGTCCACGTACAAGAGCAAAGGTTAGGAGTTGGTTTCCAGGCTGTGGGATTTGTGCTGATTGAGAGTGGCTAAAAAATGAAAGAAAATAGAAGTCAAACTGCTTCAAGGTGAAGTGGGATTAGTGAAAACGGCTCTTCATACTTCTCCACCTTCCCTGATTTATCTGCAAATTATGTTCCCGGGCTAAGTCTCTGGCAGGGGCCACGTAAAACAGACTGTGTCCTCGATAAAGCCCTTCCCCTCAACCACTTTGTAATGCCTAGTTAGAAATAGTAATTTCTTAGCAATTGTGAGGCTTGCATCTCTTCTGCTCTGAGATTATGGTTCCAGTTTAATTTTTTCTCATAAAGTGCAGATTTAAAACCAGTTTTAATTATACTTTACGCAAAAAACTCTGCTTTTTACGTCTGCGTTTGACCCAGAGAGCACCAGGGACAGACTTAGAAGAGTCCGGACACGCCATGGTGAACGTTATGCTGTCTGCAACATCACGCAGCATGACCGGTGTGGCAGTGCTAGCCAGCGGCCCCCTGACTAGGGTTAGGTAGCCTACCAGGATGAAATCCTCAGAGCCACTGTCAGACCTCACGCCGATGCAGGACCAGGCCCGGCCTCATGTGGCCAGAGTGTGTAGGCAACTCCTGCATGATAAAGACGTTGATGCCATTGACTGACCCTCATGTTCCCCTGACCTGAATCGAATAGAGACCCTCCGGGACGTTATGTATTGTGTCTGACATTAAGAATATATATTACGCTTTGGATACACACACAGTACTTATTTGTAGCATAGGATAAATTCAGTGTTGGTTTAGCTCTGCACATGAGTTCTGTGAATTTTTTGAAAAATATAGAATATCACCAGAGAATAAATAGGACGACGTGGGAGATAGATGATTCGTTCCACTTTGTAAATAAAATATTGCAGCTGGAGGAGCAGATTTGGAGCAGAGCCTGAGGGTCCCGTCCCCCTCCATCAAACTTTCTGGCTCAGCGGCTGAAGTTGTCCATCCATTAGAACATCTCCTCATTTGTCGTGGCTCGTTTCCCCAGCAATCAAACCCCATTAGCCGCTTAATGGGCCTCTACATGACCTCAATGTACATACAGTGCGACAGCACTCAGCAGATAGTTGGAAAAATGCTCCGACCAGTATTTGCTTTTTCTCAGAGATGTAAAACCACAGTGGTTTAAGAAAAATACACCGACTACCTTTAATATTAGCATAACAACGGCTTAGCTAACTTACCTTCCATGAGGTTTTATGACAGACAGGGTGAACGCAACTGATAGCAAAACCAGTTCTTTAGTAATATTAGAAAAGGTTAAAAACTAGCACAGTCTACAGTTGAGAGATGAAATCAAACATTCGAGCCCCTGTTTTAGCCCAGCCTGAACCCAAAACATTAAAAGGGGGCTCTCCGGCAATTTAGTACAGCACTTCATGAAGTTGGGTGCTTACAAGCAGGGCCGCCCATAAGAGTGGAAAAAGGGGAAAGCATTCTGGGGCCCAGCTGCTAGTGGGGGCCATGTAGTCCAGCACTAATAAGGTTCATTCTAAATATAAGCAAAGATAACCAAATTTTATTTACACTATTGTAACTCCATTTCTAATTCAAATAAATGTAATGTTGCTTTAGTAAAATATAGCCTGTTTATAATGAAACCCCTCTACTGAAAATGCTATGAGTAATGTTTGATGTATGCAACGACAGAAGTGCACCGCATGCGGCAGGCCATTTATGTGTTTGTGTAGGAGATAGAGAACACAGCATGCGTTGACATGAGTAAAGCAGATTTACAGAGGGCCCAGTCATTTCTGTGGGCAGGCCTGCTTACAAGATATAGATTAATAGAAAGAAAGGTCAAAATCTGTGCAGCAGAAGAGGCCGAGATATCCTTACCAGTCCTTAGCAGTAGTAGTGTCAAGCTCCAGAAACTCTGGATCCTACATTTATGCAACTTAACAACATTTTTTATTAGACCCTCCCTGCTTCACATGCAGCCACATCCATTAGGGGTCAGACAGTGGAATGCGCCCAATTTTACAAATAACTTGGCACAATGATCGACTCAAAACAACTGTCCTATTTCCACATTGACAAAACGATGATGACCTTATATTTTTCATGCTTTTAAACCAATTGTATCTTTCTCTTTGGTGGCACGGTTTGGAAACCTGTCCGTGAAAGACAGGAACTCCCTGAACCAAACTGTTAACTTGTCTTAGTAGGCTGATTGCTGAGTCACAGCTCAGCCCGGCGTCCCTGTACGGCAGACAGTTACGGCTGATAGCCGGCTCGATTTTAAATGACGACTCTAATGTCTTCTTCCTCCTAGACGAAGGTTTTACGGTCCCAAAGTGAAGAATGCGGTATTAAAACAGCTGTTCAGGCAGCCATCACACAAAAGAAAGTGACGTTGCAAAGATAGACAGAACATTTATTTATTTATTTAAATAGAACCTTGAGTACTTGGGATGACTGGTCCAATGCAACAAAAAAAAAAGATAAATAAACAAGCATTAATTAGTGAATATTAAATTCAGTCGTTCTAATTCCTTTCATGAAGCTTCAGTGGTGTCTGTTGCGTGTTTGTCAGTGTATGTCTGCGTTGCCAGTGTAATATTTTGTCACCTGCTCGTAAACACGACAGCGGACACAAACAGCTCTGCTTTCAGTTGATTTTATGCAAACAATTATTCTCATGCTGTGCAGCAGATTCACCTGGCTGCACACACAATGCTGCACAGTAACTGCACTAATGACACGACAAGATAATCTGAGTGTCTGGTGCTTTGCAAGCTCAGAATGTTTTCCATGAAAACACATTACATAAAGTAACTACTAATAGCTACAGCAGAATAAATGCTAGTCATAGATAACAAAATTTTGGTTTGATATGATGAAAATCTTAAGGATTATAACTACAAAAGAAAGACTGACAGCCTTTTGTATACTTGACACACAATGACTGATGCTGCTTCAGTTATTTACACCGGAACTTTCCTTCAGTCATGGCTTCGGGATAAAATTAAGAATCAATTCAATAAATTGTAATAAATATACAAACTATGGAAATAATATCCATCATAGTAATTTATGTTCATTACACAATCAGTCAATATACAACTTTTAAAGAATGACCTAAGTTCATGTCTTAATAATAAAAACAGGATCAAAGTGATGTTTTAAACGTTTTGAAATCAGTGGATGTGAGTTGGGGGGTCGAATGAGCTCAGTGGTCCAGGTAACATTGAGGTGATGTAATCATCTCCCATAAATCACAGCGCAGGTCAATGGGACCCTCGACTCCGTTCAAGGCCTACATTTCCATTTTAATTTTCTGCTCAGTGGAGTTGATGTATGCAGGGACACAGTGAGTAACCAGGCTCTTCACTCCCTTCCGTTCGTTATTAAATGACGATGACCTTTCTTTTGGAAAACTACATGACGGGACAGGAACGTATGTGTGCACTGATTGACACCAGACATTTCCCATCCAGTGACGAGACATGCCAAATGTCATGTAGGGTGAGATTTAGAATTCATTTCTTCAAAGTTTACTCATTGTGGTTTGGAAATCCCTTTACCTGCTCAGCGGCTGAGGACCTGGAAGACCCAAAGTCTTGACTTACCTCTAAACGAAGGCCTAAAGGACCATTACCAGTGGTTTTGCTCCTTAAAACTGGATCACCACAATGCGTTGGTTGTGTGTCCCCCTGGTACAAATGGACGCGTGCCTCTTAACAGCAGCTTTGAGCTCACCTGTAGCCAGGATCAATTACAGCGTTGACACAGAAACACTGCTTTGATGACTGGTTCCAGGGACCCCATCACGCCTTCACATTGGCTCCATGGACAGTAGCTGGATTCGTGGTGCGTTCAAGCTCAATAAATTATGTTTGTTTAATGGATACGCTTAAGAAACAGTGTAAAACAGAAGCGTTCCTTTCCAACTTTCACTCAGGGAATGCCAACCCATTTCCACCAATGGGATCCACAGGTCAGGTATGCACATGCGCAGTGCAGAGGAGCATAATCCCAGTTTAACTGATACTCGGCAGTAAATTGAGATTTTCAGCCTTTCATGATTCACTCTGTGTCATCTTTGAGAGGTGTAGAGTTGGGCAACTGTAAATTTCACATTTACAAAATGCAAGCTTGTGCCAAGGACGCTGCTTTGTATGTTCTGTTGTGAAGTTCTTGTGGCGTGGCAAAGTAGGGAGAACAGGTATGAATTAATACAGAGTAACCTGCAGCACGCAACACAGGAGTTATTGATGGGACACTAGTAACAGATGATTCTTTGGTCTCTCTACAGTAACAACAATTGTTTCTACTTATATCAAACCACTGCACCTACAGTTTCCCAGGCCAGGGATGACAAATGTCTTGAGTGTGAGAGGGAGACATTCAGCTCAGCCTTGCTTAGGAAAGTGTGGGTTCAATGTGTCTTTGGTCTGTTACCATGAAGCATGTACGAAGGCCACAGAGCACTACAACTGTGACAGTGAATTAAAAAAGAGAATTAATGTAAGTAATACAGCAAATGGAAGGTGTTACTTTTACACTGTTACACTGTAAGAATGTTCAGGTTCATACCATTGTTGTCCCAGTTTGCTTCTCAGTAACTCTCTTCGTATACACCTTTATTTTACATACACATACTCATAAAATCCAGATTGTCCTTCTAAAACTTCATTGTGAATACATCTCTCATTTATCCGGTGAAACAAACAGTGATGTGGCCAATAACACGATTCAGATAAGATAAAATGACAGCTGACAATTTGCATTAAAATGTGTATGTTTGACCGTCCCGCTCAGTTGTCCCCCAGTGGGTCCGAATGTCACCAGGGAGCTAAAGTTCAAGATAAAGAAGTGTGTAATCTCGGTGACGTTAGAATATTAAACATCCATGACTAATGCTATTGCAATATTTACTGTGTATTTGCTCCGTCCCAGCTGACGTGTGTGTGTGACATGATATGTGACAGAAATGAAACTGCAAACCAGACACCTTTTTCACGTTTTGCCGCCTTCTGCTAAAAGAGGATACCTGTCTGAGTGTTCTTTTGAAATAATCATATTTAATACATGAGTCACCTCTAGCTCCCTCTGTCTAGGTGATCTGGACAGATTTTGCATTTATTAGCACATTGAAGAGGAAAAGTTAATGTCTGTTGAGGCTCGAGGTTCAGTGGGTGTTAATATAAACATGAAAGCAAGACATACAAATGTGTGCTAATGAATGCCTCACTCAGTGTAATAACTGTCTTAATTTGCATGCTTAGTTTAACAGAATATGTGGGCAGAGTCAAGTTTTTTATTCTCTCTATTGGATATTGTCTCCATCTTTATTTACCAATTTCAGACTGGGCAGTAATTTAAAGAGATGTGTACATTTTTACATTGCCTGCCGACAAACAGCACTTGCAGGAAACAGCATTGTGAAGAAGTGCTGAAACACATCTGCCATCTTGTGGTAACTAATGTTAAGTACAGAGAGCTGCTGTCTGCTTCATTAATAATACTTAAAATAGAAACATTCAAAGTTAAAGCTTGTTTGAAGTAATCCATCACAGCATGACGTGATGATGTCCTGCTCTGTTATCTATCTCAATCAAACGTCAGTTCACCCAACGCACAAAGAAGATTTTAGTTTTGGAAAATATAAGATATTACTTTATTAATCACGTGTAGAAAAAATTCACGTTGGCACAGCAGTACAGAGGAATGTTTAAGAAAGAGGAACTAAATACAATAAATGCACTGAGTTTACATTATATGAGTAAATATAATTACACTATATCCAAACACCATACACTCACATATAATAACAGTGTGTGCAGAGATAGATGTGATAGGTGAATGGGATGTTTTGAGTTGCTCAAAGCAGTGAAGAAATAAAATTTAAAAACTCAACGACAATGTGTCTCATCAGAAACAGTGTTAGCTCCTCAGGACCAGATCTAGGACCCTTTTAATGTAAACTATGTCTTCGTCAAAAAAAGGATTAGCAGAGATGTTTTGCTTTAGGGTTATGGTTGGGTGTTAAAGAGAAAGTTTCCTTTGTACTGGTTATTGGAGGATGAATCTCCAGGTAATTATTGAAATATCCGTCAATTGACTGATGCTACAATTAGTGAGTGATAAATCTCTACATGGACATCGAATTAGCTCCTGTCATATTGTCTCTGAAGGCTGAGATCTATTTCAATTTGTTTGTTGAAATAAATAGACTTATGTAAAATAAATAGTATTTATTATGGTCACTTGCTAACAGCCTTAAATTAGAAGGAGTAAATAGATTATGTAATACAGTCAGGGTATTTCGCTATATATTCTACTAACTAATTTTCTATATTTGTTTCTTAATATCTAGACACGAAAAGTAAGCAGCTGTTTCCTCTGATTCTGATATAAAGCCATGAATCTCCACACTCTGACACGGTAGGTGGCGGGATGCACCTTTAAAGTTAGCGTGCGATGCGCCAATAAACACAGGGAAGAAGAAGAATGACCCACTTCCAGAGCTCCCATTGGTTTAGCACGATTACGTCAGCGCGCACTTGTTTGAATGACGGAAGATGCGGAAGAGGCGTAAATGTAAAGTAAATAGAAGCTGCAGTTAAACCATCTGATGCTTTTCAGTTTCAGAAAACTACCAACAATTGGTAACCGACTTCTCCGCTTCTTTACTTTAAAAAGTCTGCTAACAGTAACACATTCACAGCTGGAAGGTGGTAACGTTAGTTAACGATAGCTTTTTAGCTGGCGTTAAGTTGAAAATGTTTTAAGTTACTTACTTGCAGATATATTTAAGTAACGTTAATGTTACTTATCGGGCGTTAAAGGGCCATTTGTGGAGGAACTGCATTATGAAATCTAGCTAATTTAATCCCTTTCATTTCTGTTCACTTTGGAGAGCGCTTTAAAAAAAACTGTTGAATGTGAGGCAGTTTAATGTTATTTTAATAAATTAAAAGTCTTGTTTGCTTGACTACTTGTGTGCCGAATTTACCACAATAACCTCAAGATTCATAAATGTGATTTATTATTTAATTTGAATTTGTTTTTTGTTAAAGGCATTCTATCATATTTAAATTGCCATTTTTTTTAAACTGAGATCCGCATGAACTTTATACTGTACCAGCTGTAAGTCAGCTCAGAGCTCTAACGCCCTGCATATCGTTTTATTTCCTGCAGCGGGGTGAAACGATGGAGCAGGTAAGTCAACACTAACTAAAACAACGTTATTGAGGAGGCTTGTGTGAGGAGGGGAGGGGTTCATAGAGATCATGCAGGAGTAAGTGGATCGCCTTTCATTCATTGTTGTGGTGCCGAAGTGGACGTTTCTTCGCAACAGGAGCTGCAGAGACTTGAAGGAGGCACCCAAGATGCAATGATAGCAGTGATGCTCTCGCCAGTTTTTTACGGGGGGGAGGACTTTTAAGAATGGACATGGACAGAGGGACAGCTCATTTTTTGCAATCAAGAAATAAGACATATGTTTATCTGTGGACCTGCAGGCAGTTCCAGGTAGAGCTCAGATGTCTTTACTAGGTTCACATTGCTCTGTGATGTTGTTCTGATGGGTTGTGTCTATCTCTGTTGCAGCAGGAGCAAGTAGAGTGGGATGAAGTGAATAAACTTCTGCAGCATCATGGTTTTAAGCCAGTGCATTTTGCAGATCCTTTAGAGAATAAGAGCCTTTCAGGTAAGAGTCTAATGCTTCTAATTTCTTGCCAAAATAATAATTTCTAAATGACTCTCTGACTCCTCGTGTGTCCTTAGATTTGGTTCTGCTGGACAAGAAGTCAGCTGGTGAGATCAGGACGACTCTGAGAACGATGCTCACAGACTCTGAGAGAAGGCAGACCCTCATCCAGGAGCTCATCAAGGCTAACAACCAACTCAAGTAAGTACCAACCTCCTGGACCATTCGTTTCATTAATCACTGCCACCTTTTGCCCAAAACAGTGACGTGTTCAATTGTGGTGAATGACAGAATGGGAGGTGATTAAAAATGCAAATTTTTGGATTGTTTGGATCTGCATGTTGTAGATTGTAGATTGTGATGAAGGCATGCAGGAACCTTACTACACTTTTACTACACATTTAGAAAAATAACCCAAACAATTTAATTGCAGCAGTCATATATTATTGTTATGTGAGCTACAAAAGCCCAATAGTGTTGGTTATACATCTATATACATACAATATACATCTTTTATTGCTGATGTTCAGCTCACTCTTAAGGTCCTGGGAGATGATTGTGCCCAGGAGACGGAGCACATTTTGATGAGGGAGCTCACATTACTTCATAACCACAGAGGTCAGGGCGACGGGTCTGGAGCCGTTAAGTCCTGTGGTCCTTGGTTTTTTGAGTACGGGGATGATGGCGGAAGATTTTAAACAGGCCGGCGCATGGCACGTAGGTGAGGTGTTGAAGATGTCTGTGAACATCTGAGGCAGCTGATCGGCGCAGTGCTGTTGTAGAGGAGGGGTGAGCCTTTGGGGCAGGCAGTTGTTGAAGGCCCCGGGTCCCTGCTCTGGTCGGGGAGGTGATCAATAGGGTCACGGGGGCTGGCGTCAGAACTGTCCTATTTTCTTTCAAAGCAATAGTAGAACTCATTCAGTTCTTGGCCAGGTTGTTAATGGAGTGGGAGCCTTTAGGTTTCTAGTCAGGGGAAACTGAATTTAACAACAGGCGTTAAAACACAGAGGCAGCCATGTTGGTGATAGCAGAATGTAGACGCCATCATATCGTCGTCCTGGAATGTATGAAACAATTCAAAGTGAAGTAAAACAATGGAAGCACAGCTGAGGGTATTCTCCCGTGCATACATGCCTGCAGCATGTATTACGGCGGGGTGTGTCTATTTAATAATGTATATGCAGTGTGCGTCGACCACCTGTGCTCCTGTCATCCAATCTCATCAGCATCAGATGAGTATCACAGAGATACGCCTCCTGAGTGCCACAGCTCAGTGCAGGTATGAAGTGGTGAAAGGGAAGCCAGCTGACTGTAATACGGTCGTATTTCTCCAAACAGTCATTTAGTCAGATGAAATACTTTAGTTATAAGCCTCTTGGGTTACATCAGCTTTAGGAAGTCACATATTATGTGCTTTTTCTTTTCAGTTTGGCTCTTGTGAGTCCTCCGTATCCATGGAAGCACATTAGTAGATCTGGGGAGTACTCTTTTAAACTGCTTAATACTGACAGTTTGCAGAGAATGTCTCATTTCATGCATTTATTTATTTAACTGTAAATGAGCCAGTTTTTCATCTATCGTCCAGTTTTTAAAATGGCAACCTAAAATAAAATGACTTATTACAGTCAGCAGGTACAAGCAATATGGACAGAATAATATTCAGACAGATAAAATGCATAATAATTAGTAATAACTAACTGTGTGTGTTTAGAGAGGAGGTTCATGAGCAAATGGGTCGGCAGCTCAGCAGTCTCAGAGGGCCGCAGAGCTGGAGGGGCTGCTGGACGTGGTAAAGAGCAGAGTCCAGGACCTGGAGGACCGCTACCTCGGCAAGGCTGTCCAGCAGCACAGCCACACCCAACAGCTGCAGCAGGAAAAACAAGAAGCACAGGTACGTCAGCAGACGTACATGATCGATAGGTCGATAGATATGATGCTCACGTACGTATATGATTCATTGTCTTGGGACATGCTTGCTTTCTAGAAGCTGTGTCAGGTTCTGGAGCAGAAGCTGTCTAAACAGAGGGAGGAAGCAGCTCAGCTTCAGAGGAAACTTTATTTCACCGTCAAAGAAGAAGAGCGACGATTGGCTCAACAGAGTCAGACCTTCCAGCGCATCTGCAACAAAGTGAGCCGGCAGAACTCTCCACCAGACCAGCAGTAAGAACATTATATCTTCTCTTTACTGGCACAAAATATCAGCACATGATGATTTTTATCAAAGGTATTGATTCTTTTATTAGTATTGGTCGCATTAGGCCATGGCAGCATGATTTATGTGAGGCGTAGGGCTTGGAGATGTTTGCAGTAATTGTACCTTAAGGTCCAATTACTCGCTTTTCCCCCTGCTTTCAAAAGCATCATGCGGACTTCCTCAGACAGATGTCTGTGATTGAGCTGATTGCCACATGTCTTTTGGTGCGTCTGTCTGCAGGGTGTTGGATGTGATTGACTTCTATGAAACTAAAATGACTCAGATGATGGATGAGCTCAGGTAAGCGTGCTTCTCAAAATGTGAAAAAAAACCTGTCAGGAAGACTGTATTAGTCACTCGTATGCTAGAGCAGTGATTCCCAGAGAAATTAGACCCAACAATGGTAATAAACTTAACAAATAACAAGGTTATGACTGGGGAAGGAAAAAAACCCAAAACCTTCTGAACAAAATCTGATTAATTTATGGGGTTTTCTTTGTACTTCTTCCTTTTGAAATTGCATAATTTTAACTCATCGGGTCTCTTAAAATGATTAAAGTGAAACAAGAACATGAACTGAACTGCTCCCAACTCATAGACATGCACTCAGATGAGGACTTTTTATTTTCACCCCAGATCTGTCAAAGGACGACCAGAAGGATCTCAAGTGGCTCATCAGACAAGAATCAAGAAGACGTCCATTAATGTTACTCCATCTTTCAAAACCATTCTGAAGGTAACGTGAGAAATGTTTATTCACATTCAGAGTAGTTTGCCCTGAAGCCGCAGGTAACACTCTTGCGTTTCTTCAGGCGTACCAAGAACAGCAAAAGGAAAGCAAAGCTGAGATAGAGGAGCTGAAGAGGGAGACGGAGCGCCTGAAGCATGAGCTGCAGACGAGGTGTGTGTTCGTTCAGCTTGAAGCAAGCGCATATCAGTGTTCACGCTGACTGTGTTCATCTGTGCAGGCCGACGCTCAGAGACGTGAAGATCTACAAGCACAAGCTCCGCCGTTTGGAGGGGTTACACAAACAAAGTAACACAAGGTAGGAAACGCCGACTGCTGTAAATCTGCTCACTTTGTATCTGATTTAATGGCTTTGGTCTCATAGCTTTGAGTTTAGCAAGTTGCGACGTTTGCCAGGGTTTTTCCAGTGGAGGTTTCTTTAAAAAAATTCCTTTTTTCTTTCACTGGTTTGTTTTTGGCCAAGTTAAAAGAAAGAAAGATGCTCATTCACTGTTTTTAATGTCAGAAATGTCAGAAACATAACTGTTTATTATTCCTATAGATTCATAGTTTCTGAAAGTTTCTCTAAATCTTTATTTTACACATACACTACGGGTCAAAGGTTTCCTAATAATTATTGAAATATAAGTAGCTCAAGTCCAGGGTTACGTCACCTAAACGAACATTTTTAGATATAAAATTAACATTTAAATTAAGTATGTCTGTTCATTATTTCACTGTAGGATCAACCGATGACCAGCTGCTCTGTGTTCCTTCATTTATTGCCTTTTTACTGAATTAACAGGCTGTTCCAAGCTTGGGACGGCTGGAGAAATTTGTTTTTGCATCAACTTTCAAGGCTTAATTTATTTCCACTGATAATATAATAATCAATAATGCAGGTTGCTGCTTTCTAGTGTACAGGGTGCTCTAGTCTGCAACTTAGTGCATATGAAACAAATTGCATTTAAAGTGTTACTGAAGGATAGTTAAAGTACCTACGAGCTCTGACAAGTAGACTTTGCTTCATTTGAAGGGGTCATAAGCCCAAACATTATCTGCCACACTCTTTAGCTTTTGGATTGTAAGTCTCCAAGGATGCCACTCACGCACAGTACCGCCCATCTTTGCAGATTGCCGAAAGAAGACGACACAACTGAGAACGGCGAGAGCGTCAGTGACCGAGCCAGGGAGGCCAGTCTGTGCGGCCACTATCACCGTGTAAGCATGCTGTTTGATTCCACAAGGACGGTTTCCTGTCTTCTTTTCTGAACATAACCAGCAGGACTTTTTTTTTTTAACTTCTGCTGAATTCCAGCTGTTGAATGAGATCAGTGCTGTAGTGACCAATCCCAACGCTCCGTTACGACTGCGCAGACAGAAACCCTCCTCTGTTGGTTTGGAGCCGGCTGAGTTTCAGACTCTCCTCCCCTCTCTGGAGGTCTGGGCCCAGCAGCTCCACCTACTGAAGGTAAACACCACCCACAGTCAAGCTATCAGTATCTTCACCCAGCAGAGTATGAGCGAGCTTTTCACATGTGTGTCGGCAGGAGCTGCAACAGGGTTTAAACAAACTGAGTGCCAGGCTGATGCCCTGGCAGCCGTCTGATGGAGGCTGTAATGCTGCAGAAGCCGTGAAGGTGGAGGACATGATGTTGCTGGTGGACACCATGCTGGAAAACACCTCCACTGACAATGAGAAGGTGGGACACAACTTTGTTCTGCAAGTGCCCCTAGTATAGCTCTAATCAACCCAGATCCAGGACAAGACAGGCAACGTACTGTATTTGAACATGTTTTTAACTAGGTGCTGAGGAGTCCCACTCGATACACTCTGGGCTCCATGGTGTCTCACTTCCAGAAGCTGTTTGACGTGACCTCCCTCAGCGGAGTGTACCCACGTATGAACGAGGTCTACACCAGGCTGGGAGAGATGACCAACACCATGAGGAATCTCCGAGATGAGCTACAGCTAGGTAGGTCCGAGCCGGTCAGTGCCGGGTGTTTGTACAGCAGGAACAAAAGATTGAGTTGCCGTTTGTGGTGTTGTGTCAGACAGCAGGGCTCCTGCTTCAGAGGTGGTGAACCAGGTGGCCAGACTTGTTTCCTCCACGGATCGCGCTGCTGGTTTCCATGATCTGCTGGCAGATGTTGACATTGACAGGTTCACATATACAGAAACCACACGTATAATCTGGAATATAAAAGGCTTTCACAGCAGGGCTGACGTTTTCTTTTGCTTTTGTTTTCCAGCATCATCGTCAAAGTGAAGCAGCACGAGGAGTTCTTTCCTGCTTTCCATGCCCTCATTGTGGACATTTTACAGACTCTAGGTACGTATCAAACAGTAAACTGAATATCATGTCATAAAAGTAGGGCTTAAGGTGAATATACTACTTTGTGTCTGTGTTTTAGGAGTGAGCCGCCTTGATGACATCCTTCCAGCTCTGAAGTCTTTGAAACAAACAGCTGATTGACACACTGCTTTAGATCAGCTGGGTGCTGTGTTTTGTTAAATGTAATGATCACTTAGAATTTTATTCAATAAATAACTTTACAAATCAGCTGTTGTATTGGAGACTGTATCAAAACTCTTTCAAGCAAAAATTCCAGCCACTCGTGGTTCCCCTGCCATAACCCCCAGCGTACATCTCTCCGAACCGCCGGGGAGAGACACGGCCCCTCCCCGACCCTGTTACTTCAGGAATGTCTCTGGTGATCCAGGTACCGGCGATGGATGGGATTTGAACCCGGAGACGCCGCACCAATGGCACAGACAATCTCAACACACCACCGAATACCCTTCACGAGGGAGCCTACTCTCTGCGCGCTTTTATCTCTTCACTTTGGGAGTTGAGCCTCAAAATTCACGGAGCCTCCATAAGGATTGAACTCACAACCTCAGCACTTCAAAGCTCTCCTCTAGGTCACTGAGCTACAGGACCAGGTAGTCTGTCTTTCTTTTGTAGAGCTCTTGACTTTTTCTTTTGGGGGTTGCACTTGAAAACTCACTGAACCTCCATAAGGATTGAACCCACAAAGCCATTTTCTATCTGACTGAGCTACAGGACCAGGTAGTCTAGCTTTCTTTGGTAGAGCTCTTAACTTTTTCTTTTGGGAGTTCGCTTCAAAACTCACTGAGCCTCCATAAGGATTGAACCCACAACCTTCAAAGCTCAAACCTGTCCTCTATCTGACAGAGGTACAGGGCCAGACACTTTATCTGTCTTTGGTAGAGCTCTTGACTTTTTCTTTTAGGAGTCGCACTTCAAACCTCAGTGGGCCTCAATAAGGATTGAATTCACAACCTCAGAGTAGCCCATTACCAGGCTGAGCTATAGGACAAGATGGATGCACTGAGTTTCCTGGTGCTTTAAACTCTTTCCTTTTAACATCAGCTTTTTAAAATATTTACCATCAGCTGAGATTCAAACCCAGACAGATATCCACACAGCCCTGTATCATCCTAACGGTCTGCAGACCTCTGAGCTCTCCTCTATGGTGAATTTCATCAGACAGCAGCCTTCAGTCGAATAAACAACCTCTAACATTCAGGTATCTTTTTCCAGATATTGTCTTTTAATTCCTTTCGCCTTATGGCATCAACTCTGAACAAGTGTTTGGGCTGGACGTGGAGGGTGAATCAGGGAGTTCTGGTTTCTCCTGTAGGGTAAGAATGTTTTTTTTTAACCAAACTTTATTTAAGTACAAACTCCCTGTAGCACAAACCAGCCAGTGTTTCCAGTCCAAGATGAATCACACTTCACAAGTATATATGTAATATACAGTATAACTATATTTACAGTTACATAACTTTACTTACAGTAGTATACCTTTGTATACAGTTTTGCTTCAATCTATCAGTTATTTTGTAACTAATCACCATACTTTCATAAAATGTACAAAAGAATTTTCAATAATATATTTTTTTATCTATTAAAATCTATTATAATCTATTTTTTATACCAAAGTCCATGAACTGCAGATCGCATAAATTTCATCTGTGTTAGCATTTTCCATTTAAAGGTTTAACTGCCCATATTAAATCATATATCATTTGAAAGTTTGTTTTCTATAGCACAATATAAGTTCATATATCTGTAAGGGCAGAAAATTGTATTCTTCTTACACTTATTATCCATTTATGCAAGTACTTATAATAGTGCTATTTTTCTTTTATTATTATTATGTCTTATACATTGGTTAACCTTCAACATGTTCCTTTTATTATTATTCTTATTATTCTTATTATTATTCTGATTCTGCTAGTCTGTCCACAGCTGTGTAGGGTTTAAGTCAAGGATGTGGAGTTGTTTTCTGTTCTTCTACCTGTTTTGTCTGGGACCAGGCAGAGCAGGCAGAGGATCCTTTTGTTACCCAAAACATAGATACTCAGACTGTGTAAATGACTATGCATCACTCTGTTCTGGGCCAGACGTAACAGACTGTCTTAGAAGACAGACCTCTGGTCCAGCTGATTCTGTTGTAGTACTTCTCTGTTTATTCTCTTTTGTTAAATAAATTCTTCAAAGACAACGGTTGGTTGTAACTCCATTATTTGCCTAATCTCTCACCAGGAATCTAAATTTCCACGACAATTTATAGCACTATTATAAGTACTTGCATAAATGGATAATAAGTGTAAGAAGAATACAATTTTCTGCCCTTACAATATCTTATAGCCAAAATATCAATTCATGTGACAAACAGTAATGTTTATTCTAAGTTTCTAAACTTAAAACTGCTGTTTTCTCAAAATGGCAAAAAAATGGAAAAAGGGGGGTCCATCACATATTTTATTATATAGGCTATAGTATATTTTAAATAAATCTATGGAAAAACAATATTTTGACAAACCGTTCTGTAAATATCTGGCTGTTATCACAAACAGAAAAATGCATCGGAATCTCACCAGTGTGCTGGAAAATGGATTTGTGTGATATCAGTGCATGTTTAATGAGGAAATAACTTATTTGCATAGGCTCATAAAAAAATAACAAAAAAATGTAATTTTAAAAAAAGCTTCTAATTATGTATTTATTTATAACAACAACAATTAGGTACGTTTTTAATCATTCAAACCCCCCCAACAAATGAAATGGTACGGTCCGGGTAGTGGACTCGGTCGCTAGGAGCGCCTGAGAGTAGAAATAAAAGACAGAGAGAAAAGCTGGACCTCACTCTTTGGCAGCTTCAGGATCTACTTTGTTCATTTCTATACGGTGGATGTGTCGGTACGGGAGCCCACGGCAGGGGAGCATGTTTACTGGGCGCTCCGTTAACCTTTGTCCCGTCACTACTGCGTGATAAAACTGTTAAAAAGTGGTCGTATTAGTAGTTTTTTCTTTTTACAATGGCCACAGAGTGTACTCAAGAGGCAATTCTCGGGTTTCTGAAGGACAAAGGGGGCAAAGCGAAAAACACGGATTTAATTGAGCATTTTAAGGCTGTGTTCCCGGAGGAGCCGGAGAAGAGGGCGGCTGTGCGCGAGAGGTTTAAAAACCACGTTGACGACGTTGCTTTCGTGAAAACGGAGAGTGGAGTTAAATATGTTTGCCTTAAGAAAAAGTTTCGCTGCTCAGTGAAGGGGGTCAGCAACGGGACGGATCCGGAGCCAGCTCACCGTTATAATCCCGCAGACAGCAAGCGGGTTAGAGGGAATGACGCAGCGGCGGTTGCGGCCCCGCAAAGCCCCGCGGGCGGTGACGTGCAGCAGGTAACACCTGCCTCAGGTTTCGGAAGTGACAAGCAGGTGACATTTCCGCATGGTTTGTCTCCTGCAACCATTTTGCCGGACAAAACAGATGACAGAAGTAAGTGTCAGAAGTTTGTTTGTGTAGGTGAGGAGGTGGGCAGCAGCTCAGGTGAGATGGGGAACAGAGAAAGCTTTCGAAAAGAGAGGAAGGAGTCCAAGAAGGAGCGTGTTGGCATACCAGAAATTTCAGTGATTGAGGCTTCGCCTCTCCCTGCAGCGGGACCCGTGTTCACCCTGCCTGGGCCTGTACAAACTGGTATTACAGGACAGGTAGACACGGCTACCTCTGGACACGATCCCAAAGACAGGCAGGTTGAGACTGAAACAGTAGACGGACTGAAGGAAGCAGAGCCGATTAATGTGCCGACCAGGCGGCGAAACACGAGAGGATCCAAGCACCGGTCCAGACAGCAGCAGCCAAACGAAGGGAAGGATGAAGGGCAGGTGGATGAGCAGAGTTTGTCTGGGAGTGAAGGGAACATCACCCCGATAGGCAGCCGCAAACACTTCATCAAGGTCATGGTGAGCAGATCCCCCCAGTTGAGGCGGAGCATGGTGTTGCGCAACTCTGTTCACCTGTCCTCCAGGGATGACAGTGACTCCGTTTCCTTGGCTTCCTCCAACCAGGACGACGACGGGACCCCAGTCGCTCTGGACCCGCTGGAGCACGAGTGGATGGTGTGTGCTTCCGATGGGGAGTGGGGCAGCATGTACGGCCTCCTCACCCAGGAGCCCAGCCTCGTCCTGAGGAAGGACTTTGTCACTGGTTTTACTTGCCTGCACTGGGCGGCCAAGCACGGCAAGCCTGAGCTCATAGCCCTGATCGTCAACTTCGCCAAACAGCACGATGTTCCCATCGGCGTAGATGTTCGATCCAACACCGGCTACACGCCGCTGCACATCGCTGCCATGCACAACCACATGGAGGTGGTGAAGCTCCTGGTGGGGGCCTACAACGCAGATGTGGAGATCAGAGACTACAGCGGGAGGAAGGCCTGCCAGTACCTCACTGACAACGTGAGCGTGGACATACGGGACATCATAGGAGCATACGAGCGTTGTGACTCAGAGAACACCGACCCCAGGGACGGAGGCCGCTGGAGGTTCTCTAAGGTTCTCCAGTCTAACCTGAAGCCCCTCAGGCTCCTGAACCCCAGTAACTGTGACTCTGTGGACGGGGAGGCCCAGCACCGAGAGAAACCCCTCAGGAGGAAGTCTTCGCTCAGCAGGATGAAGCCCAAACTGCAGAGGCTCCGCGCGAGGACGTCTCAGATTGTCCACAGCACGTCGTTCCGTGACGCAGAGGAGCTGGAGGGGTCTGCGAAAGGGTCCTTCAAGTCCAGACCCAAGACACATTTCTTTGGGTGAGATCGGTACTGACACAGGACAGGAAACGCTGTACAGGGATGTGGACAGGTGAAAAACTGGGTCACAAGAACAAATCGCTGCTTCTTTTTTTTTTATTTTGTTTTTTTTTTTTACAGTGCAGCTGATTCTTTGTGTTGAAGACAGCATCTCAAAATGTGTAAAACAATCAACAAATCCTTTGTCCTTGATGTCTTCCCATCGACAACTAGTAGTTATATACATTTATTTTCATTTACTCCGGTCAAAAGTTTTAGAACAGCCACGTTTTTATAGTTCCAGTGAAAAAAAACTTAGGGATACAAAAGTAAGCAGCAAACCGCCAAAGTTAAAACCAACATTCACATCACCAACACAGACATTTTCAGATATAAAATTAGCACTTAAAAATTAAGGAGTCTTGTTCAATATTTTCTCTGGACTTAAACTACTTATATATTTCAATACAAACTAGAATAATGGGGCTGTTCTGAAACGTTTGACCGGCAGTGTGAATGTAATTTCTTTTTAATATAACCTTTATTGAACCAGATCATCTCATTGAGATTTAAAACCACCTGGCAGCATACTGACAGAGCAGAGTTACAGACACACCCGCAACAACCAAAGGACATTCAACAACTCTTTAAGATCTACAAATAAACATTAAGACTAATGAAAAGGTTTAAAGGAATTAGTTATTTTAAAAGCAGTGACAACAATTTATAGCTTCCAAGTCTTTCATATATAATAATTGCCCTATACTTTGGTACTGCAAAATGGTAGCCCAGGCAGTTTGAGCCTTTAGGAACGCCGGCTAGATTAGGATTATCGATCACTCCCCTCTCTGACAGAGTGTGGGGAACTGAGTCAGAACAAACTACAGTACAGCTCTATGGAGGAAGAAGAGACGTCAGGCTGTCATAAACACACCACCTTACATTCCCTGCACATTGTAAATCTATTAATTTAATGCAATTAGACCCTTTAGCAGCGCACTTAATCAGTATTTGTTTGAGTTTTTCCTCTTTTAAGTAGTTTTGTTCACTGTGAAAATGCTTTTTCACTACAGAAACAGCGCAGTAAGAACGTCCCAGTGACAAACTGTGTATTGCTCATTTTTGGCTCCATGATCTATCACAAATGCACAGTGAGTTACAAATGCTAGATTAGATGATATCACATACTGTAGATGGTGACGCGCCTGCTTCTCCTTATCCTCTAAAGCCTCTTGACCTTGAGTCTGTAATCGTGACCACTGCTGGCAGATTTCTGTGTCACAAGGGTGTCGTGTGAGGCCAGAGCATTAAGAGAGAGGTTGGTGTTGCTTTTCATATTTCACATGGCCAAGATTTTAATGGTGACTCAACGCTTGGGGCTAACAGGCGTGTCCTGGAATTACAAAAGCCATCTGGAGAGGGTTAAATCCAGTAAATCCTCTGGTTAACCACACGGTTTACTCAACAGGGATGGAAGCAGAACGTGCAATATTCTGCTTTAATTAATGTGTTGCCAGACAAACCAGACTGGAAAACAACACGATCAAAACACCCTAACAAAGCACAGAAACACTTTGTCCAGTCATGAAATGGTACTTAGCAGTAAGCCGGTGACACAGCAGGGTTGTGAATCACACATGTAATCCACAGCATGCTGCCTCATGTCAGAACTTGACCCACTGAACAGGCTCTGCATACAAAGCTAAGGTTCTCACCTGGAGGCCCGAGGGGATGGAGGTTTAAATGTTTACATTTCTTTATTGAAGGTACATTTCATAATGGTGACATAGGTGCAACTCAAGAGACGTAAATATCATGGAACAGTTCAGTGTGAGCACCAGAACCAGACTGAGAGATTAAAGGTTCAGGAAACCTTTGCAGGTGTTTTGAGTTAATTAGCCGATTAGAGATCTTCTCAGGTCGACACTTCTGTATTATAAATTATTTATTTTAACATTTTGAGCTACTGGAGTTTTGATTTCCATGAGCTGTAAGCCACAATCATCAAGATTAAAACAAAAACTTTAACTTCTTGAGTGAAATTACTGAAGAAAATGAACTTTTCCATGATATTCTACGTTTGTGAGATGCACCTGTATGTCCAGTGATAGTGTGGAAGGACAGACTCTTTTTTAAAAATCTGTCCAGTGTTTCCACATGAGGACTCCAAGACTGTCTCTGTTATCATTATGTTAGTTTAAACCTCTCAAACTGTTCAGGGTCTACAAGAAGTAATGACACAGCACAGTTCATTTATTCAGACACTGTCTGGACAGAGGATATAATATCCTTTAATTTGGTCTGAAGTAAGTGACTGCACACTTAATGTAGTCTCCAGTGGTACCAGGCTACATCTTGACCAATAAATCAGTATTGCTGTATATTTCAGTACAAACAGTACAGTAAATTTCAGTAGAGAAATGTCAAATATATATTATGTCTGAGGTCAAAACAGTGTTTTCATTACATAGTCTGTTCACCAGAAAAGCCGAAATGTCATTAACACAATTTTTTTTATTTAACTCAAATATGAGTTTGAGATCAAATTTTAATTTTCACTTTAATGGTGCATTCTAGTTTATGTGTAGTTTAGTATTTTACAGGCCTCAGCGTATGGAAGCTGCTTCCTGCCGAGTATTGGAATCAGTCGTAAAGCTCGGACTGGTCAAACTAGAAGTATCTCATCATTTTGACTTTGAAAGATGTGACTTATTATCTTACAAAATTGTGTTGACTTAATCAAGTCATCATTTTTAGATTCTCATGAGAATTTATATTTTTATATCATTCCTAACTTTTTATGTATTTGTTGTTTTTCGCTGTGGGATTCCTCAGCTTTCTTCTTCAGGTATGGAGGTCCATACTATGTGGTGCTTAAAGGAAAAACTGGCTGCATCGCATTGTGTTTAAGTTGGAACTTGATTAATACATTGTGAAGTTGCTCATTTCTATGTAACAGTTCATCATAGATTCTTTTTGTAACTAAGATTTTCCCTGACTCGATGGCACCTTTTAATCTTTTTACTACGTCTTTGCACATTTGAACAAAATCAGCTCTTAGACTTGCACATTATAATCTGGTACATAACAAAGCTTTGCTTTTAAAGAGCTCAAACAAAAGTGACTGTTTACTCGGGTTACTTGAACTTATGGGGGCTGTTTTAATGATTTGTTATGTTTGATTACAGATTTAATAAATAACACTGCAAATCATTGCACTTGCATAAAGGACTGTTTGTGATTTGACCTTCGGTATGTGCTAATGTTGACATATGAATGATTTCTGTGCCACTAAAAATCAGTTATGGGGGTTTTCAGAGGTGCATGAAGAGCTTTTGTGGGCCCCCAGTTAAATAATCACTAATTGCTTTGGCAAATAGTCTTTGACAAATCTATTTTCAAACTACTTTTGGGCTTTTTCTGAAGCGTTTTACAGCCTGTCTTCATTAGTGAACACTGAGATGCAGTTTAAAGGCTATCAGACTATTATAATGTGAGTTCAGAGTCCTTCAGTGAAGATTAAACTTTCACACCCAGGAAACTGAACAGTTCCAACATCTTGTGGAAAACCCGATTTTGGGATTTGCTCGCATTCAACTGCAAGAGCATTGGTGAGGTCCAACACTGACTTTGTCAGTCAAGTTGTCTCAGACTGTACCAGACCTGGCTTTGTGCACAGGAGCTTTGTCATATTCAAACTGGAAACGCCGAACACAAAGTTACAAGAACACGACTGCAGCGTTTCCTTTGCTGGACACCGAACCAGACCAAAAGTGCACTAAAGACCCGTGTCCAGTCCACATGCTCTTGGTCATACAGTGAATGCTCAGTGTACAGTATGCATCACGTTGTTGCTAGTTCATTCACTAGATGGCACTACAGCAGATGGCAATATATCCTGAACTCTCGCCTACAGCAGAGTCCTTTTTCCTGCTCTGCGTGACTTGTGACTCAGCAGCGATGGGTCACGCAGAGGATCATCGTGGCTGCTCCACATAATGAGTTTGTGCCGAATGAATGCTTTTCACTGTGCCTTAAATTCTCTCACAGTGAGCAGGACTTCACGTGATGGAAAAAAACTCCCATGTTTTGGTTGAGTTAATTCTCGAGAACGGATAACTTCTGGAGAATTATGATATCAGAGTAAGTTGCATTATGGGAGTAAGGTTATCGGCAATGTAGGTTTTTAAAGAGAAGAGTTGAGCTGTCAGCCGTTCGAAGGAGACGTCTCCTCACAATTGTTTCCCTGTCAGACATCGATGAACTCTATACCAAATGCTGTAATAAACAATACAATTAATAAAATATCAGGTGGTTCAGACTCTAAAAGGCAATTTGTTTATTAGCACTTAACACATTCTTGCCAAGTGGTTCGTCTTTCTCAATCTGTTGGTATAATTACTGTAAACAGAGTTAAATTAATACACTGGAAAAATGAATAATTTACAGTCATCATAGTAAACCATTTGTGTACAATATAAAATCATAAAGTGAACAGTACAGTACATTTAACAAAAACAGGCCGGAGGATATCAGAGACACAGTGTCACTGTCTTACATTAACTCTTCTTCTACTAAAAGAAAGTAAGAAAGCAACTTCAGCTTGGACATGAACTGCTACACAGATGAAGGACAGTCAGGTAGGTATTTTACCAAGTTTAGAATTTTTTTGGCACAGAAATAAACACATTAAAATACATATGGAACATAATATAATATATGTCTATATAATATAGACAGTGCCAGAATATGTTTAAGAAATCAATACAGAATTATTTATAGGCCTAAATAGGCACCTCTAAGGCATTTAGGTTGTTCAAGTGCTCAGATTGTCTATGATTATTTAACACAGCTTGGTGTAACACTCATATTAAAGTCTGGTTTAGTGCCTATTAAGATAACAAGTACATTTGGAGAACTCTGTACTAAAAACAAAGCATTCAGGCGTCAGGTGTGGAAACAAAATCTGTCCCATCAGTGTCATCCGCCCAAAGTCATCCACTGCGGTGAGTGTTAGTGTCTCTGAATGTCAGAAAGTAAGAACTAGTAGCAAAGCAAGAGGGAACACAAAAGTACTGGACGTTAACCGTTATACTGTTTATTAACTAATTTACTAATGTGAAGTTATTAACTAACTAATGGAGAGCATAGCATATCGGATAGAGTTGCAGAGTCCCGGCCCTTCCACTGGACCTTATTTCAGAAAAAAGTACATACGCTAGTCAACACAGAGAGACAACTAATGTTTATACTGTTTGAAATGTGCCCTGAAATACAAGCATGAGGTTTGTCAATTTAAAAGAAAGTTGCAGTTTGACGTAAAACTTTGCACCGTTGACTTAACGTGATGCCCGCTGGGCTTAACTTTGGCATACTGGTTAGAAATGTTGTCCAACTTTAGGCGGCGCTGCAAAACGTCACCATGTCACGTGAAATTAAACTTCGCAGGAGCAAGTTGGCTCCAGTTTCCTGAGTCAGGCGGACGCAGTTGCTATTCTCCGGCTGAAGACAGTTTTTACCTGATCTTGCAGCATTTGCAAAGTCAACTGCCGCAAGATCAGTCACTGTTCTGTTTTAAGCTCACAGTAGCTCATGTGCTCTATGGGAAGTACAATATGTCTGACTTAACATTCAGCAGAAGTCAGCTGCGGTCATCTTTAAACGCCCCTATTAACTGAAGCTAAGCTAAACTAACCTCCATGTGTACATGTGGACCAGGAGTCACTGGATTAAACACATCAGCCGTACATATTTTTTCTGAAATCAGGTCCCAAAGGGCCAAAGCGAGGGACTTCATCTTTTGCATGTCTGTCTGCTGTGAAACAGGGATCCCTCCTCTGTTGCTCTTCCTCGGGTTTCTTCCACTTTTAAAACATTTAAACAAGTTTTTGGAGAAGTTTTTCACGCATCAGAGTCCACATTGAACCAAATCTGTGATTTTATTGGCTTGACTATGAGAACAATGGTTCTGTTTGTACATCATTAGAATAATGACACCTTTATTTCCTATCACTGTCGGTGGACAGTGCAAGTCACACCGAAAAAAGAAATGCATGCTTGAAGTGCGAATATTAGCATGACCGCCCAGCATAGCGTTAATCAACTTTAACCTGGACAGAGGTCAAATCAGACACAATGAACCTGTACACGCGTGTACAGCCTTTTACATAATACTGATATGATTTTGAATCTTCTCCAATATATATAGGGGACATCTTATTCGTGAGCAGACTGGATAATCACACGGAACTGTCACTTCCTCTCACCTCATTATTCAGTCATGTTCATGTTAGGTCATTTCTGTTTGGGTTTATTTTGTTTTCCCCAAACCAGTCAGTGGCGAGTGACACATCTGTCCCGCCTAGTCGACACAGAAACTTAATTTACTTTAACTGTTAACCGTTTTCAAGTTGATTAAATAAATATGTTGATTTATGAGTCGTTATTTCTGGAAGTTGACTGGCACTGGCTGGTCAGCCTGACTACAAAGCTCTGTTGGTTGAGTCTTTCTCTAACCGTCGCGGTAATAGAAAGGTATGGAACCAGGCTAAAAAATACATGGCTGTGCAATCAGTTATATTAATATGATTACTGTTATTTCTTAACGTATGCACCTGCAGGCCACTGATGCCACTGATGACATGACTGCTATTACTGCATTACTAAAAGGCAAGTTTAGTCATTTTAGTTTGGTTAGGTTTATAGGACTACAGCATTAGCTGTTAGCATGGAGATTATAATTCTTGATGTGCGTGTTAGAACAATATAAAGTCAGTCGGTTCAATATGATTAGTGGGCTCCAGATATCTCTCCCTGTGTGAGGGTCACAGTGGGGTCTGTCGGGCCTCCTGAAGGCCTACTAGCTCACAGCTCTTCTTCCACAGCTTAGCCTGTAGCTCAGAGTCGTACGAAATGTCGGAGGACTGCTTTTTCTGGCCGTTGTACAGGTAAGAGCTTCCGACACCCTCCATCTCAGAGGCAGCGGCAGCGTAGATGGCTACGGACGCTCCCTCTGCTGGAGTCTGAAAAGGACATGCATGAAGAGAAGCATGTCAAGAATGAGAACAGTTTCTCAGAGTTGTTCACCTTCTACTTCAGTCAAACGGGCCATGAAATGACTATATAGGGCTACATACTCTGATCTTCTTGTGTTTCATTCTCAAAAATGTTACCAAAGAGTAAAAAGAAGAACCTCACAGTCCTGCTGTTGGACATCAACAGACAGAAAGACTACAAATTTAGCAACGTCTGTAGTTGTTTTAGAGAACCCAGAACACCCAGAATATTCACACGCACCCTGTTGATGGTGTGAATATTCATGTAACATTCTGTTTATTATGTTTATTTAAAGTATATTTTGTTTCAGCTCCGTAATCATGCAGACTAAAGCATTATTATCATAATATCAAACATGTTTTGCCTTATGGAGACTATCTGCATGAGTCATACGACAGGTCTGGACCGCTCCTGAATTTGGTTTTGCGTCAAAGAGAAAATTCCAACTTAAATGTTCACATTGCTCAATGACTCTTCAAGTTCTTTCAAATCACTTGTGAGTTCCATGTAAGTACAAATCTGTTCACACAAGTGGCTCTTGCATGAGGCCCAATGTTACATAATCATCTCCGAAGGTCTGAGCCAAAGTAATTTATGCCAGAATTAAAACAGACAGGAAAGGAAATCATAGAGATGATGGCACTGATATTTTCTTTCGATAAAAATAACGCACTGTTTACTCCGCTGTCCCAGGCTGCACAGAGATTTAGCCCGTGTTAACACAAGCAAAGTCATGTCAGTGAAAATGTACCCTGAACAGGATCTTGGCCACTGGTTTCTTCAGGGCCTGCGCGAGGCTCCACAGGTTGTCGTACAGCGCCGTGTCCACCATGCCGGGGTCCACGGCGTTGACGGTCACTGGGGAGCCGCCGGCAGTCAGCTGCTCCTGCAGGTAGTAGGTGAAGAGGACCAGAGCCAGTTTGCTTTGGGAGTAGGCACCATGGGAACTGTAGTAGATCCTGGAGAGGGGTGCAGATGAACTTTGCAGTAATGCAGTGGATAATAATAATTTAAATAATTAGTTATTAATAATGACTGTTGTAATGAGCCCAACCCAATAACCAGAATAACCAGACTTCTGCACACATCAGACTGGTCCTTAATAACTTGATATTCTGCCTGTTCATGTGGAGACGTCAGATTACTGGGCCTCATTAACCATTAAAACAAATGAAGCTGCTGTGTCTCATTTTAAGTATTTACAATGTGAAATAAAGTAGATTTAGAACATTAATCGTGTCAGATTGATATTACCGCCATACCAAACTTTTTAATTACTTGTTCCTGTCATAATACTGTTAACTGTTGAAAAAGGCCCGCACCATCTGCCGCTGGCTGCAGAACTAACGAACAACAATCATTTTACGATTTCCTTCTTTTGTCTCACCTCCTGTTTAAGTCATCCATGTTCATAACTCCTGCGTAGTGTGTAGCAGAGGACATGTTGACGATTCGGGAGCAGCAGCCCTGTCTCCCTGACCTCTTCAGGACGTCCAGCAGCAGGTTGGTCAGCAGGAAGTGGCCGAGGTAGTTGAGCCCAAAGTGGAACTCAAAGCCATCCTCCGTCTGTGCTTCAGGGACCAGCATGGTTCCAGCTACATGAGAGTGCACGCATGCAATCGCTTAACATGTGGTAAAAAATGGTTTAAAAAGACCTAGACTTTAATAAAATTAAAAGCTTATGTGATTTTTTTTTTATGGATTTACAGAGACAATCAAAGTGGCCTACCGTTATTAACCAGAACATGGAGGGGGAGGCCTCTGTCTTTGAACGTCTGAACAAACTGTCTCACTGATTTCAGTGAGGTCAGGTCCAGGAAGACGAACTCAGCTGTGAACAAAAAAACAAACATGTTAGCATAAACTCCAGAGAGCTGTGCCAGCGATGAAGATAACTATGATTTCATACGTTAGTTTGACCAGTTCATACTGTTTAAAACAGTCCTAAAGGGGTTTCCAGGGGTTTTCCCAGCAAAAAGGGAAATAATTTCTTTTTACAATAATTCGATACAGTAACACAATGATAGAAAGTGTGAGTATAAGGCCACTGGTTTCATTCACGTTATGTAATAAGACATCTAAAAGCAAAACTACTATCAGATGTGGTTCTAATTTTTGTCAGTTTCAGGGTCCTTGATATGAAAAAGGTTAAGAACTACTGGTTTAAAACATTTAAACAAGAAGTTATGATGGCAGGTTTTTAAAGATGGCTGAAATTAACTAACATCTTGTTCCTAGATTATATAAAACAAGGTGTTGTTCTTCAAGAAAGGGAGTAAAAAACAAAACATAGGCAACCTTTGACCTCGTCCATCTTGAAAAGAAAAGCCCTGCACATGCAGTGGGAGACTTCACTCAATATAAGCACTATGGCAATTCAGCTCACGATGAATGGGAGCAACAAAAAAAAATTGTGTTGCGTTTATAATTTTAAGTGTACATATACACATATATGTATGTCTATGAATACACACACACACACATAAAACTTTACAACTTAATATGAAAGTGGTAGCTGTTTATTTACACATTGTAAATAAACAAAATAAATTTTTTAATCTCTTGGGTGTGGGGTAGGCAGGCTGGGATGGAAATAAATAATTTTAGGCCTAACGTGTATTTAAATTTAATATTTACAATACATAAAATGCTCTTTAAAACAACAAATAAAACACTGTAAATAGAACTCTTATTTGCAGTAAAATAAATAAGAAGCAGCATTTCTCACAATTGATCAATAAATTTAAGTTATAAATGAGGTATCACTGAAACATTTTAGTTATAATCACAGGACACATAAAGACTCTGATACATAAAGGCGCAGCAAAAGGGAATTTAGCAGCACGACGACCCAGAAGAGACCAACTTCTCTCATACATGCACACATATTTATTTTGGATACGATGTGAACTTTGCGCAAAGTCCAGCAGGGGGCGCTTTTTGACAGTGTGGACTGCGATAGACACTGTTGGAAACTGCTCGACCTGGCTCTGACTGTTGTTCTGAAGAAGTATTGATCATTTTTAATGAATTATGTAAAGCTTGGACTCAGAGACTCTGTTCTCTGCGCTGTTCAGACTTCAGGGACGTGTCTCTGTGAGACGATACGCTCGACTCTGAAGCTGGATAAATAACAGGCTCTTTCAGCTCTATCCGCTCATTTGAGCCTTCATGTACTCTGAAATGTGTCGCTAAATCCATCTATGGAAAGACACGCGCCTGTCTCAATTTCAGTAAGATTTGCCACCTCAGTTATTTTTATGAAAGTTAAATACTGAACCTTTAACTGCTGCAGAATAACCAAAGTAAAAATAACCAAACTGAGAAATTGTGTAAATTTCAGGGATCAAGTTATGAGTTAACTTCAAATTAATGTGTAAACACCTTGGAACAGCCTGTTAATTCACCCTCAGAAACTTTATTTGTACAATTTTAAATATATTATATTTAAATTTAAAGGTAAAAGTGGAATTTAAAAAGAATATTAGTTGCACTGTGTGGCTTCTGGGGTTATGGCCTGTTTTTGCCCTAAAGCCTTATTTATTAGTGGTGACCGTTTGCAGAGCTCTGGGAAGCCCCTTAGCGTCATAGTTAAAGCACAGGGGGAAGCTCTGTAGCGTCATTTATTATGAACGCTACAGCAGGAGCACAGTAAATAACAGAAAAGTCCAAGTAATGTATTTTCTTTAACCCAAACCGTGATGTTTTCCTAATCCTAACCAAGTACTTTCAGTGCCTAAACCTAATCAAATTGCCTTTTTGAACGTTTAACTAGACGTTGCATATTTATTCTTGCTCACTTGACCACGGAGCCCTACATGTCCAAAAATTATTGTAAAAGGAGTAGCCGGGAGTTAACACGCAACGCAAAGGGGTCTTAACCAAGTGTCCGTATGTGAGGATTTGGGAGTGTTGGGCTTTTCAACTCCTCCACTGCTGCATATTCTGCATTACACTAATTTAAATGCCTCATAGAGAGTGTTTGTGGCAAAGAATGTCCATATAAAGGAGAAGCCTACTTAGAATTCAGTTGATCCCCGGTCTAATTAGGGCTGTTTCTCACACAGCATCAGGCTGAAACAAAGAGCTCTGTGTGTGGAAATCATCATTAGACTGGACTATTTACCCAGCACTCAGGAGGTTTGGGTTTAGGAGGAAATTTACTTTATTGGAAGATTTTACAAACTGTAACACACTTGTCTCTACTCAACTTCAATCTTCTTAAATATAGATGGATGTCTCCATGATTCCTATTTAAAGCTATGGCTGCAAAGTTATTTTTGTCGTTGTCCATCATTTTTTCAATGAATCAATTAGTTGATTAGTTTCTTTAACTACAAACTGCATCTCATCTTACAACCCTGTTGGTTGTATAAAATAAAAGTACCTTGCATAAAGTCAGAAAATTATGAAAAATGTTCATTAGTGTTTCCCAAAGATTACATTCTCAAATGTCTTGTTCACAACCAATAAAGGAGAAATTAAACCATTAAATATTTACATTGGATTGGATATTTTTTATCAAAAGTGGTCCAATGAAGAAAAATAAATGTTAACTGGCGACAGGGTCATGGACGGCCAAGGCTTACTGGTGCATGTGGGGAGCGAAAGCTGGCCTGTGTAGTCCGATGCAACAAACATGTCAGGACACACAGTGCATACGAGTCAGGGCTGTTTTGGCGGAGACCTACAAGCAGGTGGTCATAATGTTATGGCTGATCGGTGTATGCAGAGGCCGATGTTTTGCATTTACTTTACACAGATCTGTCATCTAAGATGGACGTTCCAGCTCCGAGAGCCTCCTGCTGCGGTGGCAGCGCCAGACTGCGAGCTGGAAGTTAAACCATCTGGAACACATGCTGTGTGCACACAAATGTACCTCTTTATTTCATAGTTTCTGAAAAGCTGGCAAATATCTGGCTCTGCCATCGACAGCCCACCATACTGACTAGTGACATGAATGACTTCAGATAAGACGTTGTCTGTCCTATGAGGGGGGTGCGCAGCAAAAGGACTTCAGTCCTTTAAAGCTTTCCTTGTAGACTATAAAAGCATTGTTCAAGTTAATATTAAAATGGGGTTTGAAACACAGCACAGATTGTGTCTCATTTTGAAAACACAATTAAAACTTAATAATGGAGATTACAAATGACTTTTTCTAATTTTAAATCTGCATTTTTATCTCTATCAAATGAAATCTTACAGGACCAGCTTTTGTTTGATGGCTCCACTTTTGTGTCAGTAGACTATTTTATAAAAGCTTTTGTTTTGGCTAGCAAATAGATGAAAGCAACAGGGAGAGATGGAGACAGGTAGATGGTTACCTTTCCCCTTGCTGCCGTCTTCATGAATCGTCCTGACGGCTGCTGTGCCCTCTTCTTTCTCGTTCCCAGCTGGAGGTGATGGAGATCAGAGAGGCTTGGTGGGCAGATGTCCAGCAGATATCCACTTCAACTCAATCCAACTGTCTACACTGACTCAGTAAGACTGGCTAAAGAATGTCATGTCATTTCGTTTACAGCAGCATACTAATTATTCATGTATCCTGGAAATTCTTACATCATAAAATCAATTCAAGGTTTATTTTTTAATCCTTTTGACTACTGAACAAAACACTGCATGCAACTAAATGATAGAACATGTAATCACAAAGCACCTGCCTAATGGGGATTGTTTCTGTTGTTTGAAATGTTGTTAAGACCATTACTGCAGTCAGTCAGCTCAATGGACTTTAGTCTGATGTGGGACAAGGTGTAAGGCAGCAGACCTTCCAGAGGCCACTGGTCGATCTTTCACACTTGTAGATCAAACACACTCTCATTCCCAACTCGTCACACATGGACGCTTGTTCAAGATCCCTTGGCGTCACTTTTTAATCGACCTGGTTACCCCTTTTGTGTCATTTTTGAACACGTAGGGCTCCACAGTCAAGTTAGCAACAATAAATATGCAACGTCCGGTTAGACTTTCAAAATTAAACTAGTGGTTAATGTTGTGAAACGTAGCAATTTGGTTAGGTTTAGGCACCAAAAGTACTTGGTTAGGTTTTGGAAAACCGTGGTTTGGGTTAAAATAAAACAATATTCCTTGACTTATGTAACGGTCCTTGCATAACTTACGCAAGTTACGTAACATACGTTACTAAAAAAACATTAAATGTTGACTTTTTGTTTCACACAGGAAAGGAACACTGGTCTCCTGTCTAAAATCCGGTTTCCAGCCCACCCCTCCACCTTCTTACTTGGACTTTTCTGATTATCTACTTTTAGCATTGAAAACTGACGCTACATGGCTTCCCCCAGTGCTCTGAACTATGACACTAGGGGTTTCCTAGTGCGTTTCAAACCGATGCCAAAGGGTCTTGATTATGCGTCCAAATGTGACGACTTGAGAGTGAGAACATTGGTTGGTAGGTCTGTTTAATTTTCCACACAGCGTGTACCAACTTCAACATGAATTAGGAAAACTCTTTGATACACTGTAAATAGAAAACATTGGAATCTGGGATATCTTATAAACCACAAATGTAAAAGTATAGTCAATGCAATGCTCAAGCAGTAGCTAAAATGAGCACAAATTATTAAAAATGTTGCACGACATATTTTGTTGCTGTTACATGGGTCTTGAAAAACTGAATTTTACACATTATGGCGCATAACTAGTGTCTTCCTTTAACATTATATCATTTATTTACAATAATAAAAATGAAGATGGGGGGAGAGATTGCAAATTACAGCTGAACTACAGAAATGCAGTGAGTGTATTATTGGGAAGGGGAAGCAGAGTATGACCTGGCTTAAGGCTTACGGTTGGACAGTTGCCTACCTATGATAACATGCATGCCCAGGCTTGCCAGGTGTCTCGCTGTCTCATAACCCATTCCTCTGGTACCCCCAGTCACAATGGCAACCCTTCCATTTTGCTTGGGTAAGACTGTGTGGGAGGAGAGAGGGGACCACATGAGAACATTATGCAAATTCATTTGGGGTTTTTTTGGAATCACAATCACTATGACTTGTTTTTCTGCACAGTTAAATGTAGTTATATCACAGCCAGGTCACTGATTGTTATTGATCCAGATCCTGACCTTGCAGGGAGGAAAGACTCTTAAGACTAAAACAGAAGGGTAAGCTATGTGAACTATTGACTATACAGAGAAGAATCAATTTTAAAGTGTAATCTGTAATCACCCTGTGAAAGACGAACAGTTGTGATTGTATTTGTAAAAGTCAACCAATCAGGCAAGGTTGAAAACAAAACCTTTACTGTCATAGAATTATTTATTTTACGTCACAATTTATGTGTTGTGTTCTGCAGAGCAAGACAGTTTAAACTCATCCATTGTTAATGCTGCAATGTCCATATACAGAAAGTATTTACAAAGTTCATCTTAAAACAAAAGTAAAACACCTCTAAAGAGTGCAACAGAAATGGCCAAAAAGATATAACAGAGCTTACAACATACTGAGTAGATGTTTGCAGGAGGCACCGATAATGAGAGACAACACACAGTATTATTATGGAATCACCACAACTAGTTTTTTTATCACAGATGGATGTGCTGGATTCAATACGAACCCAATATTTTGGCTGGCTCTGCTGTTGTTTTTATATTTTTTCAATAAACAAAATTTTCTGTAGAGCTTTTGACAGAAAAAAAAACTACGGTGATGAAGGAAAAACGTGTTGTCAACTATAGCAGTTTAATGATTTTAGCTAATTTGTGCAATAGCTATTTTAAAAAATAGGTTTATTTGACTTATAGGCTTTTATACACTCGTTTCAGAAGATTGACTTCAATATATGTTTTGTGCGTTAAGTATAGAGCTGGAGTCAGGATATGGTTAGCTTAGCTTAGCATAAAGTACTTCAAAAGTTTTCCGGATCAGATCTGGATCCACGCTGCCAGCATGTTTGGTTAAAGTTAGGGCGCCCCTGTCCCCAACACTGCACCTCACACTTAAGATGGGTTAACTGCAGAGAAGGAATTTCACTGTAAGTTGGACTGAGTTGATTGTGATTATAAAGATGATTTTTTTTGAGCAACAACAGCTCAACAATTGGTTTTTACGTTTCTGTTTACAAATTAAACAAGAGGAAGTAAAGATGTTGCTAGGTGTTTCCAACAAGTCCATTACATTGTCATACTAGTGTCTAGGCTTGGGCAGTATCAAAGTAGTACAATACGACGGTAACTAGAAATCCTGAAGGTTTGATTTCAAATATCATAAAAAACACAGACACTCCTCTTTCTGGTGGATCGATCATAATGGATCATTTCTTTTCTGCAGCTCAGTTTGGATTGGACTCTGGCTGTGTTCGACATATGGCGGACTGCACATGACCCACTATATTAGTGCGGTCGAATGTATGTGAGATTATTATACCCAACATAGTCCACTCAATGTATCCCAGAATGCATTTTGAAAAGTAGTGTACAACCAATGGTCACTAACCAAGCCCTGTATACCATCATGAATTGTGCTTATGGGAAAAAATGATTGTCTGAAAGCAATGACGCAATTAATGGCCCAAAATAATGATCGGGGTAGTGTCTGAAAGTGTTTTAATAATGCGAGTGAGCTCACTATATAGTGCTCTACAGGTTCAAACGTAGGCAGTAGTGAATGAGTAGGGATTTCTGACCCAGCCACTGTCTCTTGTGTCGTCTCGTTGTCACACAGGCTGTGTTTCTCACTCTGAGTGGAGTTGCAATGCACAGATTTTAATGGTCGAGTAGCATCACGTAGGATCTCTAAGTTGCAACAGTGACTTCTATCACCAGATGCTTTTTTATTTGTTTGTTTTTACCTAAGTATACCCCCCCGTAAAATGTCAGAAAGGTTTCAGAAAATAGATACTGCCCAAGCCTCGAACTGACTGATACACCTTGGTTATTCATTTTAATGCTTCACCAGGTCTGGCATGTAGGCCAACAGTATACAAGGAACATCGTCATCAAAATTATTTGACTTTTTGCAATTTTAAGCACACAGTCACCACAGTCACTCAAGTGACTGACCAAGACTAGTTTCCTTCATAAACATTGTCCAAGTCATCCTCACAGGGCTCAGGCTCATAGTAGTTTCGCGAGTTCTCATACAAAAAGACCTGTTGATCAACCAATGCTGGAGCTATACGGTTCCTTTTCCCACACAGAACGGTCCCAGAGGAGCTGAACAGCCTGTGACAAGGCACACTCGTCGCAGGAATACACCAGTATTTCTGGAGCACCTTGGGTAGGGTGGGGAACAAGGGTGCGTGACTTGACCACCACAGTAAAGGGTCTTCATCAAGACCCAAGACCCTTTGTGATTTGTAGTTGCTGAGCTCCTCTACCACTTGCGCATGCAGCTCCTCCTGGCTCTGGTCTGCATCAGACTGGCAAAATATGGCAGCCAAAGGGTTGTTTTGGGTTACGCTGCTGGACGAAGTTTCTCTTAGAGGTGTCTGCTTTTTGCTAGGTGGCTCGTCAGATACCAAGGAGAAATCATCTATGCACGGTCGCTCCGCAATCTGCTTCTCAAGGATTGCCTTTGCCTCCTCGATGATGTTATTCTCAACTTTGGAACATTCCTGAGTGGACAAAAAAGGCAACTTCTTGTACCGAGGATCCAGGAAGGTTGCAATGTTGAGGAATGTGGAAATTTCTTGCGATAGTGGTGAATTCTGTGAATAGGTTTTTGATAGGACCTTCGAGATGACCTCTTTGGTCATGCTGATCTCTTTGGGGTCCCCTTCCTTGACCTTGAGGGTGGTGTTCAACAGCATATGAAGCACAGGCCTAACCATGCTGATGGTTGGGTACCTGCAAGAAGTTATCATGTTTGCCACAACTTTAAAAGACTGGAGGACTTCAACCAAGCCCTCCAACAAGGCCCAGTCAGGACCATCAAAGCTGAAATGATGGCTGCTGGAATTCTCTATAAGTGCTGCAGTTACAGCAACCTGTTGCTCTTTCAGCCTTTGTAACATTGCCAATGTGGCCAACCAAGACCGACCCCTGTCTGTGATAAGTGCGCACTGAGTAAGGCCATGCTGCTTTTGTTTTTCCTTCAGCAGATACATTGCCGGTTCTCTGAAATGATCAACAAGTTTGCGGCAGCATCCCAAAAAGTTGTCGACATGCGGCAGCTGGAAGGCTTCATCCATTGCACGATTGACTGTATGCCCAAAGCACGGCATTTCCACTGACAGTTCCAGGAGCGAGCATGCTTTCACGATGTCCAGTGAACCGTTTGTGGTGGCACCGCTGACTTTATGAGTTATTCCCCATTCAACAAAGGCTTCATACATAGCTCTGGTGATGTTCTCGGCTGTGTTATCCTCTTGTACTTCAAAAGTTTTAAGGCACTTGTTGGCCAAAGAGAAGCCAGTTGAGCTGTTGTAATTCACCGAATGCATAGAGAGTGATATGTATGTTCTATTCTGGGTTTGGCTTTGCCAAAGGTCTGTAGTAATGCCACAGTTCAAAACCCCAGCAAGCTCACTAAAGACCATGTCCCGGGTACGGCAATACATCTGAGGAAGCATTTTAACTGCTAGATCACTTTTGCTTGGTGGAGAATACTCAGGATCGATGGTGCTCATTAAGGTCTTGAATGTAGGCTCTTCAACTACAGCTATAGGGTACAGCCCCTCGCAGATGAAGTTGATGACAGCAGCAGTCAGATCATTGTGTCGTCTGTTTTCAAAGTCTAAGTTCTGCCTTAGGTTTGTGTCCTGGGATTGTTGCTGAACATGTAGACCCGAAGGCTCAGTCTTTATCCTAGAGAAGGCTGTGGCGAACGCCTCGCGCATCTGATCCGTGTTGCTCTTCACAAACTCACTGAACTCTACAGGGTGGTTTTTTTCCAGGTGGTACGACAGATTGGATGTGTTTCCGGAGTACGCAATTTGACTCATACATACGCGACAGTATATCCGTTTCCAGTGCAATACGCAGCCATCTGCATCCGTGTCAAAGCCAAAGTATTTCCAAACTTTGCTTTTTGCCCGTGGGTGTGCGACCAGATTGAGGCCAGAGCATGAAGGTCCTGAACTTTTACCCTCCATTGGTTCCTTCGGTAAGGAATCACTTATTGAGTACCTAACAGGAATAGTGAAATAAACATTTGAGGATGTCGATGAAATCATTACAGCCATTTGAGAAGCTACACTGAAATAGGATCATAAAATCTTTCAGCAAAGTACACATGCACAAAAGAAATCAGATACTTTTTACGCGTGTTGCTGTCTGATCTCCAATAATCTGCTTCACATGCAAACAGTCATTATATTTCATATCTCCCATAACATCTTCTACGTTTTTCAACTGGTAATGGGAATTACACCTCTCCGAGAGCCAGCTCTTCCACCTCCTAAACGGCTATTCATGTACTACCACTACTACTATTACATTCTTATGTGTTGCAAGAAATAAATATGCAAGTTTCTTCATCTGCAACACATTATATTGATGTTTAAAAGTTGGATATCTCATGAATAACTCTCTTAGTTGTAAATAAAAAACTAACGGTGGTTAATAAATATTACAATAATAAATTACAAACTTCAGACACATGCTGAATACATTTCAATTACATTGGTATAATATATAAACATTAAGCATTTCTGCTTAGGGTTGTGCAATTTGAAGATATTGTTTGACGATTTATAAAATGTTTATCATTTAAAGTAGGGCTGGACGATATGGGCAAAAATTGTTATCACGATAAGAAGTTTTATATCTTTGGATTGTAGTTTAAAGGCTGATTTCTGCTCCTGAGTGAAAGTTGAAGAAACCTGATGTTTAATTGTGGTTTACACTCTTCTTTAGGGTCAACACTTGATGCCATACAGTGGATTACTTCACATATCTGAGGTAGAACATTCAAAACAATTATGATAAAATCTTCAAACAAATATGCATTAGTAAAAAAAGTAAAAGCTTTTCTCAGTCCTTTTTACTCAACAAAATAAACATTTTAATAAAAAAATAAGTCGTAATCTGGGTTTGATTCAAGTGAATAAAATAAAAAATGTATTAAATATTTATTGAACATTTATTATATTGGTAATGAATTGATTATATCGCGATAATTAATGTTATTGTTTTAATGTCAAGCCCTAATTTAAAGTTATGCTGCATCGTTTATTTCGCTTTATAACGCTTTGTGTTATTTCACATGTGCTGGACGTAGTAAAGAAATGTGCATTCAGAATAAACAAACATGGAGGAGTAAAGTTCACTCAGAACTGGGTAATACTGAACAGGCAGACTCAGACTTTTCTCTTAGGTATGAGCTTCTCATTTTTTCTTGCATGGTCTTAGAGAGAAAAGTCAATTACTTAAAATATACAGTACAATGCTGTCTGAGATGTGTAATTATTTATTAATCACACTATTTAATTTTCATTAGAAGGGTGTTTCTGTTTGATAAGGAAAATAGGACATTTTATGAGTTTATTTAGTTTATTTATCAGACAATAAAAGCTAAGAGAGCTTGTGTAAAGTAGCACTTTGACCTACTCTACTTATTTGTGTGTGCATGGTTTTACAATGCAGTGGAGAATTACAACAGACTTAAATTCCTGACTTGTGTAAATGTTGTCCATAACCAGCACCACTGATGTCCAAAACCACAAAAACAAATCAAGAGCCAAGCAGCAAAACTGGAATTTTTGCTTCATAAGCAGGCTTTATCTTTTTTCCAGGGAATTTGGGGAAATCTCCTTACTACTTGGCCTGCATTTTTTGTGAGATTAAACTATTGTGTGTCTGGAGACACAATCGCCTCTTTGTTTTAAACTGCAATGCATTAATGATTTCTCACTCTACCATCACATGCTTTAAGACACATTTTCCTTCCTTTGGGTTTAAGGGATTACAAGAAGACAGTTATTTGCAGGCAGCCGTTCCATGTGTTTCTTCATTGTTTTCAGTGCTTCGTTTGTTTCAAACGACAAAATCATTTGAAGGTCGAGCTCAAGGTCCACTTACTAGCTGTCTCCACAGCTTTTAAACTCACCAAAATGTAGTGGGACCCTGACCAAAGTCCAACATACTATTAATGCTACTACTTTCAAGGTCAAGAGTGAAGTCATTCTCAGACTAGCCCAACGTTTTAGGCAGGTTTCCCTACCATTAGATAAGCAGAAAACCCTGCTCAATTAACCATAAATAAATAAACACATTTAGGCTACTGCAAGTGCTAGTGTTACCCATTGAGGATGGCACGGTGCTTGTTGAACAGTGAAAAGTGTTAATAACAAACACGCTGAACGCTGAGTTTGCATATCTGTCGGTCATAGAGCAGTTTATGGTGAATATACCCCTCCTGTAGTCATGCTAAAGGTTATTCAAGTTCCCATGTCAAAAAAAGAGTACTGACCTTGGCAGTTATTGTGACCACCTGTCACTCAAAGCAGCACACCCTTGATTATGCATAACTTTAAGCCCTAATGTAATTTAAAACGGGTTGGCAGACAGTTTTCATTAAGGGGAAGTTAGCTATACAGAACAAAACCAGGCTGTCAACATGTTTATTTCTGCTGTAAAGTGGAATGTCCACTTCTTTCCTACAGACTATGGTCAAGATGGTAAAACCCTAGATTTTGACTTTTGGCTTCACACAGGACACAAACCCCAGACTCCTGGGTGAAGATCCTGTTTTTGAGCCATTCAACCACCAGAACCTCCTCCCAATGTGGACTGTCACTCTTTATACTATGTATTTATCAGTTTTTCCAAACAATTTGTCGCTTTAAAACAACAAATTCAGACTTGGTTTTCTTGTCCTAGGGTTACCATCTAGGCAAGACCCCAGAGCTTGTCACTTGGAGAGGATGGTATGTAGTAGGCCTAGTAGTTTGTAGCTCTAGTTAATATGCTGTTAAATCATAAGTGTCAGGGCACTGTTAAAGTCAGTTCATTAGACTAAAAAAAGCTTTATTAGATACACTATACCACAGTCCTTCAACTGTCACCTAGCTGGCAAAATAGATCAGTGACAGGTGGTGCACTCATATACAGTGTCACCGAACTCCGTTAAGAATATCCCCAATTTAACGTTGTTATGTAATGTTTACAACATTCAACGCCTGCTCAGAATTTACCTTTATTTCTCTCTAGCAAGTTAAATCCACACACATATGAAAGCTCTGGCCGTATTTCTTTTTACTGGAATCGCTTTTATCAGATTTGGTTCACAATGTAAGCTATCGTTAAGTTACGTAATTATGTTGTTGTAAGATGAACCTGATGTATCGATTAAATTACTAATCAATATGAACATGCTTGGCGAATCTGAAGTAACATTACGCCGAACAGCCCAGAAGACACCGTTATTAAAAGACTTAATTCAGTCTCCTTCAACAGTGTTCACAGGTCGACGAATTAAGTCATATTTCTGTAAGCTGTCAAATTTCTAAAGGAGTTCGGCATGCAGGCGGCACGTATTTGAAATGAAACTGTAACATTAAAGATTACAGATTAGCAGACAGTGACAGACATTTGGGGAATATAGATTGACCTGACCTGGCAGCGTAAACGATCTGTTGAACGTCTGATAGATAAGAACTTTAAATCCGCAGAAATACAGCCTGAGAAGAGGCACCAACACTGCCAGCAGCCACATCCCTCTGTTTCCGACCGGACAGCTTCCGAGTCCAACGGTGCTTCACGTCAATGAGTCCGGCTCAGAGCCTGCCAGGGGGTTAATCTGTCCTTGGTTCCGCCCCTTGGAAAACTGCGTCAGAAAATGCCAGAAATAGTGCAGATTAACTGTTAAAACAACATACTTCATTTTATGAATGTATTGAATCGTATTATAGACTAAAGCTGAGCGTAGGGCTGTTTCCTGGTGGAGGGTTCATTCACACAATGACCAGTATCTCACATTTTACCTCTGAAACATACACTATATAAAAAGTCCCTAATTGTTCTCAATTCATGAGTCATAAATAACAATTTAGGATTTCCTAACGACACATAAACATGGGGAGTTGTTGAATTTTCAAGCTGTGGACTGCCCAGTCTTTATAATTGTCTTTCAGATAAAACAAGACCCCTACAAACATTTAAATACTGTAAGTGGACAAAGTAGGTTATTTAGATCGGTTATTTAGCTGACACTTTTTAAATTAAGGTGACTTACAATTGTTATGTGTCATATGTGTCAGAGGCCACACGCCTCTGAAGGGTCAGTGACACATTGGATGTGATGGTAAAATATGAATCCGGGTTATCCAGACCAGAGGTATGTATCTTATCCACTGCGCCACCAACAGTACAGCAGCAATATAAGCGGGAAATATGGCAGCAAAACTAAAGAATTTTGGATATTTCTAGGCTGGCAAATCTTTAGCTGGTCTGCCACATGGCCTAATGCAAAGCCACAGCAGGAGGACACACAGCTAGGGCTAGAGGCAAGTCTGATCGAAACAGCGGCAAATGGACCTTTGTTTCATCACTCCTCCAGAACCCTCAGATCATCAAAATCAATCCCTCTTAGCCATCCCACAGTCTCGTATAAAAACAAAGGGTGACCGTGCCTTTTTAGAGGCGGCCCCGAGACTGTGGAATAATCTAACCCTGATTATTAGATCATCCCCCACCATCCATACTTTTAAGTCTCGACTTAAAACACATTTGTATTCACTTTGGTGTTTGAGTCTGTTTAGGGGCACTTGCGCTCGTGTCTTTATTTATGTATTTTGTATCTAACTGTGTTGATTCTGTATAACTTGTCCAGCACTTTGGTCAACTCTGGTTGTTTTTAAATGTGCTTTATTAATAAACTTGACTTGACTTGACTTACAGCTTGCTTTAGCTTCAATCTGGTTCACATTTGACACCTCTAGGCACTGTGGGTTTTTGATCTGGAGTGGAGTTTCCCCTAATTTTCCCGTTCACTGTAAAATCGGACGCCGCAAATCTGAAGCTAATGTCAGTGTTGTCAGGGAATCAGCCTTTGAAATGACCCTCTTGTGTTTTTAGTTATATTTCATGTTGTAAAATCCCCCAAATTCCCAGAAAAATCTGACCATCACAAACATGCTGACATGGGAAGTATAATGTGTTCTTTGTTAAAAATAATTAATTTATATTGATTTTTTTTTACATCTTGTAATTACTGAAACATTGATAATAAATGCCAAGGCTCAGCCCGGGCAGATGATATCATATATGTTGACCTCTGCCCAGAAATGTATTCATGATGAGACAAGATCTAATTTTGATTTTACTCACCAAACTCATGTAGCGTGAACGCTCCTACTCAGTCCTTCCCTAATGTGATATGGCTTTCAACAGAGTCTTGTTGTTTTAAAGCGAGGCAGTTGTTCTGGATGAATCAGTATCCACTATTTCACCATTTGTCATAGTGTGCTGTCACACACATGCACTTTCATTCAAGTGGGGAAGTGGATAAAAGTCTGTGAAGCGGGATATTTTTTCTGCTTTCAGGGTAAATTTGACATTTGGGACCATAAATCTACTTCTTACAAGCTTGTAATTTTATAACCACCAGTTCAAATGTGACAGATTCTGTCATCGTCCAGGGGAGTGCGATCTGTGATGCTCCAGATTATTTTGTGTCCTCTGTGGCTGCATGAAAGAAAGCACTCAGATTTCTCACCTCCTCACAGAGTTATGGGGGTTAGAGAGGAATATACAGATGATCATGGTTGATAAATTTAAATTTTGTTGTTTTGTCATTTAGTGAGTCTGCAAGATATCACAACAGACGGTCATAAAACTTACTAGCACATCTTCTGCTCTCCAGAAGATGATCCTTGCTAGTTTCAGCTTTAATAATGTGTTTTATTGTTTTATGCAGGATGGCAGAATGTGAAACTATGACACCTTTTTTTCCTCATTCATTTGTAAAGAAATCCAGCATTTCCAGCCTTTAAACAATCTACAAATTTACTTTCAACATCTAGTATTTAGTTCTGTGTTCAAAGTCATCAACAAATACAGTACGTCATGTTTATTGCAATGGACACCGGATTAAATAAAGACATAAAAATGATCCAAAGATATAAAACGCTGCTGCCAGGCTGTTAACATGTTCTAACAGCCACATCGCACCAATCTGTGCTGCCCTTCACTGAATCAGATTCACAATCAGAACCAGAAGGAGATTTATTTATTAAGTAGTGTTTAACACATACAAGGAATTTGGAGGGGAGAGTTTGAAACAGTTTTTGTCCTGGGCAGGAGGGGTCAGCTGCAATGGTAACTGTTTAAGATATTTCTAAGGGGTCTTAATTGATGTAACGCAGAAAGGTAAGACAGGTCAAACTTGGAGTCATTAACTGAAGATGAAGATGAAGCATTGGAATTTAAACATCAGACAGATCGGTTGTTCAGGTTAGGATGGCCTTGCTGTGTCTCCTCGGGCCGTCTCAATGTAACCCCCACCCCATGGATCATTACGTGCCATCCGTCTGTACATGTATGGTCCAATGCAAAGAAAAATAAAGAATACAGTGCATACTAGTGCAACATAAGAATAAAACATTGGCTGCTGTGTGATATTAGTCATTCATGCCACTTATTGTTCTGTTTGTTTTTAACTAATCTGTTTTTGTCAGGTTCATTAAGAATATTTTTTTTCACAATATATCTTTTGTAACAGCCCTCTCATACTGCCACACCCAGTGAGCTCTTTAAAAGGTGGGAGGACAGTTGGACCTGCAAACTCTAGTTCGTATTATTTGGTGTTTGGGTTGGTCTAACTTTGAGAAAACGTTGGAAGCTAACAGTCAAAATGAAGTTTGTTTTGAGGGTCGCTTTCCTTCTGCTTCTGGTTTCTGGCACACTGGCAGTGAAAGGTAAGCTGACTCCTGGACAAGTGTCAGTTTTACACTTTTATCAAAAGAAAAGTTAACCATGATCATTGCATGGTTATGACATTAATTTACCTTTTTAAGGGCGACGCCTGAAATGATTTCAATCTCAGTTTGCACATATTTACCTTTACACAAACTTACCATCTGTTGAGGCTCACCTGCGGGTCACACTTAGGTAAAAAGGTAATGGATTAAGATGCATCCTATCAAAAGGTTAATTGGGGTCAAAGTTTTTTTTCTGATGAGTATCAGTTCTGGTTGATGGTAATCAGGGATCGTCATTTTATTGGTGTTGGTTTATATTTATTGAGATCTACCTTCTCTATGACACAGTGGGATCTCAAGTCAGAACAAATTGTAGTGTTTGCATCTGATGAGTATTTAAAGAGTAGAAGTTTAACCTTGCGAGGGAAAAATCCTTTTTAAACCTTATTCTGGGGCAAAGTCATCAAACCTTTTCAGCGGTTTGATCAGATTTTACTGGTGAATCTGTGCCTGTAGTCTTTATATCCAGATGACCAGATGAAAGTGTCAGTTGTGGCTCTCTCCCATTCATTTAGACAGGGCCATGATTTTATCAGTCTTATAAAAAATTAGCAAACAGGCTTTTTGGGAAACTCCTGACTCGTGGTGTCCACAGCTGCTCAGAGCATCAATAGAAACAAACAAAAACACTGTGTGTCATGCTAGCACATGCTACTAGTGGTGGATATAGGCACACAATTTGAGGGAAACTGTACTGAACACAGTTTATACCAGTCATGACTTTCATGTTTTCCTGTTGCTCGAGCTGTTGCTACCGATGATAGCCTGATGCTAATTGGTGATGGTATTCCTGGTCTGAAACTAAGAGTCTTTTCAATATACCAGTAACGTGAATATATAATAATTGAATATATCCTTCTTATTTATGTTAGATTGTTAGTCTGATGTTACAGTGTGTTGTGATGATGTGTGTGTCTATCAGGGTGTTTAGATTTGATTTTGTCTTGTGGCCTGACTTACTGTGACTTTGATGTTGTGTTTGTTTCGTGTTGATTGTGAAAGAGATGAGATGACAGGGAGAAATAGATGATGTTGAATGCACTTTAACATCAGTGGCATCTAACTATTGTTAGAGCTGGTGGAGCCAACCAAAGACATGCAAGTCCTAACAACAACAATGTGTCCTGCTTTGGTTGAGCAAGAGATGCTGCTGATTTTCTGAGGTTGATTCAGATAATCGCATCAGATGTCTGGATCAACACCGCAGCATTGCACCATTTCTGCTGCCGTTTCTGCTGCATCACACCAGTGGTGTAACGTATCCACCACTTATAAAGATTCTTTATGGTGTTTCATCTGCTGTAGTGCATCTTTTATTGTTTTATTTTATTGTTCCTATTGAAAGGGGAGAGCATGGTGGTAATCTGCATGCCCCTTAGTCTCTCACAAACACATGAACCCCAAATAATTTTGCCAGAGTCCTAGAACATGCTAGTATTACCTAGCTGGTTCTCATCACAAGTGGTTTGGTTTGGTTTAGGCGCCAAAACTACTAAGGTTTAGGAAAAGATCATGGTTTGGCTTAAAATAGCTACATTACTTAGGGACTTAAATTACAAAAGTTAAGTAACACTACTTACATACAGTAAGTTATGTAATATCACTAAAATGTGGACTCTTTTTTTCTCACCCATCCAACCCAACCGCCTCCAAACTCAGACACTATTGTAAACATGAAGACAAAATACATGAGAAACATAAATTCCAGTTACTTTAAAAAAATCTTTGCTTTTGTTAGATATTCTGTGAGAATCCTTTTCATTGTCTTGCTCTGTTTCCAGCTTCTGTTTTCCTACTTTTTAATGGGCTTAACGCTTCTATACTTACAGATCCCAATCATGAGGCAGCTGTGCACCGACCAAAGCGCTGGAGTGGTGAGTGGGCAAATGCTTCAGCTGCATCTTATCTATTATGTGCGTAACATTTTATTCAGGCAAATTAAAATAATGAGGGATTGAGAAGAAGTATCAGGAACGCAATTACATGTCGATAGAAGAAAAAACACTGAAAGCATTATGCAGGATACAAACTTAGTAGACTTCATGATAAATAATTTTACTTTGCATTACATTTTGTCATCACTGTGTGAAGTGTGTTCTTAAAGCCGTGTTGAATATTTGTTGTGTTTACATATGATTTGATAATCCAGACCAACATCAGGTCTGAGAAAGAGTTTAAAGATACACACCCTGATTTTCTAACAGTAACCACAAATCCCCAAATGTCCTCCCAGCTCTGAGTTGATGTTTGGAAACTCCTGAGTTTCACAACATCATGAAACTTAATGTCGGCTGACTGGATGTTCAAATGATCGTTAACGTTGTGTTTTGGATTTCTTGCAGGATTTAGCTTGTTTGATAAGCTTCGCGGTGAGTAACACCAGCATGTTCATTTGTTACCTTGGTTACAAAGTTTGTAAAAGTAATAATAAGAAACTTTAGACAGGGAAATATATGTAAAGAAACAATAGAGAGGACAGATCCTTCTTTTCATGCATCTCTATCTTCCAGGACCCAAACCTACTACTACTACTGCTACTACTACTGCTGCTACTACCACTGCTAAACCCACAGGAGGAGGTGAGTCTAAAAACATCACACTACTTTAAATTCATTGCATCTTTATTATACTGATAATTACACATATTTCATATACATACCTGTATATATTTTTTTGTTTGGCTTTTTCAGATGGCTTGGGGTCCAATCTGGCAGATGATCTTGGTTCAGGTAAACTAGTACAGCTACAAAAGGAGTTTATCCAGCTGATAGCAACAACTTACACCAGTGTTATAAATACAGATTATAATTAAAGCTTCAATAACTGATTTTGTGGCGACTTGGGGGCAGCAGAACAAGCTGTTAACACAACACTGACATATTCATTTATATCAGTTTTATATAGTGCCAATTTATAGCAGAAGTTATCCCATTGCACCATATATAATTTAATGCCAATTATCTATTGATTATTATCTATTTAATGCCAATCTCAGTCTCAGGATGTGATGGTCAAATGCAGCACTGAGATCTAACAATACAAGTACAGAGACAAGTCCTTTGGTGCACTTAATCAACCCCACTGCTAGGGACTCATGGACTGTACCTGAGCTGCTGGTGCTCAGAGAGGGAGAGATGGGCTCTAGGTTCCTCAGACAAAAATGGCAGGGACCTCACTGTTGATAATACCACGTGTAGTTCTACTGAAAACACGGGGACCAGAGGAGCTAGAGCGATGGTAACATTAGCAACACCCTCCCATCCGTGAGTATTTGGCTGCGGACACGGGGCCCTGACAGAGAGTGAGAAGTCTATCCCCATCCCTCCCTTGAAGCGGACCATCAAAAGTTTTCAATTCAATAGGATGAACACAGGGGTGAGCACCTAAGCCACACTTCTGTAGTAGCCCGCTGAGCAGCTTCACCAGTCAATTACTCAATCATGAATGTAAGACAAGACATATCTGTGGCGGGAGAGGCTGCTGATGAAACACTTGCGAAAGCTGTACCAATGCCAGACTAGTTTCAGAAGAGGTAACAGTCGCTGTGCCTGAGGAAGCAGATTGTTTAAGTGGAAGATCAGACACAGAACAGGTGGAGTTAAGAAGAAAGACATCTATTAATGAGGTGGCTGGCAGGCCAGACGAAGGCAGAGGCAGGCAGGTAGAAGATGTCCGGGTGTTTGAGGAAGCTAGTGGTGAGCGATTAAATCAAAAAATTGAAGCGTGGGCCCCGGAAAAACACTGGGTAAAGAGATTTTACTAGAGGCAAGTTTGGCCGAGAGTTACTGTAGAGTGACCGAACAATCTGCTGCCAAGAAGATGGAGAAGTGGTGAATTCAACCAGGAAGTAGATGAGGTGAAAAAAACACAAAAAACCACCAAGGATAGTAATAATACTTGTTATTAAGTTATTAAATTAAGTTTAGAATAAAGAAACCTTCTGGTAAATTACAGTATGCTAATATAATGTGCTTTGAATCAACATGCTGTAATACTACATACTTTTCTGTTGATCTATAGATCCCAAAACCTCCCAGCCTGCTGGTGGAGGTGAGTACACAAAACTTACACTTGTGTATTTCCTGCAGATTCTTGACATACAGATGGCCAAAAATTGAAAATATAAATATTTTAAAAAAGTACTAGTATAACAGCAAATAACATTTATATCATGAAGACATAACAGTAGTTTGGAGCCAGGTTCATTTCAAACTGTATCATTGACATTCTTCATTCCTAGATGACTTTGGCTTCAATCTAGAGGACGCTCTCCGTCCAGGTAAAGTTCTAAGTTTAAGCTTAAAGTTAAATAATCCTTTATTTCCTGTGGAATCTGATATTGTAAATTGGATTCTTTGATACACATAAATTTTGTACATCTCTGAATGACTTGTGCGTGTGTGCGTGATATCACACATCTGCAATGTTTCTACATCCAGCCAAGAAGGTTATGCTCAGGGTCCGTCTGTAGGAGGATGTCAAACAAGTGATTATACAGATTTAGATGTGTAGAGCATCACCATGTGGCCATGTATAGAAGCATTAGGCTCACACACTAACTACAAGACCACACACGTTTCTGCCCTATCAGGTTCTCCACTCTTTTATTTTTTACTGGAAATTCCATTCAGTCTTCAGTAAAACATGCGAAATCATATGTTTCTCGTTGTGTTGGCATATTTATACAGTGGCAACTAAATTTACATGAGGAGAGCACAAACCAACTGTGATCCTGCTTATCCTGATGGCATCATGGGAAATAACAGAGACATGATGTTTAAATATCTAAAACTGTGGTTGGTTATGAATGTGAATGATTTCAATCAGCGTGACCATCTCTTGGATTCAAATGAATTTTCTGTCATACAATGAGATGATGGCAGAGGTATGCACTCTCTAAGTGCCTCATGACTAATGTTGTGTCTAATGTTCCTGATCCCACAGCTCCAAAACCCACTGATCCCCCCGCTGGAGGAGGTGAGTCTACAAACCTCACGCCTTCTGTTATTACAGTCAAAGTTTACTTGGAAATGATGACGTTTCAAAGACATTCCAGTGACATTACCTCTGTTTTACTTTGACACATGTAATTTAGTAATCTCCTACGATAACCAAATGAACAGTGGCGGACATAGTATTTAGTTCCTTTACTAAATAATAATAGTATAATGTTGGGTAGTTTAATTTACAACAAAACATGTTTTATTAAGTCTTCATGTGTTTTGTGTGTAAAAAGCTTGAACTACTCAAGTACAAATACCTCTAATTTGAACTTAAGTGCAGTACTGTACTTACTTACTGTCCACCACTGTAAATAACAACACTTTCCTGAACTCTTCCTCAGATTGCCAGGGAAACGTGATCCAAAAACTGGGCACGATCATTGAGAATCAAAATCAGCAGCTGCGCCTGCTGCTGCAGATGGCTGCTCTGCCTTCTTCAGCTCGGCCCAATGAAAAGCCGACGAGCTGAGTGTCGAGCTACAGGAAGGAATTTATGAGTAGGAAATAAATGGTTTTTTTACTTGCATTTTCCAGTGTCCGCGAAGCATAATATTCCCTGTGGCTTTAGGAGGTCTCTCCGGCATACAGACACATTTCCTTTCACCCATACTCTCTCTGCTCACTTTTACTGAGTGAACTTGTGATTTCAGACGTGAAGAGGACGAGCTGGATGATGACACCTACCACTTCTTAACCCCTTTTTCTGATCAATAAACATTTATATTTGTCATGAATTCAGTCTCTAAATAAACTAACCTACTGTATTTCAGATGTTATGACAGAAGGTGACAGACAGACAGTAGCTATGTCTCCAGAACATCCAAACAAAATAAAAGCTAAAGCTTAAAGGGACACTGACTGCTGCATGTTTAAAGATGTAACACAGTCTTGGTGAATCACTTAAGATATTGTGTACTTTAATGTGTATAAAGCTTAATAATACAGCATGTTATTCATCAGTGCAGGGCCATCATTGGTTAAAAAAATTAGTTCCAAAGTAAGAGAATGCCTCCCCCTAGTGGGGCACAGAGCCATTACAGGAGGGAGGGAAAATGTGAAACAATCGTTTTGATTAGAGGATGTAACTTTCCAAAGACAGATAACTTTAGCAATTGCTTTATTGTATTGCAATTATTGCTGGCACCGAGCCAATATTACCTGTAAATCAACCACAAAGTTCTTCAGGAAGCAAAACATCAAATGAAATACACGCTGGGAAAAAAAAAAACTGGTGATGCTCATCAGGCAAGCAAGTACAGAGCTTTGTGTCTTTTGTGTCTTGTGGCAAAGTTTGGTTGACATTTTTCATTTGTACAACAGAAACTAACGACATGTGTAAAAAGAAACATACAATTCATGTTTTGATTATGCTATTTTAATATAATTAGGCTCCTTATAGAGTTTCTCCAGTTTTTTACCCATCGATAAAAGTCTGTTTTTTAGGGTTTCAGAAGGGAAAAGGAGAGAAATGTTTGCAAACACCTGTTCCAGCACACACACTATAACTACTTGCAAGAAGTGAAGTGCCTACTTGTGTGCCTTATATAGGAAATGCCACAAAGTGCTTGTTATGTGGTCCATGGAACTTTCTATTAAGCTGGTTTTGCACATCACCTAGACGTATGGTAATGTATAAACTTATGTATATAAGTCACTATATACTTATTTGTTTATTGTTCTATTCTATTTTACACATTTGTTCCCAGCCTAGTGTATTTATGAATGAATGAAGGGTTTATTTTGATTTACATTATAATGTACAAAGAATGACAATTTGCGGTAATATGCAATTTAAAAAAAATATTATACATGCTTACACCAATCCATTTACAAAATAAAAAAATAACTCGCAACATTAACAACGAAAAAGGCTGATATTTGCCTATCCTGTAAGTGTAGCGTGGAGGGAGCTTTAGCTTTAATTTCATTGTGCAGCCCTGTGTTGTAGAATGATAAATAAACGTACCTTGAAACTTGAGGACTACTAGCATGCTGGCCTTTATCAGGGTTCACAGGGACACTCTTGATTAATGAGGAGAGTCTGTAGCTCTCACAAATACAAACACTTCATGGCACAATTAAGATTATTTCAAATGATTCGTTGAGACAAGGAGGATCAACTATGCTGCATTACAGATTTCTGCACAAACAAACACATGGAGGGTTTAAAAAATAAGATGTTTTCTTATAATTTAAACTGCCTATCAGTTTATACAAGTACAGTTATGTTTGTTGATTGACAGAAATTTAATTGGCATTACATTTCATGGTTCCAGATTCAGAAATGTGAATATTTTGGGTTTGGACTGACAAATCAAGCATCGTGAAGATGTTACTTTGGGCTCTGGGCAATTGTGACAACATTTCTCAGTATTTTTTAATTCTTACAATCAGTTAATGGAGAAAACTATCAGCTGATTAATCCATAATGAAAAAGTACTTAAATTCAGTCTGATACAAAATAGTTCAACCTCAACCAACTACAACAGGAAAATGCTGCTTTTACCTGAATGCACGAGTAACAATAATCTCTCAGATTATATATATTATATAATGGTGTAACAGGGACGGAGTACTGCATGGACTACTTTACCTTTAGTAGGACATTTTTCCTGATTATACTTACATACTTTCACTTAAGTAACATGCAGTTCTTTTACTTATAACATAGTATAGATTATTAGCATATACAGTGTATAATAATATAGTAAGATTATTTTTAACAGTGATATATTTGTCTATTTACTTAAAGGTTTAAGTAAAGGATCTCAATACTTCTTCCACCACTGGGTGGCACACCCACTTGAAAATGTACATGAACATGAACAGTTCATGTTAGGCCACACCCATGATCTACCTGGAAGCCAGTAACTTCTCCTAACTGCGTGTATAAGTGAAAACAGGTCTAGGCGGTGCTTTAGCATGTTTGGCCCCTTCTGATGTTTCATACATAGCCTGCTTTGTTACTTTAATGGAAAACGTCTCACAACATTTCTACTTTTAGACAAAATGTTGTAATATTTCAAAATATTTTCCCATCGAGACCTTTCTGTGTGGAGTTTGCATGTTCTCCCCGTGTCTGTATGGGTTTTATCCGGGTGCTCCGGTTTCCCCCACCACCAAAAACATGTCAGGTTCTCAGACACTGATAAAGATCTGGAGTTGGTCCCCGGGCGCTGTACAGCGGCTGCCCACTGCTCCCCTGAGGGATGGGTTACATGTATGAAACTTAAGCCATTCAAAACTAAGGATTCTTTGCCTCTCAGCAAAACTTTACCTATAACTTTACTGCTGAGGATAGTTAGGCAAGAAGCTTTACCACCGTTTCACAAAGAAGCACTTTTCAGCACAACTTGTGTAAACTGCTTGTTACCACTAATGTATTACATAAACGTTAACCTATAAGAAAAAAACATGATGATGTTATATGGTAGGCCTATGTTATCAAAATTTGAGCTGTAACAGGACTGAATATTTGGTGAATCGTCCAGTGACAAACTGAAGTCTTATGCATGCAAACTTTCCAGTTTTACGAAGGTCTTGTTGAGGAGAAAGAACACTAACGTTATAAATGACACTATGATAAATGGAGTTTGGCGTGGTTTGGAATGAACGGGCGGTAATCCAACCAACTCAATAAGAAGCAGGGCAGCTTACGTTGTTTATGGAAGCCTATTTCTGCCACTGTGATGGTTAAGACGCTAACACATTATTTAGAGATACTATAAGTCATTATTTAGAGAAACTATAAGTCATTATTTTAAGACGCTAACACATTATTTAGAGACACTATAAGTCATTATTTTAAGATACTAACACATTATTTAGAGACACTACAACTCATTATTTTAAGACGCTAACAAATTATTTAGAGAAACTATAAGTCATTATTTTAAGACGCTAACACATTATTTAGAGACACTATAAGTCATTATTTTAAGATACTAACACATTATTTAGAGACACTACAAGTCATTATTTTAAGATACTAACACATTATTTAGAGACACTATAAGTCATTATTTTAAGATACTAACACATTATTTAGAGACACTACAAGTCATTATTTTAAGATGCTAACACATTATTTAGAGATACTATAAGTCATATTTAGAAATAAGTCATTATTTTGAGATAATATTTTAATCCTTATTTTAAAATACTGTCATTATTTAGAGAAGCAATAAGTCCTTATTTAGACACGCAAACTCATACATTTGAGAAAGTTTGAAATATTAAGTAAATATTTAGAGAAATAGTCTCATTATAATGACTACTAATTATAATGACAAAGTATCTTTTTTTTTGTCATCACAGTGGCGGAAATGGGCTTCCATAGCCTTCACGCACACGAAGCCATACATGAAGCCCCTCTGAAAGGCTGCCACACCCCGTCCGTCCCTCACAGGCAAAGTTGACGGACTGCAAACTGTAAGAAGACACCGGGCGGGGCTTGCCGCGCGCTCTGTGTACCTACTATATCAGACGGTGGAAAACGTCTGTCCCAGAGCGTGATATTTACCCAAAGCGAGACACTTTAAAACGGAGCTGGAAAGTTTTAAAGCTTCGTCCAAACATTAACGTTTGCTAAAAACTTGAGTCAACATGAGGCTTGTTTTGAGTGCTGCTGTTTTACTTTTTCTTGTTTCTGGAACTTTAACGCAAGGTAAGAACACAATTATAGGTTGTGTAACTTAATGATTATAGTATGTATTTAGACATTGGTGGACATTCAGATCCTTTAAAGGTACTAATACCACTGGGAAAATACTCTGGTGCAAGTAAGTACTGCATTGAAAGTGTTATGAAAGTAACGGTATTAAAGTAGCCTATAATCGGGGAAATGAATTAGCCTTCTTAAAGCGTTAGAAGTACTCACTGCAGAAAAATGTCTCCTGTGACTGTTGCTTGTGTGTTTATGGGCTATCATTAGATCACTATTCCTCATGCATTCATGTAAAAGCTGGATTTTACTGTTGTAGTTGATAAGGTGGAGTTCATTTTGTATTGGGCTGCAACTAATAATAATTTTCATTTTGAATTCATCTGCTGATAATTTTCTCCATTATCTCCATTAATCAGTTGATAGTTTGTAAAAAATTCTAACATAAGTAGAAGTGATGTCACAGTTAGGCTACCCAGAGCCCAAAGTGACACCTTCATAATGCTTGGTTTTATACAACTAACAGCCCAAACATCAACATTATTAACTCTACATTCAAGTTATTAAAATAATTAATTTGTGACGGTGGAACCATGAAATGTTTTTACACAAAAAAATACTTAAACGATCAAAATAGTTGTCAATTAACTTTCTGTTCACCCACTAATTGTTGCAGCTGTACAATGAAGAACAGGTACCTCAAGTTTGTACTTGAGTAAAGTACTTAGTTACTGTCTACTGATAGAGGTCTTGCCTTTTAAGGAAAGACTTGTGGCTAAGTTAAGGCAATCCTAAGTTTTTTTTCTGGCAGCTAGGGTTATTATATAACCAGGGACATTTTAACTGGGCCGGACAGAAGCTGCAACTTTTGTAGAATTCACCACAGACCAGTAGCTATGTGGTCCATCCCGTGCCTCAGCTCGCTGAGCTCAGTCCGCTTCACATCCTGAATCTGCCACCCGAGCAGCAGTTTTAAAGGAAACATGTGTTGGCTTGATTTGAGAAGATCAGGAAGTTATAATCTGTTCAGTTTGACTGCTGATGTGACTGGTGCATTGTGTTGGTGAGACACCGGGGTGTTTTTATGACTGACCTGTTTTTTCCATGGATTCGAGAGACAGAACCTCCATGTTGAATTTTCCCCTGTAGACTAAGGGCACAGGGGAATAATAAATGAATTTATTGTAGGGACCACAGAAGAAAAAAATGAAGGCGAGCCTCAAAATGAACTCCAAACACCGTGAAACTTTTATTAAAGGCCTAGTCCCAATTTGACGCCGACCCCTTTTTCCTTGTTTTATTGTGGCTACACGTCTTCACAACTAAACGCAGGCCTCAATTCAACGCCTAGTCTGTTTTTTATAGAAGTTCTCTGGATGTTTAAAAACCTCTTAATATCCACATCGTCCTTGAGATAGTTCTTAGCTGCTTAGATATCACAAACATGTTACCACTTTTGTCAAAGTGGGCATGCTGCATATCGCAAGATCAGTTAGATTCTCCACAATTCAATCATTCAGTTAATGTTATGAAAACAATATTTGCAGATATGGTAAACAAGAGAGACAAAGAAAAAGTTTTATACAAGTAATATCCATACTGGTTGAAATAAACAATTTGATATTACCCATCATTGCTAAGCAAGAGTTTTGTGCGAAAGGAAGCAAAGGCCTGTTCCAACTGTAGACAGGGTGAGTTCAAGGGCTGAAGCAAATAAAAGCACGGGCTACTAATTGAAGTTTAACGGTATACATTTTGGATGGAGGTCCTTCCAGTGAAAAATGACCCTGTTACGTTGATATTTCAGTTGAGTCATTGAGTTTTTCAGAAAAAATCATTTGATTTAATTCATTGTTCAAGTGAACGTCCCTAAATGATAATGACTGAGCCCTGGGAACTCAGTCCCTGTATTCAGCTCATCAGACTTGGGGTGATGTATAACTTGAATTTACCCCGCACACAAGTGCACCTTGCTCGAGGTCACACCTGGGGGTCAGGCTTTATTCATAGGGCTGCTGTGGACAGAATAGATGTTGGCTGCGTGCTTCATTGTCTTGGGTGACTGGGGTCTTGCAGGCCCACCAGTCAGATTGTGTAGTTTTTCGCGGGGTAATTGTAAAGACTGTAGAAATATATTAAAGTCATGAGTCTACAACACATTCTCACTCCTAAGTCGTCACTCATGGACCCTTGGCATCGCATTTTAACACCTTTTGGCGTTGTTTTTGGACGTGTAGGGCTCCGCTGTCAAATTAGCAACGATAAATAAGCAAAGTCCTGTAACACTTTCAAAATTAAACTAGCGTTTAATGTTGTGAAACGGCAGCAGTTGGTTAGGTCAAGGCATCAAAACTACTACATTACTTACATGACTCCACTTACATAAGTTAACTTCACTAAAAACATAAATGTTAACACAGGAAACAAACACCAGTGTCCTGAGTGAAAGTTAATTTTGTGGCCCTCTCACTTCCTCACTCTGACTTTTATGTTATTTATATCCTACACCAGCTTATAGCGTTCAGAAATGAGACTACAGAACTGTAGAATATAAACTCCCCCCAGCTTGCTAGAACTCCCCTATACGTTGGGATAGTCCAGGTTACATAACCACAATGTCTTCACTGGTGACCACGGCCTTTTTTTTTTTGTCTTATTAGGTCAGTTGTTGGAATAAAATACCCAGTTTCTAGTGCAGTGTAAAAATACAAACACAGGTCATTTTTTATTGTGTATTGGACTTTTTGCCAGGATGGGAAACTACTTTTCATGTTCATTAATGTCCAGTAGGGCTGCACGATTTGGAGAAAAAGTCATATTGTGATTATTGTGGACGATATTGTGATTTGCGAATAATGTAAGAATGCAGAAAATACTGACATTTTTAAATGTGCATTTCGCAGCTTGAACAGACAAAGTTAAACAAGCATAAGAAATACACACTTTACGGATTTTTCCACATTGAAAACCACTCTTTATACCACTCAGAAAAGTCTGCTGTGCATCGGTGCATTGCTGCTTGTGGCATTAAGGACATGTAGTTTTTTTGAACCAGGTGAAAAAGGGCATGTAATGTTTGCATTAGTATGGTAGGAAGACGTACGACACAGAGTAGGTCAGGTATTGTAGGAGTAGGTGCAATGAGCTGTGGCTTCAGCCTACTGTACAACATTTGTTGTGTTGTTTACTATTGTGCTGTTTTGTTGGACGTGATCACTTATGCTGTTGACTTTTTAGCCTAATGGTTTGTAAAATTACTTCAAGACTGAAATTGGTGAATTAATTTCATTTTTTGTTTTCCTGTGTTGCTGGAAGGCTTTTGTGAAGTGCTGGTTTCGCAGTCGGTCACTGTTTTAAAGTGTAGAGACCTTTTTGGGGTTTTTTTTCTTGATGCAACTGCATTGGTTTGCTCTTCTGTTTGTGAATTGGTAGTGTTAAACAAACATATTGTAGTCTATGATAATCGCCCCCTGACACTGTGAGGTTACTAAAACACGAATTAGAACTCGGGCACACTGCTGTGTGTTTTCCAGCCTCATGTGCAAACAGTACTGGCACCTCACTAGTTTCAGTGGTGAGTCATGCTTCAAAGCTGCTCAGTGTTTCAGTCAGCGCTGCCATAGCAGCCAGCAAAAACACTGCGACTCCCTGCAACACCCAAACACAGAACACATGTGCTCCACTATGACGGAAAAACTGTGTGGCTGGTGGTTGTAGAGTCATAGGAAGTCAGCGAGAGGCAGATAAACACTGCAGTTAGTTAGTCAAAACTAAACAATGGCTGTGAATCAGGGGAGACTTTTATGCAGTTCTCTATAGCAGGTTAAATTGTTGCTGCCTGTGTTGATTTGTAACGATGTTCTTCTTGTCTTCCACACACAGAATTTGACCTGTTTGATGCTCTTGATGATCACAGTAAGTGACTTTCTCTGTTGACATTTTTCAATCACATGTAAATGGTATTTATAGCCATTTTATCTGTGTCCCTATTCTTAGTTAGAAATGCATGCACTGTGTAGTCTCTCTATGGTTCACACAGTTAGTAACCTGACCCCGATCCAGACCTAAACCAGGAGCTGGGTCAGTCCAGGTCGGTCTAACTGAGACTGGTAGTGTCTCTGCATCAGCTCTGATCATGTGGTGCATCCTAATTACCACATGATCTGACTGCCATCGGGTTCCTTTCAGATATTTTGTTTTTCATACAAAACAAGCAGATACAGTATGAATGTTATACTTTGATACAGGGGAACAAAAACAAGAACGGAAAATCCGCTTACTAGCTTTTTTTTCCAGAGCTTTCATTCACATGTCACTGTCCACTGCAGGGGATGGATTTTGCTCAGTTGGAGACTGACATACAGGGTTTTCAATATTCATAATCTATTTATTAACCGTACTTTTAATCAACATACTTAAATGATAATGATGCATTTATCCTAATTAATAGTGCATTTTCTAAGGGCATGAAGAGAAAAGATGAACACAAGTTTATTTGTATTGTACATTTCAACAACGAGGCAATTCAGAGTGCTTTACAGAAAACATAAAAGCAACATAGGGAAATATAAAAAAAATATATATTTAAACACAATTTTTAAAAAGGAAGATGTCAATCAAAAGACTTAAAGTCTTGACTTAAAAGAACTTAGAGTTTCAGCAGACCTTCAGTTTTCTCACTTGTCGAGGACCGTAATGTAGCAGAAGATCAGAAATGTATTTTGGCCCTAAACCAAAAAATTGCGACACTTTTCATGTCAGGACCTGGGTCAGTCCAGGTCAGTCTAACTGACAAAGCCCATGAAGGATTTTAATCTCCTTGCTGCCACTGACTTCCCCGTAACATTAGCTGGCGCTGGCTGATAAACTTTATCAGTATTACTTGCTTTCCTTTCCCCGCCACCGTATTAATCCCTCGTTTTTCACCTCATTTATAAACCCCATCCCAATCATCAGGCCCTCTAAAGAAACTCTGGACGCTCAGCAGCAGGGACACTTTGCGATAGCTGGGCTATGTAGTGATATAGCCTACCAATGCAATGGCTACAGCCAGCTCAACAACGAGGTAATGGACGTGATATCAAAGACAAGACAACACACAAGAGCTAATTAATATGCACACTGCCACCAACTGCGCAGGGGGTCTCCTACAGGTGGTCTACATGTGGTTGCATGTGACCGCCCTTACTCTCAATCTGTCGGCCTTCAGATTTTTCCGTCATTGTTAAAAATTTCAGTCAATGATGGAGGATATTTGGTTAACATGAACTCTGGTCATGACGTGACCTAAGTATGGAACTTCATATATGTCTAAACTAAGGGTGTCACTTTGTGCTGAGAAGTGGTGGGGACATTTAAGGGCTCAGATTAGGGGGCAGTGATACACTTGCTCCATTAACTTCTTTTTTTGAGCATTAAACACTTAATTTCCTGCATTCTGGAGACATTTTTCGGACCAATTCACGGTTGAAATGTCTCTTTAAAGGGAAACACAAATTTCAGGTGTAAGGTGACACACATACAAAATCTAAAAATATAATGTTGTAATCAGCAACTTGTTTTTTTCAGCTTACGTTGCTTTCTTGGACAGCGCACATTTGTTTCTTCTATATTTAAATTGAATTGCAATTTAAACTTTTCTCAAAGAATTCTCATTTGTTATTTAATATTTCTTGTTGCAAGCAATTTATCAGAACCATTTTAACAAATACATTCAAAAAGTGATGTGCACAAAATCAGCCATTTCAAAAAGTGGTGGGTCCCCCGGCGTCGCCAGTGTAAAAGACTCCTATGGTTCCAACATGTGATAAAGATAACAATGATAACTGAGTTGCCATCACAACTGAGCAAACTCTCTATCTGCTAAGGAAGACTGTGAGATGTTAATCAAAGTGCCAGAAAACGCTAGGAAGTGGACCTTAAGTTAACTTCTTTGGTGGAAGCGATGCCGGAAATGTTGACTTTGCTGTCAGATAGTAACAGTGCTCATTTCTTTTTCTTCCTTAGCTCCAGCACCAAAGCCCAAAGAGATCCCGAAGGCTCCAGAGAAACCTAAAGCTGGTGGTGTGTATACTTTTATCTGTTCCAGAATAACAGGCTATTCATAAAGCTGAGGGGGATCTGCCTTTTAAAAGTTAGGGGGACATTATGCCTTAATAGTTAACACTACTTTATTGTTTTCTTGTGTCCTGGTTGGACAGACTGAGTCCACTCAGACTTATTTTAGCACTAAAAAGATTGGCCTTGTAGAAAGTATTTATTCCTGTACTGCAGGAAAAGGAAGCTGTGTTTAACACTTTGCACATTCTACAGATCCGACACACAGTGATACTGTAACATGAAAGATCCAAACACGTCATGTGTGGGTTGTAAAAACTGTATTTGCAAGAAGTACCGATATATCACAGCGCAGTACGTTTCACAAATGTCTCACTATGAGGTCTAACAACACCACAGCACTGCACACAGACTACACCATTCATACCGGTAGTTTCATTTTGTGATACACACTGAACTGCAACCAAGATAACACCATGGCCCAGATGTTGTCACGCAGAGGGTGGGTAAGTGCTGCTTGTGGTTGTCTGGTTCCTGTTGCATGAGTGCTCACACCAGAAAGCGTGCAGTCGTCTGTTTGAGGTCTCTATCGCCACATTTCCTTTCCTTTTCTGTAGATACTCATGAACCACACAGGATGAATCCTTGTGTTTTGATGAGCCCCGGCCTTTTCCTAAGTACACCACTTAAAACAAAAAAATATAAAACACAAAAGGTGGTGTTTGAACCACAAGCAGTCTGTGGTTCTCAGAGTCTACAGCCATGTTAGCACCTCTGTGAGGCTGTAGTTTGGCACAGTGGTGCTTTGAGCTGAATGTCTAAACGCTTACGTACTCAGCTATGCAGTGCTCACGTGGTGATGTAGGAAGGCGTGATGTTTACCATGTTCACCATCTTGATTTGCCACGTTGTACTGGACACAAAGGACAGCTGAGGCTCATGTGAATGTCAGTAGTTTTGCAGGTATTTAGTCATAAATCAAAGTATTGGACAAAGTGAAATTTCGAGCTATCAATGTGAATGTTAACATAGATTTACCCCATAATCATCAAAATTACTCCAATTCATCTTTACATGTTTGTACAAACTCCATCCAATAGATGACTCCTTTGTATTTTCTTTTAATGTAACAGTACAGTTTTCTGGACTTATGTGTGTGTTTCAAGTCTTTCTACTTCTGTTCCTCTGCAGGAGACCTAGACCTTCATGATGCATTTGGACCAGGTAAAGTACAGTTTGCAAGTTAAAGCCTTTGTTTTTCCTCTGGTATCACTAACAGTTGGTAAAGTGAGACATCTTTATACTGTTGTGGTGCTCACTCTCAGCTCCTGGCCCGGTTTAGCTCGTCATGTGATGTAAAGTTAAAAATAAACCAGATGAAAAGAACATGAACACAGTTCGGACACAGTTTGAGCTCGAGTCCTGTACCGGTCCAGGACTGGTACCATGACCAAAGATGCATCAGTTAGTAGTGATCAGTGTTTACTCATCTTTGCCGTGGCTGTTCACTAAACTGGCGCTGGAAGATTTGACAAAAAATACATTTTCCAAGTCAAATGTGATTTGTGAAGACTAGCTAACACCGGACATCCTATAAAACTGCACTTGCCTGTCATGAGTAACTACCAGAACAAGACTTAATTAATTAATTCAGAAGAAATGTGGCAATTCACCCATACCCTCCTCTTCCTCCTGAACTCCTGAATCACCACAGCTCTGTGTAATGCATAGACTGTATGCTGTATTTGCTAAGACACAGCCGTTTTTGAGCAAAACCCCATCCATCTGCTCAGTTTCAGTCAGCCAGTGCACTATTTGGACAAAAGTACTGCAACACCTACACAGTACTTTAATGTCATCCCATTAAATCCACAGGCATTAATATAAAGTTGAGTGGCAGCTTTCAGCTTCCACTCTCATACAGAGGCTTGATACAGGATATTGGAGTTTGTCTGTTGTTCATCATAAGAGCATTTTTTAAGGTCAGACACGGCTCGCAATCTCCATTCTAGTTCATCCCAAAGGTGTTGTTGAATAGGGTTGAGGTCAGAGCTTTGTGCGGGCCAGTCGAGTTTTTCCACACCTAACTGGGGAAACCATTTCATTATGGAGCTGGCTTTGTACACGGGGACGTTCTCATGTTCAAACAGGAAAAGGCCGAACACAAACTGCCGGAAGAACTATTGTTTTACATGGTATGCTGTAGCATTAAGATTTCCCTTAACAAAGACCACACCATTAAATACAGCCCCTCCAAAAAGTTTGTCCATATAGTGTGTGTCACATAATGGAGTCTAATGTATGGAAGCCTGTGGGCGACTATGTTAAATGTGAATCCACAATAGCATTATAATTTTACACATATGTTTGTGTTATTTGAGTCAAATGAGTTAAAATGTCTAGCTGGTTAACATAATGGAGTGTTTAGCAGCTAACGAGGAACACGCTGCTGTCTCAGCACGATACAGAGAAACTAGTGTTCACTAGTGTGAGCTGCAGTCTCGGCCATGGCAGTGAGGAGTACCTCAATATATATGTATCATGTTCACTTATTTTAATGCTGCATGAAAGTTTCAGAATTAACACTGATTGTTTTAATAACATTTTGTGGTGTCATTTTCCCACAGAGGAGGTAACGACGAAGGCACCCAAGAAACCGATTCCTGGAGGTTCTGGTAGGGTTAACGTCTTCCATCTTACCCACTGGTGGTTTCTAGCCATGCAGATAGTTTTGCTTTTAACTGCTGAGCTTTATGATGTAGGTGAACCAATCATTTAAATGACATTGATACAGGGGCACAACTGCATCGTTGAGGTGTGTACCACATAAGTGCATCATCCACGATTAGACTCTATTGGATGTTTGGACATTTACACTCCAGCTTGAACTCATTACCTGAGTTTCACAGTTCAGCAACAACATGAGACACAGTAGAAACCTAGCGGTAGTTCCAAGGCTGTTAGATTCACATACTGTAGATATCAGTTAAATATAATCTTGCGATTTTTTTTATTTTAATCATCTGTTTTGCTTCTCCAACTCTGCAAGTTAATCAGATAAGCAGGGTTAAATAGAGCTGTGTTGGAATGAAATGACAGTCTGGCAACACCCCTAATTAAAACACTCCAGTGAGTCTCACTGCTGCACTGGGTGACCATCGTGAAACACACTGTGTAGTTTATTCTGACTCACATACAGCGTCCTGCTTCCCCAAAGCACTCACAATCCACAAGCTCCACGTGTGGATTCATCCGCCTCTGAATATAGTCCCAAACAAATGCATCGTTTCCTTCTGTTTGATAAAAGCTACACGGAGCATCTGATTAAGGAAAAGACTTTTTAAACATGAAACTGCATATTTGTGAGGTTTTTTTACAGATTTATTTCTTTGATAAATCAGAGAGTCACAGCCAGGAAGTCAGACAGTATTAAGAGATGTGTTTTCATTGCTAACAGTAGATAAAGTAAGAGCAGGTTTATCTGAGGAGCAGAAGTACTTCCGTTTCCTGTTTTAAACTTACGAGCCTTTTATGCATTCAAGTGAAGAAAATGTGATGTGCATTTTGTGAATCATATGCGAGTGGAATCACTGATGTTTTTATGAATCGTGTTGTTCTTGATTTCTTAAAGATGGTGGAACTTTTGATGACAAAGACTTGTTCGAGATTGGTGGCGGTGGGGACTACAAGCCTGACCGGTCGGGAGGTAAGACATCAGTTCTACCATAAATGTTTCTCCATTTTGATTTGCCTTGAAATTCCTCTGCTGCTGCTCTACACAGCCTTAATGTTTTCAATACAATTAATACTTGAGATGGATGAGCATGTGTCTTCATACATACAGTATAACTTCACTTTATAGTTCTGTAAGCTGTCAATGAGAAGTTTTTCACAATTTATTATCAGATGTTTATTGACATCAGACTCAATGAAACTCTTTGCTGATTATACTGGTTATACTTGGGGACATGCTCAGCAAAGATGGGAAATAGGCTACTATCCGATTGTTTATTTCAACCAGTATGAAAATGACTTAATAGCATGATGTGGTTTATAAATGCGGTGAAAAAAAGAGGGATTTATACAGTGGAGGGTGAAGGAAAAGCAAGTAATACTAAAGTTGGGCTAACAGCTCAATCATGAATCAATGATTTGATTAAAGACAGACATCTAGGACAACTTAATGCAAAGCATGAAAGCCAAAAATGATTTCAGCTTGGTTTTATTTTTATGAAAAACCATCTTGACTCCTTTGTTTGGTGAAACCTTACAGCAGTGGTCGGCAATAGGCGGCCCCTGCTGTGATACATCACTTTTTCTCTTTTGATTTTTCCTACAAACTAAAAGTGTGAGTTTTTATAAAAAACTTATTTCAAGTTGAATTGAGAGCTTTTATTTTGAAAAGTTCTGAAGGGCATTCAGAAGAGTCTGTGGCGTGCTTGACTCACCTCTGAAATAGCCGTCGGGAAATGTGAGATTGGATCTCCGTGAATGAAAAGCGCAGGAATTTCCTTTGCCTTGGTATGTTGGGGAAATGAAAATCAGTCCATCGTTTGTGGACCAATCACCCAGACGCACGTGCTTCATTGTGATAATGTGAAAAGATATTTTCCCAAAGGGGGGATCAAACTCACAACCCGGAAACTGAGAGGCGCATACTCTACCAACTAAGCTAACCACACACGGCAATATTATCTTACGTTATCCTTTCCACAGTAACATGTTGTAATAATTCTGTTTAATAAACATAATACAATATTTAGTCACTGGGTGCAGTTTTAACCTTGTTTAGCGTTATTTCTCTTGTTGTGTCTTGTTGTCCTTCACTACCACTGACTCAACTAAGCTGAGGGTGGCACAACATTTAGTTGCTGTCATGGAAACGCCGACAAACTCTTGATCTGACTGTTGTGGGTGTCACGGAGGTCGCGTGCCACTTTTTGATCATATTTCCATGTTGCCCAAACGGAAGTGAAAACTGTTGGCAGTGTACAGTTAAAGAGACAGGAGTCTCAGTGCTCAGGCTGCCTTCACACAGGATGATGTGGTAGGCTTAGTCCTGTAAAGCGGTTTGGCTGATAGAAACATCAGATGTGTGATACTATACTATAAAAAGCATCTACACAATTGTACATATTGTGGGGCTGAAATGAAATATAAATTCTGTATTAAGGGACCCTACTGGTGACCCATTTACTCCAGGTCATGAAAAAGTAAATATCACATTAACCTTTCTCCTACCATAGTGGTATAACCAGAAGTTGGTTTATTATACTTTTCAAATTGTAGTTTCTGTTTAGCTTTTGTTTGAGTTGCATTATTGTACAATTGTTGGTTAATTTATGCCCCTAAATTGAGTTGAGACTTAAGTTGATTCAAAATTCTTCACTGCAAAAACTGAGCTCTCAAAACAAGAAAAAAAGCATTAAAATTGGGTGACAATTACTTAAACTAAGCAAAATTATCTGCCAACAAAATGAGAATATTTCACTTGCTACTTAAGGCCAAAAAAACTTGAAACAAGTGAAAGTCTCTGACATAAAAGCCGCCTGGTAAGAAGAAATATCTTGTCAGACAAAAAACAAGTATATTTTGCCTTCAAGATTTTAGTTTTTGCCATGTTTGACTGCAAGATTTCCGTTACAAGACAGCAAAAGGTGTAGCCTGAACAGCACATCGATCTGACGACGTTGAAAGTCGTGTAGTCTGCACAAGGCTTTACAGTACTTGCTTCAAAATGTCCCAGTTCACACAATTTATGATCCTTCAGGTTCCGTCTGTCTGTGAACACAGATTCCCATCCCAAAAATACCCTCTCACATGCCCCCGGGGAAGTCCGTAAACTACAAATACAGTAAAAATAATGAGTTCTGGATGTTAGAGGTCAAACATTCTCATTGTGACCTCAGACACAGATGCTGCTTGTTATTTTGGAAAATCTTGTCTTTGTGTCTCTATACTGTTGTTTAGTCAGAGCATGGGAGTAATTAGTTGTTCTTCTGCTGAGGCAAAGGAACAAACCCACTGGCTCTCCAGTGGAATGAGAGCCACAGATCAGATTGTGCATGAAGGGGCAGCTACAGAAACATGCTATTAACTGCAGCTTCCTGATCCCAGAACGTCTCTGCTGGGATTTTACTCATCAACTTGTAGAGGCAGCACGGTGACGAGCTAGTTAAACTGCCCTGTTGTGTCCATTTCTGTATAAAGAGCCACTGCAAATCTGTAACCGCCAGATTTTCTCTACTGCCTCCTCTCAGAACTCAAAACTTTTCCAGTTTGACTTTTCTTCTTTTTCTTTTCGAATCCAGGCCGTGCAGTGGACCCAGGCAACGATCATCAGGGTACGTTTTCATTCTTATATACTTTATTCTGCTGCACCATTAAAAAAAAGTTTATTCATTTAAGTTAAAACCTGAACCTGCTAAACATCAGCATGTTAACATCGGGAGCGTGTTAGCATTAGCATTTGGGTAAAAGCGAGAGGTTTCGGGGCTGGACTCCAAATAACGGCTAACAAAAAGAGTTTGCATTATGGGAAATATGGGATCCAGTTATTTGGGAGCTTTTTATTACTTTAAAAATCCTAAACATTATAAACCTTGATTGATTTGATTTCTGTGTTCCTCACAGGTGGTGCTGATCAGCCTCAAGGTAAGTCCGTCTCTGATATTGTTCTGTGCTCTCCTGGTTCTGCTTCCTGTCTTTGTGTGCTCTGGTACTGTCAGGGAGGAATTCTGATGTCTCCCTGCAGAATTGATCTGACCTCGAGCTCTTGTTGGGGATATTCCTGTTTCCCGTCTTAGAGGAAGTTGGTGTTCACGGCTTCTGTTTTGTAGCTTTGTTCGGATCGCGTTGGTGTTTTATGTCTTCTTCAGGCCGTCGTCACATACTGATTAATCGTTGTGCTTGTGGCTTTGAAAGCAGCTCATTACCTCGTCTTTTTGTCAGGCTCTATTTGTAACATCTTGATGTAGTAACTGTCACCTGGATCGCTAAGATTCAGCTGATACAGTTGCATTCAGTTTAATTTTAACAGACAAAACAGGCGTCTTTGAGGACCGGTTGACCCTTTGCTCGGTTTCATACTGGTATATTCTCATATTGGCACCCCCAGTCTGGTTTCCTTGGCTAAAACCCTGCTACGATTGTGTGTCGTTGCAGATCCAGACCTTCAGTGGGGCCAAATCCTGAAGATGCTAAATGCTAACATTCCAGAGGAATTCTATATGTGGATGTCCAACTTTAAGCAAACGTTAACGTCTTTGTTAGAGAGGGCCATGGAGCTGCTGCAAGCTGCGCCATGAGCCATCAGTTTGTTTCTGTTCTGATTGGCTCTGAGGTCTTACAAATGTTTTGCTTAACTTCTGACGGACTTTGTAGGACGGTGTCGGAAAAGTGGAAGATCGGAGAGGAATCGTGTTTTTCTAGAGGAAAGCGAGATTGTGGTCATTGGGATACTTTTCACTCTTTAGTTATTCTGCTGCAGAGTCAAAACACTCTCACTCTCAACTCGTCAGATATGGACACCGGGTCGAGACCCCTTGGTGTCGCTTTTCAACAACCTGGAGTTCCCTTGTATTGTTTTCTGACCTGCGGTCAAGTTAGCAACAATGAATATGGAAAATATGATTAGACTTTAAAAATAAAACTATTGTGAATGGCGCAATTTGGTTATTCAAGGCACCAAAATTACTTGGTGAGGCTTAGGAAAAGCATGGTTTGGGTTAAAAAACTTAACATACTTAACTTTACTTATGTTACTTGTGTAACTTCACAAAAAAGTCCAGTTTCTGGCCCACCCGTCCACCACAACCACCTCCTTACTCTGACACTTCTGCTGTTTATATCCTACACCAGCTTTTAGCATTTATGCTACAGGGCTTCCCCCAATATATTGACACTAGGAGGCTTCCCAGAGGCCTTACAAACTGACCGGTCTTGACAATGCGTGCATGTGACGATTTGGGAGTGAGAACGCGTTGGCAGAGCAGCTCTAAATGTTGGATTGATGTGGGGTTGATTGTGTTTGGGTGTGTACAAACATTCCTGCTCAGGGAATGCCATGGCTCATCGGTATGTTGTTAGTTTGCAGCATTAATGTTGCAGTGGAGTGTGAACATTCAGAAGAAACCACAAATGTATTACTGGGCCTAGTACTTTTCTGAATATACAGTGATTTTGCAGGTCATTGTTAGCACTATATAAGCTCCTATGAAGTGTCTGATTTGATGAGTTACTGGATTGAGCGATGTGACTCCCTGGTACTGGATAATAAGAAAGATCTGTTCTCTTAAAGTTTATGTGCAGGAGTATTTAAGTACTTAAAGACTTCCAAACAAATATATTTTAGTAACCTTGCAGATAATAGCATCTGTAGAAGTCTTTGTCTATGAGTGCTTCTTTGCTGTCATCACTTCGTGCCAGGACACGCCTGGCTGCAGACACCTTCGAGCTCCCTCAGGCGCTGCAGGGTGCACACATTCTTAACATAGCCAGCATTTAAACCACTCTGCTGACAGGACCTCCAAATAAGTCTTCCTTCCCATTTTAAAATCATCTCTTTATCTTAACTTGACTTTTAGAGACATGATCAGATGTTGGTTTTTCCCCCTCGGCACTTTTTGGCTTGAGTTGTTCTTTGTGTACTCTTTGGTAGCTGTCTGCATATTTATTTTTAGTGGGTTCTTTGTACTTAAAGCTTTTCTTCTGTTTGGCCTTGGGTCCAAGTGTAATGAACATGAATAAAACAAACCTCTGGAACGGTGTTTGATGTTTGATCCCTGCGTGGCTGGATTGACTTATTGCACAAAAAAAACCCCTAAAACTGTTAAAAGCCTTGTAGTGGCTCCTAATTTTTACCTGATATGGTTGTCTTGTTTCAGTGTTAATACTTTAATATTTCAGTTGAACTCTTTTAATTTGATTGATGCAATTTGTCAAAAAAAACAAAAACAAAAAAAAACCCTAGGGCTGAAACTAACAATTCTTTTCATTATCGATTAATATGTTGATCATTTGCTCGATTCATTGATTAGTTGTTTGTCCAGAAAATTGTGATAAATAATAATAATATTAATAATAATAAAGGTGACAGATTCAAATGGGCTGTTTTGTCCAAAACCAAGAGAAGAGATTCACATTACTGTCATAGAGGAGTAAGGAAACCTGAAAATATTCATATTTGAGAAGCTGAAACCAGATAATTTCAATGTTTTTATCTTTTAAAAAGGACTTGAAATTGTCAAAATAGTTTTATTTATTAATAATTTATTAGTTGACAAATAAACTATTACTTAATGTACTAATCGTTGCAGCTCTACTTCTCAGGATCAACACAATCGATAAATCTGCTTAGAAGACATGTAAAAAATATGATCCTCAAATTCAAATCTTTCCTGATGAGGAACATTTTCTTCAGCATCAGATGTAAACTACTTTGTGTGTTGCTGTCCATGGTTAGTGCAAACTGGAACTGCAGTTACACCAAAATGTAAATAATTAATACGCTAAAAAATGACCCAGGTGAAGCCAACTGTATATATTTATGTTTATGTATATGTATTCTTGTTATAAATAGATGTACTGATAGTTATGATGATGATGTTATATAATATTTTGTAAAATGTCTTTTAGATTTGTTGCTACTTATACTAGTAACAATAATAACACTGGTAATATATAGTTTGGGACAAGGTCCAAGTGTAAGTTTGTTTGTGTTACGCTGTGCAACATTAAGCCAAACACTGCGTCTGAAATGGAAATGATATTCACTGCCTGCTAGTCCTTTACTCACGATGCAGTACTGACAGTTTTCCCCGCCGCTGCCAACATTTAACCACGGGCGCCGAGTTCAGAGCCTGACCGTGACGCTGCCCTCCATTCATACGCAGATGTGTGTTGAAAACCAGTTCATAGACAGAAAAACATAACAGTTTTAAGATTTTTTTTCATAAAGTGAAATTCAAATAGATTGGCATTTCTGTGTGCTAACTCATCCTGAAGAGAACGTGTGGTGGCTTGTAGATAACGAGAGTGAAATAATCTGAGGGTTCAGAGGGTTAATAAATCAAATTATCTGATCATATTATCTTTAACAGTAGATGGGATAGGATTCACCGCCTAGGTCTAAACCGGCCCTGGACCCTTTTAGATGTTCTGCAAAAACAACCCAGGCCACATGCTGCTCAGCATTTTCCAGCAGTAAGTCGCGCTGCCAGCTGGAATCCTGTGCTTCTCTCTTCTGTTTTTACGCCGAGGCAACGCCCTACTCTAGTACACTGCCCCATGACAAGACAGCTCTCCTCCACCCATGACTCACTGTGACTCATGCCAGGCTTATTATTCAAGCAGCTTTCAGTTCCTTTGTGTGCTGCCTCTGAGCCCCGCCCTGCCCTGGAGGGTGGCTGCGTTCTGCTTTTAATGCAGCTTTCTGGATCTCTTGTGTCTTTTATTCCTGCATCAGTTTCACAGCTAACTGATTCTCCTCTTTGTCTTTGCGTCGCTTATGTTCAACTTTATACAATATAACTTCAGATTCTCCTCTCCTTGTGTTCTGGAAACTTTTTGCTGGTAATCCAGTCCGTCAAAGGTTGTTGGCTGCCACCTTGTGGAAGTCTGAGGTTATAGCAGTTCACAGTTTTGGAACCGTTTTGGAACTTATATCAACTATAAACTGAAGCATTACATTTAAGAAGGCTATTAAGAAAACGTTTAGGAGGGAAAGAGTCCCTAAAAGCTCCTGCCAAGACCAAGCTTTGAAGTGATCACATTATTAATCACATGTATGCTCAGAGCCAGTCAGACACAATTTACTTGTTTGTTTAGACCTTTATTTTACCAGGCAGGTCAGTTAAAAAACAATTCTTAATTCTCCTTCTCCGGCCTGGTCAGAGGTTAAAAATTGCCTCCAATAGGGAAGAGATGTAGGGATTAAATCAAAATACATTATGAATATACCGTAGATTAACAACATAATACTAACAAACATCAACCAAGCACACAGGACAGCAAGTACAAAGCATAAAACAACATAAAAACCTTAAAAACAGTCACATAAAAAAACACCAAACCATGAAACAGCTATCATAAAAACCCAGAAGAAAGTGGAGCAGCACGGTGATCCAGACATGGAGGTGAACTTTCAACACAGGAAGCAGTTACAGGCTTCTGTAAATATGTTTTTGATTTTGTTTTGAATGATGGAAACAAAAGTTGCAAATTGACTGACCCAGAGATGCACAAGCTTATTTGTGGGAATTCTTTAATATCTCAGTAGCAGCTGACGCTTTAATATATTTACACTTGTTACGACCCGGCTCCTTGTGGAGAGCAGTAATATATGATTGGGGTGGAATACGACAACTGGAACGGTTCTGGTTAATGTTATGTGTTTCGGTAAGTAATCCAACAGAAAGAGGGCTGTACAGGTGCTGAAAAACTACCGTTAAGTAAAACAAAAGAGGGTCTTATCCAAAGACAGTTAGGTTAGCTCTTGGCTCAAAATATACTAGTTGCAATAAGGAACAACAAGAGGTCACCACCTTTAAGCTTACAAAAGACAAGTAAAGAAAACAAACTAGAAGCTATTGTGCAAATTTAGACTCTGATGTCTCAAAGTAAGGAGTATCCAACACTTTCACAACACTGTCACAAACAAGGTTCTCTGCACTGAAGCCACTCTGACAGCACCATGTATTTCAACACCATGAAATACAAAACACTCTGCAGATCAGTGTGTTTAGTTTATAATCAACAGCGAGGTGAACTGATCACTGGTTCACAGCCGACCCCTGAACTGTGGGCACATTTTCATAGGAGACCTCTGATTGGTAGGTTCAGTCAGATCACAGCCACGCCAATCACCTAAGCCAACCTAAGAACAGCAAGCAAGAAGTAGGCAGTGTCATCTCCAGAGGAGCCAATCCTCAATGGCTGCATTACAGAGCTGGCAGAATCTCTCACGGGAACAACACATTTTATATAATATAAATATGTTTGATGTTATAAAATATTATGCTGCTGGTAGAGGATGTACATCACAGAAAACAGGGAATAACGCGCAGCAAAGACGCATTGAAAATGCTTCAGTCATGTTGCTGTTTGCGCCCATGATTGTAAAAAAGACCTATCAGAAGTGCTGACAAGAGAGAAGCGGCTGCAAATAGCAAAGCTAAAACTACTACCACACCTTTAGAAGAACACAGGCCCAGAACAGACTGACTCAACTGTAAACAAACTTTGAGTTTGCTATATGAAAGCACAGTCTGCTGTAACCGTCAGGTGTGTGTGTGTGTGTGTTGTGTGTTTTGTCCTGCAGAAGTTGAATCTGGAAAGATTGCAGGAATTGCGAGCGCCATAGGAGTCGCTCTGTTGGGAGCAGCATCCAGTTACTTTGCTTACCAGAAGAAGAAGCTCTGCTTTAAGCTGCAGGGAGGTCAGTATGTTTTTGTAACGTATGAACACTTGATGTTTTTAGGCCTCGAGGCACAAATCAAAGGAAGTTTTATAGTGTTGTCACAGCAGAAATGTTCTTTATTTAGGTGCAGATCCAGAGAGCGGTAAAGGCACTCAGTCTGATCCTCAAGGTAGGTTTCTTTTTTTTTTTTATTGAAATGAATTAAAAATCTTTAGGAAACCTACTGTAAAGACATGTTTTTGCTTATAAAATAAGTGGGTGACAAAGGAAAGTAAAACCTGAGATGATTGAAGGGAAAGAGATCCTGCATTGACTTCAACTGGAAAAGCCTGTAAGGTGTGTGGAGCTCTGCTGCAGGGACAAACAGCATCCTGTCTTAACACGCTACTTCAAAATCTCTCATAGGTGTGAAGTTGGTTTGAGAACTGGTGACTGTGAAGGCCATAGCATATGATTCACAACATCATGTTCACACTCATCAAACCCCTCAGAGAGCCCTCATGCCCTGTGGCGTGCCCTTTGAACCCGCCCTCGGTCAGGGTCAGATATTTTCAGCCAGGCCCGTGTTGAGCATTTTTCTACGGGTCTCAGAGGATGGAAGGATGATGATTACTGGATGTTATGGACAAACATCTACACTCACTATTCAATTCAATTTAGCTTTATTGGCATGAATGTGTAACAATATTGCCAAAACATCGCCGCACATACTACAAAAGAATAATCAACCCCATACATTTCATTAAACAAGAAATTAAAGCATAAAGTAATCAAATTTTGTGTGTTTGTAAAAATTAAAAAATTAAAATTAAATAAATAAATAAAACTGTGTGTTAAAAATTAAATTTGTGGTGAAGAAGACGTAACAGGCACCAAATGGAAATACAAAGAAAGGAAAAGTACCTCACGGTGGTACAGAAGGACAGAACAGTGTTTCGGGTCAACGCATCTGTTAAATGATCCAAGGGAAGCCAGCAGGTTAATGCTGTCACTGAAGCGTACACATATCTGTGAGGTGACACTTAGTAAACAAACCGAATCCAAATGCGTGCGTAGCCTGACATCAGGTGGCCAGCAGCGGGTAGTGAGCAGACTGGGGTTTGGGCTTTACGGGCTCTTTAATCCAGTCAAGACTCTCTGCGTTCATTGTTTTGTTCTTTCAAATTTCAGTTTTCAGCAACCTGCTCAAGTCATCCTAGACACCTCCTGCACCCCGCAAGACAAGTCAGTGGCCTTCTCCACAAAACTTCATCATCTTCCAGTCAATTGTCATTTGTCTTCGGTCAGAGAATCAGGCTCTGTCTGGGTCTGACTGTAGTTTAAACCATAAATACAACTTAAACTGAAAATACAGTTAGAAAGTTAGTACAGTTAGAAATATCATTTATTTTCTGTTGATTTTTAACAAAACTTAAATCCTAGATGTTGTTCAGTGATGATTTCAACAGGCAGTGGTTTTGCACAGAGCTTAGTTTGTGTGGAACAACTTCTGTAAACATGAATATGTTGTTTTGTCTTTTAAACTCTTACACTATAGTTTCTGCAAATAAATATGTGTGATTAGTTTAACGTAGTTGCTCCTGGGTGGGGTTTAGTTCATCATACAAGTGGAATAAAAAGAGCAGACCCCACCCAGCTGGCATCTAAGAAGGATCCATCAAACCTGAGGTATTTGGGCTTAGAACGGATGTAAAGTATTTTCTTTAGCACCTTAAATCCTAACAAGTTGATTTGCTCAGGTGTTGCGATATTTTTCCTTTTTCCTTTACTTTGTTTTTTTTGTGAACCTGCCATTTAACGCAGAGTCTGCCTTAACCACGTGCCGTAAATTCTCAAATAAAAGCCTTTACTCAGGTAACGACGAGGGGCCTGGCCTGCACAAACAAATCAAGGCTGTTAAAAAGCTTGTACCTGTAACCTGGTGGCTCACATATCAAAAGGGCATCAGTACAAGGAAAGTCATGTCATACTCGCCTTCCTGCTGCTCTGTGTTTATCACTTATTCACTCCAGTGACTTCTACTTTTTCTGTTGCTAAGCGTCTGTCAATGAAAGTGAAGACTTCCTGCAGATGTCTCAAACTAAAACAGGAGGACTTTTGACGTTTCACCTGCTGAAAGCCTTTTTGTGCAAAATATATGCATCAGGAAGTGTTGAGTTTCTTTGACAGTAACTTAACAGCAATTCTCACTCCCAAGGCAATGATGAGGAAAATCATTAGTGATTGGAAATATTATTTCTGTTCACTGGCAAAGCTCAGAGAATCATGAGTATGACATGAGAAAACATGGAGGGAGTGTCGAGTTTGAAACAACAGCAAATTAAGTCCTCAAACACAGTAAAATAGACATTTAAAAGATTCGAATTAAGGCCCGTTTAAAATAAACATCAGTTTCTATCTGCGGCAGCTTTATTTTGAGAATTTACGGTTATCCTACAGCATGACACAAATGTTTCAAGTTGTGTTGACATGATCATCATAGAGCTGGATCTGAATCCAGCAGAAGGAGCTTTAATTATTATGAAATGCTGATTGTGAGGGGAGCAGATGGAGTTTATGAAACACAAAGCAGACACACATGTAATAAATGTACACAGTGTTAGTGAGGTGTCATTGGAAGTGAGACGGCTTATCATGTAAATGGAACTTACAGTACAGGAATCCGCTTTTTGTTTGTTGCCATGTTGGGGATCGAGCCAACATAAGTCTCGTGCAAAATACATTTTCTGTGTGTGATTTGATTCCTTAAAATCTAATTTTCTTAAAGCTGCAGTAATCTGTGTTTGTTTGTTTGTTTTTTTTAGCTTGTTAATTTGATTTTAAGGTGTGATTTTAAAGTGAGCAACTAGCCGGTGCACACACAGAGCATTTAGAAGAGGAAGAGCCAGATATGAGTTACATTCAACATGTTGTTTTCCACTGCCCTCTAGTGTCCGAAAAAAATACATGAAACCATCAAACTTGTTACTAGAAACTTCTTGAAACAATATAATTTTTGTTGGACAAGTTCACATATTTAGACTTTTTGGAATCAAAATATTTGACAGAAATTACCTGATTTTTTTTGCAGTCTGCATATTATCAGCTTTATTATTTTAATCACTTTCCGCTTGCCTTTGTAGAGGAGTAGCACTCTTTCGTCCACAATTTTGATCAACAGGTTCTCTGCATTGTGTGATTCATGGTCATCCTCTCAGACTCGCCCACGTGTCATCGCTTTATGAGCGCATAAACATCACCACATCAGAACGATTGTATCAGGGGATTCTGATTGGTATGATGCTAAAATATTAAAATGAGTTGCACCATTGAGAGCTGTAAATACTTCAGAATAATGTGTACAGATGCCTGCTGATCTTTGCTCTAGGCTTGATGCTGCTTTGGATCTCAGTTTGAAGTGTGTTTTTGGAGACTTTTGTATTTGAATTTATCTGTTTTACAAGCATAGACTTAAGCCAGGTATATTTCATCTGATGATCGGATCAATGTTACTTTTGTGAGTGGATTTAAAGTGTGTGTACATGTTTTAATAAAGTTGTGTTGTACAGTTGATCTGTTCCCCATTTATTTCTTGACCTCAAGATCAGCAAATATGACCAATATTGTTAATTAATAGTAAATTATTTTCTATAAATGGATCATAGATATCCATTGTATGTATGTATGATCGAAATATGTTTGGACACAGCAAAACATCAAATCATGCACTTTGTTTCAGCAGGGTTCAATCCAGACCAATGTGACTCTGTGATAAACATCTGTGGCGCTTAATATTAGTCATTAACCTTCAAATAATCAATACATCTGATAGTGGTGTGTTAATCAATGTTAAACTCCATTCAAAACTATTTTAGAGTTATAGTGTTAAAACCATCTGTAGTGAATCTACAATATGTTTCTGAAAACATACTGTCCCACCTATAGCATCACCATTTACTCAAGTGGTGAGGAATCCTCAACTTTATTCATAGAGCACTTTTAACGCCACAAGTGGAACCAGAGCTGTACAGAAAAAAATAACATACACAAGTCACAAAGAGTTATCAAATGCTAAAGAGAACAAATAAGTTTAAAGCGCACTCTGAAAAGTACTCAATGAATGACAAGTTTTTACAAACAGAGAAAGTCCGATCACCTTTACATTTTAAACGGGATCGCGGGACCACGAGAAGCAGTGGATCGTTTGAGCGCAGAGATACTGGATTGACAGCAGCTGATTAAATCAGTAACATACACCGGTGCTATAGGCCATGCAGAGACTTAAAAACATACAACAGCGCTTTGTATTGAATTCGGTATCGTATGGGTAACCAATGTAATTTAATCAACACCGGAGGAATGTGCTCTCTCTTCTTAAGGCTGAGTCCTGAACGTGCTGCAAACAAGAGAGAGAAGCCTGACTCACACCCCGATCACATTACAACACATTTCAATAATCTAAACGGGATGTCACAGAGACATAAACAACCTGGTATAAAAATTTAAACATTTAGTTAGGCTACTTATAATCAGCCAATAACTAATAAATCTCTTCCAACTCTGGAGAATGAATTCTCTGATTCAGGGGCCCTGTTACAAAAGGTTCCTATCGTATTAAGTTGAACAGGGACGTACCAGGGGCAGCACGCCATCGTCAAAACTGCTGACTTACTTTTGCGATTTGTGCCGTTCTCAGTCCAGAAATCAGCTGCTTTGTTGCTTAAAATATCGCCGGGCCACATCCCGATGATTATTCCGCATTACCTGGAGCTGCAGTCTCTCGTCTTTATCTGCAGCATTCAGTGCCGCTTTGGAACGAAAGTTTTTTTTAGGTGGCCGACTCGTAGGAGCTACATAGACATTCAGGGAATCAAATGAAAGGTCTGCTCAATCCGGATCAATTGCTGCTATTTTTTGAAAATATTGTATTAATACTGTTGTAATTTAGTTTATTTTCATCAAATGTACAGTTACATTCGACATTCAAATTGCATTCCAGGTGTATTAAATGATATTCAATTGCATTATAATCTATCTTATGATTGTTTTGATGTTTTATTGCATTAAAAATATAGATTTTTTTTACCAGGCAGGGATGAAAAATATCATTTTTATTTATTGCATCTCCATATAGTCTTTAATAATAAAATAAATAAGTTAATTTACAACGGATTTATATTCTTTAGCTACTGAGCTTTCAAAGGAGACCAGAATTATGCATCAAGGCCAAATGGTTGAGGAGTAATTCCTGATTCATTTTGGGTATGTTATTTTAGGCGTTTTCCCTGGAAATAGGGGCAAATAGGTTTCCAACAGGTTAAAAGCAATGTAATTTTGCAAAATAAATAAATGAAATTAAATAAGTCATTGGCACCTTTTCACGTTCCTTTTTTAAAACTGCAGCATACTTTTTTCTCTTTACTCCAGTATTTTCTTTGGGCCAGTAATGTACTTTTAATTTCGCTACATTTTCCATTCATACTTTAATAACTTAACCGGTCTCTAATCTGCATTTTGCTTCATTAACGAAATGTGCTGTTATCCAGGCTGTGTGCGCGGAGTTATGCAGAAGAGCGCCAGGTCTCCTCTGTAGTACAGAGACGGGCGCATATCGCAGATATGAATGAGCTGGGCAGATGCAAACCAGGCACGGCGCCAAGATGAAGTGACTGAGGGGGCAGTTAAAATGGCGAGGGGGGTATATATATATATATATATATATATATATACGTCATGTGCGCAAAACAGAAAAAAACCTGAAGTTCTAAACTTGACATGACAGGACAGAAGAAACTCTCCAGAGGAAACAGAATTTAACTTTTAGACGCCGTGATGGAGGACTGATCAGGAGGACGGCTGCTTTAACAGTTTCTCTTTGAACCTGGACTGTGTGAGAGCTTTTGGATTTGTAAAAGAACACAGAACATGATTAACTTTAGATCCTGACCGCTTTCTGCTGCCTCAATAGCAGCGCGCCATCAATGTGCCTGAGCTCACCTCGTTTTAAGACCAACACTCCCATGAGCTCACAGATGGGTGCAAGTGCATTTTCTATTTAAACAAATTGATCGCTTGGCGTGCAATTTTCAGCTGCAGCGGTTGGGAACGAGACACTTTCGCTGCGCTTTGCGCTGGGCGCTGGGTGCAACATAGGGCCAACGGTCTTTTTGATAACCGCAGGTTTTCAGCCTGCTATGCCAATTTCTGTATTTGTTTTCATCCTGTGGGTGGCGGTGCTGCATCAGTCGTTTTGATGATCATCATGCATCCCTAAAAGTTTGCACTCTAGTCAGCCCATCAGGAAAATGAATACAGCGTCTGTGCATGTCCAGCCTGCTCTGTGCAAGTTGATCGCTGTCAGATGAGCTGTCGGATGCAGAATGAATCCCAGACACATCACTGCCCCACCCACCCACCATCAGCCTCTCCTTACTGAGCAAGCCTGTTTAGTAGTACACTAAAAGTGTTGCCAGTAGTAACGCAAAATATTTATCCAGAGCGAGAAATTAATAGCGCGAAAATGACGGCGTTCTCAACTTTTACCCGCTGGCGCTTTGTTGGCGCTTTTTTCCTCAATCAGTCTTTATCTTGTTGCGACACCTCTTAACAAAACACATAAGAAAAACAGCAGCAGGTAAATTTTGCCCCTTGGTGGTTCTAGACTGGGGGGGGCGGGCTACCTTTAACTGTTCTTCTGACACAACTGAAGTCCAGTGAGCGCACATCAAGACGCTGGTGGCCTGTTGGAAAGCAGCCTGCGTCGGCCTGCACCTGCTTTTACTTTTTTACTTTACATTAACGGCGGGTTAAAAGCGTATTTAGTCTCTGCAGGGCAAACCTAAACTTCACAGTGTGAACCTGAGATAAGACAGGATGAAGTCAGACTGACCTTTTCTCAGGTTAGGAAATCCCTAAATACTCCTCTCAAAGAGCTAAACAGCTTTAAACTGTTGTTTTTTTTGGTAGTTTAAAAAAAAGAAAACTACTACTACTAAAAATGGAGCAAACAAAACAACTATCATTGAACTTTAAGATAAAGAGGTGTTGGTAACCTCCGTCGAGAAATGGGCTTTACTCAGAGATTAAAGACAGAGTGGGCTGAGATACCAGTCTGTGCCACAAAGGGGAGACCGAGGGAACTTCTACACTTTTTACATTTTCCTTCATAACTCACAGACTACTTGAAATACCCAGGTTGTCTTTTGATACAAGAAACACAGTCTTTATGGGCACTATTTGATACAATTGATATATATATATTTACTATATCTGACTGTAATGTGCGAAATCTGGGTGTCATTTTTGACAAATAGTCAAAAATAGTTAAATAGTTTTAACATTGTTAAATCTGTGGTTCGTTCCTGACAAGATTAGATCTGTGCTTTCTAAAAAAGAAAGGAAGATGCTTGTTCATGTTTTTTTTTCCCTCTTCTCCTTTGGATTATTGCAATGTACTGTACACTTGTTTAAAACAAATCCTCCATGGACAAAGTTGTACAGGATGCAGCTGTAAGACTTTTGTCTAAGACCATCAGGAGATCACACTCCTGTGCTTAAGCCCCTTCATTGGCTTCAGATTGGTTTTAGAGTGCATTTTAAAATTGTAATCATTACTTACAGTCCCTTGCTCGGTCAAGCTCCCTGTTACATCCAGGATCTATTGCACGCACACACTTCTGGTCGCTCTCTGAGGTCTTCAGGCCAAGACCTTTTACCTGTTCCCACAACGCGTTTAAAACAGGAGGTGATTTTGTTTTCTGTTTGGTGAATCTCTCCCTTTAGCCTTGAGAGTCTTGGTTTCTGTGGAGACTTCTAGAAACACCTAAAGACACATCTTGTAGACAAGCATTTACCTAGATATGTGGTTTTGTATTTCACGTGTTGTTATTTTTATTTGTTTTTCCCCTACAAGCCCGCTGTCCTCTGACTTGCCAAGACCTGAACCATGTTACCAGGCTGTTGTTGCCTCTGAGCGGTACAGACAGACTGAGGTAGCTGTGCGGTATCTGTGTGTCGTAGCACGAAGCTGTTGGTAGAAAAACCTGTTGAAAACAGGTTTCTTTTAAAATACTTTTACCTCATTACTTGAAGCTTTGGCCGTGTTTAACATGAACATCCAACATTGTAACATTGTAGATAAGTCATAAAATATGGAAAAGCATAAAAAATCTCCTTTTAATTAACTGCCAGAAGTCAGTGTTACCATTTCCCCCACCAAGGGCAAAATAAGTCAAATTATAAAGGTAAATAAATAAATAAATAAAAAGGTACCTCAGTGTAATCACTTCACTGCTAATAATGTTACTCAAGTTTGTTTTGTATGTGGATCAAATTCTTTCAGATGTCAGACATCTTCTGCTAAATTCTCTGTTCTAATGTCTTAAAATATTTTTAGTCAAGTGAACTAATCATTTTTTTATTAAATCAAACCACTTTAAATCCACAATACAGAAACTGACAATGAAACGAAATTTTGCTTTTGCAAACTTATGTCTAAATAATATTCAGACTTGTCAAACAAACCCAAAGCAAATCATTTTATACAAAGCATGTATGCTTATGTTAAATACTAATAAATGCTAAGACCAGATGAAGACCATTTATTTTAATACACCCTTTTGATATATAGTATATAAACAATGATTAAATGCGTACCACAAAATGCATTAAACGGAAGTTGGTACAGAATAAAACAGTTAAATTTATATTCTGGTTTGCCTGTTGTTAAGAATATGATTCTAGAAGAAATAAAGCGATTGTAAAAAGGTAAAATAAGGTAAAATCAATAATACTTTGACTTTCACGATGCTGCTGAGCACAATTAAATGTTGGTGACAAGTAGCTAGTCTGGGGGAATTTTCTCCCCAGTTAAAGGCCATAGCAAATAAGCAAGTCAAATCTCCGGCCAGGTTAGACAAAGAAAATTTAAAGCTCACAGAGGTTTCTCTGGGCAGAGGTCGTCTCAGAAAGTTTTGGGAAAGAGTGTCGTGAGAATGAGCGGTTAAGAGAGGGTGAGACAAAGACGTCCTCAGAGCTTTGTGTGCATTCTCCTCGGGTGTGTCAAACACTGGGAGGTCACTCTTTCTACAGCCCGAGGTTTTGCTTTCAATGTCTATATTGTGCATTTAATTATATATCTGTTCACAATGTCACTCTTCTTAATAGCAGTCCTACCATTTTCAAGCATTAACAATGGAAACAATGAGAAGATATATTTCTAACATGTTGTTTAAGTCAACCGAATACTTTGGTTACAGTTGAATAAAAACAATTCATAGTAATAGTAACAGATAAAATAAACAGGGTCAAAGAAAATTCCCTGAAGGGACATTTGTTTTACAAAGACTACATAAAATACAGAACATGAACATCTCTCATTAGACAGGTACCCTATATGGTAAGCACATTAACCCCTTCTTCCAGTGGTCGTTTTTGATCAACCCTGTCAGCTGCGTTCCCTGCAGTATGTGTGTGATATTGCACACCTCTAATAGCCTACATATTGCACAACTAACATATTGCACAACCCCAATAGCCTACATACTGCTCAAATGACACATTTCACATAACCTACGCGATACGCGATGACACATTCATCCTGCCGACAACCCATGTGTTTCACCACTAACATATTGCACAACCCAGCTAGCATACATGTTAGTGTTAATTAGACATAGGCACGAATGAGTGTTTATATCGGTTTAGCCTGCGTTTCGGAACCATGAATCTTCTACCAGAGAGTAAAAGATATTCGGGGTGAAGTATACGTGTCGAGTCAGAAACTATTTCTTGTGCCTCTGATAACCGACTGCTCATAGATTGTCTGAGGGGGTGGATGGTTTTTGACCCCCATTATCTTCATAGCTGTCTGTACTGTCAGGTTACCATACCAGGCTGTAATACTGTGTATTAGAATACGCTCTGGTATTGCATGATAGAACATCATCATAAGTTTTTGTTCGACTCCACACACGCTTTGTAAGAAATGCACCCTCTGTTGAAGTATTCATGTGGTCCTTCCAGCTGAGTGCATTATTGATATGTACACCAAGGTACTTGTAAGAGCTGTTGGTCACATTTAGCACAAGATAGTTATCGTCTCACCACTGGATAAATTCCTCAGTTTCTGTATGATGAATTTATATGTGAAAACATTTAGGAGAATTCAATTATAGACTACAGATGTGCTACATCTAAGAAACTATCCTGTTAATTAAGATTTCCTGTCTAAAATCACTGAGGCTGCAGGGCTCGCTGTCTGAACGTTATGCTGTTGTGTTCAGAACTTCATTGCAGCTGCAGTGGAACAAATGAGGACGAAATCTAAACATATTTTATGAAGCGGTGTGTATTAATATCCTACATCTCATCGTTAACACTGAGTACAAATGTGGTGTGTAGTCCACCTGCAGGGTAACCTCGAGTTAACCATGAACAAACCCTGCTCGGAGCAGTTTAGAGATGCAGCGTAAACATTGGCAGGTGAGCCAAAAAGTTAATATCCACCCCTGCTTGTAAGCGTTCCTCTTGTGTTCATCTCCATCTCATGAATGGTCTCGTGTCTGTGTTGTTTTTTCTGTTCATTCATTCTGTTTCCTGTTTTGCTTTATAAGTGTGCTTCCTTGTGTGTTCGGTGCTGCTTTTATTTCCTGGCGTTCATTGTTTGCACCTGTCTCGTTTCCCTGATTGTATTCAGCTGTGCCTCTTTATCCTCACTTCTCCTGTGTTGATCCGTCTGTTGTTTGTTGTGTTGGTTAATGTTCATGGATGTTTTTTTACTAGTGTCTTTGTTGCCGTACATTGCCTCTCATGTTTCCTGTGTTATTGTAGACTACGTTTTGTTTTGTAGATTTGATTCTCTGATCAGTAGATGTAAGGATTCCCACCTGTTTTGGTTGTGTGATCTTGGACTGTTTCACGTTTCACCATGAGTTTTCTCTGTCCACTCAAATAAAACGCCCTTAACTGTTTCCCTCTATGTTTGGACCCTAAACCCCAGTGTCCCAAGTTCAGCTCGCTAGCTTTCACAACTCAACTCACAGCCGGTGGGACCTCTTATCGTTTTCCTCCTCTCGAGTGCCGCGCCACAGCCAAACATGAGTTATTCTTCTACCACTTCTGCCTCCAAACTTACTCACAGCGTTACGCCCCACCCTTTGGTGGCAACATGGGGCGAACAACACCCCAACACTGACCCAAACTTAACACAGATAACCTTTAAAACAACCAGTTCAAGGGAATTTATTAAAACAAGATGATAAATTAAGAACACCAAAAACATAACACAAAAAACGCCCCAGTCGAGAGGCAGCAAGACCAGCAGTCCCAAATCAAAAAGCCTCCTTTCTCACGCTTGCACAGGAGCTTTTATAGACCGCCTTCCAAGACCAGGTGGACCTCGTTCAGGCAATCAGCTGAAGTACTTCTGAGCCAGAACCAGGGCAGAAAGAGGAACACATACAGCCGTAACAAAAGCTAATGCCGCATAAAGTACTCAAGCATGAACATGAAAAATATTACAGTACAGGAAGTAAGGATGCAATTGCAAATTCACTTGTTAGCTTTGTTATATTGATCTGATTGATTGATTACATAACTGCTCATCTAGCCCCAGGCTCACTGCTCAAGTAGGCAAATGTGTCCAAACAAGATTCTGTCATTGTAAGCGAAAATGTGCAACAGCGTGTTATTGGAACGATTCCTTATTTTATCGCTGATTTTACCTTTGATTTTCTGTGTCGACAAACTGGTTCAACCAGAATTGGAACAAATGCTCAGGTGAACTAAACCGTTTAAGATTCCTCAACAATCTTGTAAATGTCTCCCGGCCCTTTAAAGTTACAACACACGGTTGCCACGAAAAGGCCCTGTGATTTCCAGGTAGGCAGCCCTCATGAGCAGTACATCTGGAATGGGTTCATCTTTTCCTTTCTGACCTAAATACCAGTAGAAAATTCACAATTTAAAAACCCGACCAGACAAGAGACTGATAAATGCTAAGTGCTTTTCATTGATAAGGTTAGATGTGTAGTTAGGCCCTGCTGGCGCTATAACTTTTAAGAAGTGTTAGAATATATATGGCGTCTTATGCCGTTCCTAATGTGGTGCATTTGTAGGATAATGAGGTTTTGATTTAAAAAATGGCCAGAAGTTAAATAATGTTTTTTCAAAAGGCTGATCTTATCTTATCAAATCATATTATATCTTATTGCATCTAAATTATATCCAGTACTACAACTTAACATGTCTTTGAAAGTATAATTTGGTATTCTGACAAATAATCTGCATTTGTACTGAATTCATTTTCCTGATGTGGATTGTGTGCAGGGTGCTGGTTTGAACCTTTTCTTGAACTCAATTCAAAATCAATTTAAACTGCTTCGTAAATTAATGAATGAATGTTTTAAAGACAATTGTTATAAATAAGGCAGGGATCTGCTTTGAGACAAAACCACAGGTCCAGCCACATCTCATTTCTTATTATTATAATTTAAAATTGTAAGTGATCATTTCCTCCACTCCTCGGAGGCTGAAAAACTTAATAAAAAATGCTCACAAATGTCACAATGTTCTAAAAATGAATGTCTGCTTTGCATATAAGGAAAGTAACTTAACAACATTTGGTTAAGTAAGTGCACCTAAAGTCCCCCAGGATAAAAAGCTTCAAAAGGTCATTATGGCAGAATGTCGTCTTGGTGCATTTTTAAGTAAAAAGGTGTGAAACAGTGAAATGTTGGTGTGATTTAAGACTGCAGGAAAGACAGGAAGAGATGAAATATGTCTTAACTTTGTTTTTGTGTCAGTTAAAAACAACGATTGGGCTGTTTCTATGAGTTTAAAAATACTGAGGTCATGAGTCAGACACAAAAAGTAAAAATGTTTTTATTTGTAATTATTTAAAATTTTCCCCTTCTATCCAGTCACTTAACCATTTGAGCCTGTTAGTAAAGATTTCTCCCACAGTCAAGATTAATATTCTCACCTAAACTAGCCAAAAAATAGATGCACTTAAATATCTGAAGTGTAATTAATACTTGAATAAGTCATTAAAATTTGTCTTTATTTGTAGAATTAAAATACCTCAGGCAGACACTTTCTCCACATTTAAGAGTAGGCTGAAGACTTTCCTCTTTGATAAAGCTTACACACTGAACAAAATTATAAACGCAACACTTTTGTTTTTGCCCCCATTCATCATGAGCTGAACTCCAACTTTGTCTGTGTACACAAAAGGCCTGTTTCTCTCAAATATTGTTCACAAACTGTCAAACTCTGCGTCAGTGAGCACTTCTCGAGATAATCCATCCACCTCACAGGTGTGGCATATCAAGATGCTGATCAGACAGCATGTGTATTGCACAGACCTGTGCCTCAGGCTGGTCACAATAAAAGGCCCTTTCACGTAGTATTGTGCTTTCTTGTCCCCTTCTACCACTTCCTGTATGTGTTTTTCTGGCACTGGAGCTGTGGAGTCTGGATCTGTGGTTGCAAGTCTCCTGCTACCCCCATGTTCCTGCTCGACACCCTCTGTTGCAATTATTGTTACTAGTCCTATTATTATTATCATCATTAACATTTCTATAAATATGCCATTATTAATTCAGTCTGTACCAACATTACCATAACTGTCTGTACTGTCTGTGTGTGTATTTTGCATAGGCTGCTTCCCCCTACTACATATTAAATTATATTGTGAATTGCCACCTGCTGCCTGAATTTTGTGTTTCCTTTTTCTACCATAAATTGAGAAAGAGGAGGCAGAAATTCATGCAGAGATTTTCACCAGAATGCAGGAAATGACGTCTTCAACGCTTCACATTTACTGGGAGAGGAACACCAGACGCTCCACTTGATTTGAGTTCCTCCCACCATTTAAACTAAACCAGTGTTCTTGCATTTTAAGAAATCTACCACATTCAGTCTCTGGGTTGACACAATGGAGGGACACATATGGGTTTGGTCTCTATTCTGTGATGTTGAGGTTGACAAGTACGCTGATCACTTACTCATTATTGACCATGATTACTGATTTGGCTGTTCATGCTAAAATTGTGAGTTTGGCTGCTGAACGTTTAAAAACCATTCCAGACTATAGAGAAGCGATTTTTTTAGGGTTGGGCATGTCCCTTTAAAATCTCACCTCAGGGCTCGACCGTGATTGATTGCATCAAGACCTAGGCTCGCTGCTCGCAAATGTGTCCAAACAAGATTCACTCATTGCAGGCGACAATGTGCAACAGGACGTTATTGCTAACAAATCCTTATTTTATTGCTGATATATACCTTTGATTTTCTGTGTTGACAAACTGGTTCAACATGTACAAAACTGGAACAAATCCTCAGGTGAACGAAACCATTTAGTATTCCTCAACATATGTCTCCCAGTCCTTTAAAGTATAAAGGATATAACACATGGTTACTGAGCAAAGGCATCAAGACATCTGGAAGGGTTTAATTTTTTCCTTACTGCCCTTAAACAACAGTGGTACATTAACAATTTATGAAATATTTATGGTGAAATGTTGTCTTTCCACTTCCATATTAAGGCCCCAACAGTGCTCACTGGAACATTCAGAAGCTTAGAAATGCGTCTATAACCAATGCCATCATTGTGTTTTGCAACAATTTGGTTGCAAAGGTCTTGAGACAGCTCTTTGCTTTTACCCATCATGGGATGTGTCTTGAGTGACACCTTGGCAATGAGTCCTTTTTGTAGGCCATCAGTTGGGACTGAACCAGCTGATATTAATTTGTACTGACAAGGGTCTGGATTGCTTTTTAATTGCTGATAGTTGTCAGCTGTCATCTTGGCTTTCCATGCCTTTTTGCACCTCCCTTTCTTCATGTGTTCAATACTTTTCCCCCTGTGTCATTTCACATTATTACACATAACTTTATTTCTGAACTTCTTTGTTTTGGTTTCTTTGTATCTATGGATTACTTGGGTTGTTACAAGCATCTGGTGAAAATTGCATGTCAAATGTCTTTGGAAATATATATACTGAGAAAAATGGTGACTTGTTCAATACTTATTTCACCCGCTGTATATTTGTCGGAAAATAAGGTTTTCATTTACAAAACGGTCACAAATATTGTTTCCTTAAAAGGTTGATCTATCAATTCTTATAATTCTACATACGCTATGTAACATGTTTTTGCAAGATTAATTTGGTATTCTGAAAAACACGTTGGATTTGTACTGGATTTATTTTTCAGATGTGAGTTCTGTGTGTACGACACACAGAACTCACAATCACTACACACAATCAAACACAGAACTAAAAGGGGTGTTCAGGTTTGACTCTCTTGAACTCCTTTTGAAGGAAAACATTTCTTTAAAAAATCTATTAAAATTATAAATAAAAGAATGTTTTGAAGACAAGCCTCTGTCTTAAAACCACAGGTCCAGCCACATATTCTTTGTAATTATTATATTTAAAATTTACAGTTGTTAGTGGTGATGGTAATTGATCATGTTATCTGCTCCTCTGAGGTAGAAAAACTTTAAATTATTAAGAAATGCACCTGAAATCCCTCAGGATAAAAAGCTTTAAAAGGTCATTGTGAGAGAAAGTCATCTTGGTGCATTTTTAAATGCTGTGTTGAAAAAGTTAAGACTATAAGTCAGTCAGGAAGTGATGAAATCTGTCTTAACTTTGTTTTTTTCCAGACACAAAAAGTAGAACTGTTTTTTAGTGTTTAAAATTTTCATCTACACTGACAAGAATAATGTTTTCAATACTAGATAGATTTAAATAAACTGATGTCAGGATTTCTAAAGACAACCCAGAAGCAGACCGGAGACAGACAGAAGTTCAGGATGTTTATTACAGGGAACAGTGGGTGGACGGTTTGCAGGGGTTGGGAGGGTGGCAGGCAGGCAGGGAACTTGAGCTGCGGTCCGAGAGGTGGGTGCTGACGGGCAGGCAGAGTGGCAGGGGTTGGGTCCAGGGATCGCAGAACCGATGGCTGGTGTAGAGGACTAGGGACGGAGAGAATAAAGTTAACAAGGATCAAAATGACAGACCAACTCAACAAGGTAATTTGAAGTTTGGCTGGTGCAAGCGCATACACAAATGACTCAACAACCCGGCGGCAACTGGAAGGCTGTAAGAAGGCTGAGGTGATTGTTTGATGAAGAGCAGCTGAGTGAGTGATCTAGATCCGAGGACACGCCTCCTCCCGCTGACTGTGCAGGGAAAGGGAGGGAAAACACAGACAGACAACACCAAAACCAAAACCCACAAAGCATCCTGCAATTGCACAAAAGGGGAAAACAAACAAAAGTCATGCATACACATACCAAGGCCCTGGGACAAGGGTTCAAGATTAGGGGGATCCTGACAACTGACTGTAATACAGTTTTAAAATATCCAGCAAGAGTTTGTTTTTACTTGTGTGATTTAAACTGTCCTAGTGTTGCTAAAAACCCCACAAGATGTAAGAGTCCTCTAGCTACAGCCCTGCAAGTAGAGCATGGAACAGACTAATATTTCGTCTTTAATCGCTTTTAATAACAGCCACTCACGCGTTAATTAATCACGACGTCCTCCAACATCACCCTGACGAAATAGAATCGTTATCATCTTTCCTCTATCATCACTTTCTTTAAAATATTTTTGCAAAATATATATTTTGCAAATGCAAAAGGAAGCTTCAGAAACTCTAGGATTTTCTTGAGTGACACATAAATTAGATTGTAGGAAGTAAAATAAAAGTATGTAATCATATTCCATAATATTCTGCTGCACGCTGTTATAACATATGATGCCACATTTAGTGTACTGTGTATGTACTTTACTTTGATGACCGTGCTCCTACTAATCACACCACTATATCACTTCACTTAAGATGGTACTGCAGTATTTGTGCAACACTGTTCGTGGGCACTGTGTGTGCGCTGTATGTCACCTTGTAATTTTGAGCTGAATTGCTCTTTATGTTTATTTCTAGTCTTATTTTTATCATATAGAGAAATATATCCGGATGTATTTCGGACACCTGACTTTCTCCTCTGAGGATCATAAACATCTTATCTTATCTCAGAGAAAATGTATATCCACAATTACGAACCTGTTTGACAGAGTGAAAGAAACCCCTGGTGCAGTCACAGCAGGGCTGTACGTATTATAATACATATTATTTGTATGAGTATTAATGACGTTAATGACATTTGTAACTGACAATTTTCTTTACTCTGCGGAGAGAGAAAACATTTTCAAAGTTGCTCACAGAAAAACAACGTTTGCTTTGCATAAAAGGAAAACATCTTTTCCACGTCACATGCTCAAATTGGTTCAGGATTAAAGAGCGAGCTTGTTTTGCTTCAAAAGGTAATTGTTACAGAATGTGGACTTGGTGCATTTTTAGGGCCAGTAATGAACATGTGAGAGGTGTTATTTAAGACGGCAAAGAAGACAGACAAGAAAGTCAGGAAACCACCTGAAGTCTTTACAGCCCCACTTCCCATCATGGATACTAATAATCATAAATATTAGGCTCTCTGTGTGTACGGGTGCATCTCAGAAAATTTGAATATGGTACAACAGTTAATTTTTTCCCTGTAAATGAATTCAAAATGTGAGACTTTTATATATTGTAGATTCGTTAAACATGTGGGTGGTGTCGGAGCAGTGGATAAGACACATGCCTTTGGTGTGAGAGAACCCCAGGTTCAATTCCTCACCGTGACTCATCCACCATCCATCCTGAGCGAGACACTTAACCCCTGATTGCTCCAGAGGCGTGTTACCTCTGACACTTTTAGCAATTGAATAAATGAAATGTTCACATAAAGTGGAATATTTCAGGCCTTTGTTGTTTTAATCTTGATTATTACTACAGCTCACGGAAAGAATTTATATTACAGAAATGTCGAGCTGAGAAGAGCCTGTAATCTCTCAGTCTGGTTCAGTACACACAATCACAATCACGGGGAGGGCTTCTGACTTAATAGAAACTCAATGATACCCTCCACATGGACAGCAAGTCACAGAAGGTCATGGCTAAAAGGGCTGGCTGTATCAAAACATTTCTATGGGCTGATATTTGTGTCAATAGAATCTAATTTTGGAATAATTTCGAGCTGAATTTGAATTGCTCAACTTGACAAATTACATTAAAGACTGAATTTGAACAGCATGATCTGAAATTTTATTAGTTTGAATGTATGTACAGCACTTTGTATTAAAGGTAACAAAGTGCTTTACAGCAATCGATGTATTGACATGTTGAATAAAAATTTGTTTCGCACGTTGATTTACATCAATTTATGAAATATAAACAAGTCAATGTACAAATGAAGGAAAAATGATTTCCTATTAGAAATGTGTCTTGAATAAAATATGAATCTTCTCTGGCAGACTGTTGTAGGGGTCCTGACCACAAAGGCCCTGTCTCCTTTGGTTTTTAGCCCGGAATAGCTAGCAAGCCCTACTGGAGGCTCTCAGTATTGTGCGTCATGGCTCATACGGGCTCAGAGGTATAGGAGGGTATAGGTGAGTACAAGAATTTTAAAAACAGTGCTAAAAGAAAATTATGCTAACGCTGTTTTTTTTTTGTAACAATTTAAAAGTCAAACTCCAGCGTTTTTGACTAATGGTAGGCAAGGAATTGATTTCTGAATATAAGTATGAAGGGACATACATGTTTGCAATGACTTCAGTTCTGTGAGCTGGGGGGAAGAGTACACTCAATTTTGGAAAATGTAATTGTTTGAAATTGTTTGACATGCAGTAATACAGACCCAGAACTGAACCCTGAGGGACATAGTGCGTTTTTTGGGGGGATGAAACTGCACTGGCCATAGTTACAGAGAAAGGTATGACTTGAACCAGTTTTAGGTGATTCAGTGATTCCATTTGTTTTAGAGCAGAGGAGACTTTGGCTCCGTGTAGAAACATCCTGACTGATGAAAACTTAAAACTCCAGACCCAGAATTTAGCATCACTCTATCAGCTGTTAGCTGTAAACACACCGCAGGACTAGCTGCTGTTTCCACTCAAACTAAATATAATGCAGACGGACGAACTAGCATTAGTAGCAAAACACCTGAAACGCTCAACTTAAAGCGAGTAGCCTCTTCTCAGCCATTCAGAAATTACCACAAGGCAATCCCCACACCCTCAAAGTGACTTTTCTCTCTAGGCTTGGTCCATGCGTTGGTGTGATTTTTTTGGGGGGTTCCTTGGAAAGTTTAATGACTCACATGATACCTAAGATCACAAATGGACTAAATCACCTTTGTGAGGTCCCTGTGATCCCAACAATGCTCACATGTCGAGTAGATTACTCATCCACTAACATTTGATTTGTTTCTCATCTTTTCACTTTCAAAACTTTTCACCAGTAGCTGCAGTTTCATGAATGTAATGGGAATCCAATATAAATACTGATGTGCTTTTAGCAATTATTTGTTGTGAACAGGTTTTGAAAACATGCTTTTCCAATGGTCAAGTGAGCAGGAAATCCAAAAGGATTAGAAAATAATAAGGATAAATAAAGCTGCAAGCAGCGTTGGATAGGCACTTAGTCTCAGACTGTCCGCGCAGGATGAGTTTGAAAAAGTAGTTTTCACATATTTCGTGATTTTAGTAAAATATGTCACTGCTTGACATGCAAGCTGAAATGGGTTTCCTCAGGCGGCTGGCTGGTGTCCCCCTTAGAGATAGGGTGAGAAGCTCGGCCATCCGCGGGGAGCTCAGAGTGTTGAAAGGAGCCAGTTGAGGCTGGGATTGAACCCGGGTCTCTCACACCAAAGGCAGGTGTCTTATCCACTGCTCCATCACCTCCATAAACAACAATGTTTCAGGAAAACGTGTAGACATCATAGCTTTCCATCTCCTCTCACTTACATGCCATAGTTAAATTCCATAACATGCCAATTATATGTGATACCAATGTCACGTGTTTGCACATACATAAGTCCTTGCATATTTTTTTTAGTTAGTTCATAGTTATTGCCTGGATAGAAAATATGAGCTTTGCATCATGTATGACAGTTTCCAAAGTGAGATATGAGCTACAAACTGACCAGATCCTGCCATGAGCCATATAGGAGACATATCTTGTACGCACGTATAGGGCTTATATGTGGATATACCGGAGACCTATATGGCCTTTATATGCACATGTGTGCACCTCAGTTTTGCCTATATGTGGCATATATACGCATATATGGGAACAAGGTGAACAGGAAACAAGATCTCCGCGAGTAAAAAGCAGGTGTTCTACGTGTAGTAACCATGGCAATGGCTTATGTGCTTAACTTAATTTAAAATTATAGGCTGCATAACTTTACATGATAGGCTCTTCCATACAAATTGACACTTGCTACTGAGCACAGACTGTTTCTGCTGCTCCATGAAAAAGAAAAATGTTTCTGAAGATACCTGTTCAGAAAAAACAACAACAAGAAAACATTTATATTTGTTGACCTGTTGCTCAGAAGGTGGCTGTTATGATGTTCTGATCGTGGCTCTGGACTCTAACTTGTTAACAAGCTAGATAAAAGGTAATTTCCTGGCTGTGGTAAATAGCTTTGGTTTTATTTGATTATATTACTGTTTAAGTGGAGATTTACAATAAATATTTTATTGCTACTCTATAAAAGGAATACTGCTGTTGAAAAGCACCTTATTTGTTTGAAGTGTTTGCAAACAACATCTTATTGCACTTACATTACATTAAAATTAAAAATGTGCAACACATTACTTTAGAATTCATTAATCAAATTTGCACATAACTATGAAAATCGTGAAAGTAATTGTGATTACAAATTGTAATCGTTGCCCAGCTAAGAATATTTTAAAACAAACTTTTACATTGCATATAAGGCGCGATCTGGTTTGAAGAACTTGTTTGACAGAGTGTGAGAAAACCTGTTAGGGTTTGTGTTAAGTGCACCTGATGCCCCTAAGGATAAAAAAGGTCAAAGGTCACTATGACAGAATGTCCTCTTGGTGCATTTTTAAGGCCATCAAGGCGCACAGGAGCATGAGTTGGACCACAATGAAATGTAGCAACAACAGATTGGGGTTTGATAATATGGAAACATTCACTTACAATAACACAAGCTGTAATTTACTGTGAGCGTTTAAACCAAACACCAGAGAGAATTTTGCTAAATTTAGTATATTTGTGTAAGTGATATTGTTTTTTTTTAATCCTGTATAACAATTTATAGTCCTTTTTAACAGAATAACTGCATAAGTGCTAAAGCTCATTCACTATAAGCTTTTTAAGCTTGATCTTATGGCCCAGGACACATAGGAAAAATATTTAACATAGAAAATAACATTTTTTAGCTTTTCTTCTTACTTACTGTTGTCGTCACCACCTGCATTCTTTTGCAAATAATTACTGAGGAAAGGGCAGTTACTTCAGGCCACAAAAGACCAGTTTGGGGAGACAAAACTTTTTGAGAATTTGTAAAATTTCACAGGCGTGGACAAACAATCTTGCATAAAAAGCGAGAGAGAGTGACCCTCAGCAGGCAGAGCAGCCAGAGAGCTGAAACATCCAGAGAGCTGAAACATCCAGAGAGCTTCAACGCCGACCTCCATCTGCAAAGCTTCATCTCTCTCCTGCTCCGACCAACCTTCAGAAGGTAAGGCAAGCTGGATGCTCTTCTTCTCTCTGCCTGGCTTCACGCTTATGTACGTACAAGGTGACCTGAACCTTTAAAATCATTGTGGTTCTCTAAAGATGCATCGTGGTAACTCAGGATATAGACAAGAAAAAGGAAAGAGGAAACGTGACTTAAGGAAATATACAAAGTTATCACTTCAAACCAGTCATAAATTACATTTTTATTCATTTTAGAAATTTAGTTTACTTTCCTTTGCTTTCTTTTAAAACCCTCCACAGCTTATTTCTGACCTTTTAATTCCTTATTCTTCATAGTTTCACATACCAGGCTTATGACAAAGCATCATGTCAAGCAAATGTTCCACATTTTAAACACTTCTGAAACAAACCTGCAGAGGCTTGAATTTTTATCATCATTATGACTCGTTATTTACGTGGTTTCCAGCTCTTCCTACTAATTTTGTTTCAGTTTGTTATTAAAAAAGGCAACTTACTGTTTCTAAACAAGAAATGTGTTACATCTGAACAATCAAATCATGAATGCTCTCCCTTGTGTTTGTATGGTGAGGAATTTACTTTACTAAGTGAACTCTCTCCCAGCTCTCAGACAGTTTACTGCTGAGGCTCCATCATGGTGAAGTCAGGTGCTCTTCTCCTCCTGCTGGCAGGTGAGCAGCCATTTTAAGGCCTTAAGAATATCAGCCTTTATTTTCAACATTCAGTTTAACTTACTTTTTGAAATTTATTTAAAATCCTCTTTTTAGACGTTACAGTGTGACTGAAAATATGTTCTAAAGGAAACATTTATTTTATTAATTCATTCATCTTTTGCACAGCATTGATAAAATCCACTGAGAGTCAGAGGTGTGAACTGGGAATAGAAAGGGAAGTTGCTCTTAGTTTGATGTATGATGTCTCTCATTTCTCTTTCCTTCAATATTCACTCTGTAGTCGCTGCCAGCCAGGTCGACCTTCTGTCTGCTCAGGCTATTCCCGTTACTGCTTCTGACGAGGGGGACCTCAGCTCATGTCCCATCAGTTTTTACGGACGCACAGCCACAAAATTTAAGGTGAGTAAAATGAAAGGCTTTATTTTGTAATGTTTTGTATTTAATTTTGACATCAGTCTCAACTCTGTGTGGATAATATGAGACTGCAGTTTAAAATAAAAATAACAACACCACTGTAGCAGTCAGCTGCTGCAGAGGGTGGGACGACTGACCTCTCAGCAGTGATTGTGAACAGCTGACTCCTTCTTGGCCAATCCGGGTATCATGACTCCTATTTTAGAAAGGCATAGAAGTGGGGTCGACCTGCACACCTGGAGCTTCATGTGTAGCTTAATAAACAGATCTCTCCATGTTTGATTTGCACCATTTTCTTGCAGGCTACAATCAAGACTTTAACATATTACTGTTGGTACACAGGATAGCAGAATAGATCACACTAGCTGGTGAAGTATTTTGCACTTAGCAACTGGCCGGTGTTAGTCGGCAAGCTAACAATCAACCTTCCTGAAGTTTACTGGCCTGACGGTCTTCAGCACATAGAACTTTGTTGCTGTTCACATCCCTAACTGGAGTTTATGTTGGAGCTGGTTGTTTTGTGGTGTTAGAAGACATTTACATTTATTCATTTAGCTGAAACTTTTATCCAAAGGAACTAACAATTTCACCTCTGGAGCAATAAGGGGTTAAATGTCTTGCTCTGGGACAAAATGGTGGATTAATCATAGTGGGGGATTGAATCCGGGTCTCTCACATTGGCATGTGTCTTTTCCATTGGATAACCTAAATCATTTTAGTCCACGTGTCCCAAGTCAGCTCAACATAAAAAAATGTTTCAACAGATAAGTAATTCAACATGCAAAATATTAAAAGAAAGATGATTAGAGTAAAAAGTACAAAGAGTAAACTTATGTAGTATTTTAATCACAATAATTGACAAGTGAAAGTTTTTGTTACAGAATGTATTTGCATTGTATCTTAGTAATTATCTTTAATCTCTAATTTTACAACTCATGTACAATGTCTCTCTCTCAATTTTTCCAGGTGTCCTTCCTGGAAGATCACACTGCTGCAATTTGTTTCAAAACCAGCTCATCTGATACCGAACAAGACTGTGTTTTGATAGAAGATCAAGGGAATGCAGCCAGAGTGGACCAATCAATAGACATGAACACTAGAGTAGCTGGAAGCGATCTGAAACCTGCTGTGACCACCATTAGTTCCACTTCAAAGTGCCAAGTTACTCTTGAAGTAAAGGACAGCTCAGGCGGCTCATATGTGAGTCATAATAAGTTTTACTGTCCACACTTTAGTACAAAATTAGCATTTTTAAGACATCATATGGCTTCAAGTCAAAACTTAAACATATTTTGAAGCCATTTCCTAATGTTTTTTGTTCTATGTCTCTTTATGCTCTTAGGCGACTGTTCAAATCCTCAGCTTCGGTGGACGAACAGCTCTGGTTATTTCAGTCGGTTCTGACTTTGGTTTTGATACAATTGTAAGTACATGTAAGATGGAAGCATTCGATTATCCTAAACGTGAGCCGAGGAGGCCGTTTAGCAGGAATCCTGAGTAATACCTGCAGGGAAAAAAGGTTCACAGAGAATCTCTTTGCTTAATTTGTTCAAGCTGAACCAAACAAACACTTTCTGAACGATTTTAAGATTTTGTTTTGTTTACAAAGTGAACACAGACACTTGTCACTTCAGGCTACCTGGGAACTTGTGAAATGGGTTAAAAAGTATATTTTGTTATGCAGTGGATTCTGGAAATACGTTCAGAACCGCAGCACATGTGACCTTCTGGGTTTTCAAACGTTGCTGGGAAATGTTTGGGAAGCTGCTTAGATCTGTGTCTTGAATCTAACTGAGATATATGAGATGTATGTTTTTAATGTTAACTACAGAGAAATATCACCAGCAGCAGGTTCAGATAAAATCTCTTTACTCTACCTGCCCTGCACTAAACAACAGACAGACACAGTTATTAACTAACAGGTGCTGGTAAAAACCAAATCAGAGTAAAGGCAAAATGAATAGACTTTAACATGACATCAAATTGGAGAAAGATGTTTATGAATACTCAGAATTACAGTATTGACCTTGATTTTCGTGTATCCCTTTTCAAGAGCTTGTCTGCAAAGGTTGGTGACACAACAATGGGTTCATGGTCATTTTCTAAAGATGCACCTTCCAGTGGAAGGACCGTGGACCTGAGCGGATGCAGACTCTCAAGTAAGAAAAAAAGGGACAGGTTCTCTTCAGGGATCCTAAAAACACAATTGTGATATATTAAACTAATTTTATGAACCTCCTGTCACCTTCCAGAGGCCCCTTTTGTAGTTAATGCAACCTATGAGATTTTCAACCCAGACACCTGCTCCAGCACCATCTGTAAAGAGGATGCAGTTCCGGATTCTGTCAGTTCATGTGGAGCCCGGGAGGTTTGCCTGGGCAACGACAAGTAAATATGTTTTTGCTTTTTATTTGGAATAAAGTTTGAATAAAGGTTTGACTGACAGGTGAACCATCTGGACTTAAAACCACTTGTGTTCGTTCACACATCTCCAGTGAACATGACACAAACAAAGACCTGAGTTCTAATAGTATTCAGATCAGGGCTGCAACTAACAATTATTTTCATTACCGTTATTCTTTTCTATTTCTAATAATAATAATAACTTTTGATCAAATGATTAATCATTCAGGTAATAAAACTTAACAGTACTCCACTGATTTAGCATTACAGCGGCTACATTACCCACAGTGCAACTCAACCGCTGTGAGTTTTGGAGATCTGGGGTGTGTTATGCTGATAGCAGCTAATGAACAAATGTTCAAATGTCTAGTTTTGTATTGCAACAGCACAAAATAGCCAAAAATCCTCATGTGAGAATCAAGAACCAATGAGTTGATTACCAATTATTAAAATGTTCTGTTGATCACCTTATGAATTAACTGACTGTTTGTTTCAGCTCTAATCAGATAAGAGCAGATAAGAATGTCTTTCGAGTAGAAAAGTATATTGATTTTGTCTCTTTAAAACAATTAATATTAATTTGAACAGTAAACACTCAGACTAAACGGTTTCATTACAGCCTTTCTCCAATAACTGTCTCATAGTTTGTGTGAGTTTTTCTTTAATGTGACTGAGTGATGTTTAATATTATTTGTCTGTATCTATGGTTTTTTTTGTTATTGTTTAAATGTTTGCCTTTGTGGGCAGAAATTTAAGTTTCGGTTTGAAACCCAAAATACATTTATTATCAGATATTTCTTTAAAGTTAAGAGACAGTCCTTTTCACTCATTGCACATCTATGAAGTAGTGGGATTTATCAAAAACGGACCAAAGTCCAGATGTAAAGAGCAATAGAGGTCGATGACCCTGTCAAACAGACAGAGATATTTATCGTCTTGGACTTATTGTAGTTATTTTGTGTAGACTTGA
>JALXJV020000025.1:15080246-15113637 GCA_024633595.2 Lepomis macrochirus
CACAAAGTAACTCTGAGACAGTAAGTCCAAGACGATAAATATCTCTGTCTGTTTGACAGGGTCATCGAGCTCTATTGCTGCTTACATTTGGACTTTTGTCCGTCGTTGATAAATTCCACCACTTCATAGATGTGCAATAAGTGAAAAGGACTGTCTCCTAACTTTAAAGAAATATCTCATTATAAAAGTATTTTGGGTTGCAAACCAAAACTGGGCGGCGCTATTCCCACAAGGGCAAACATTTAAACAATAACAAACCAAACCATATATACAGACAAATAATATTAAACATCACTCAGTCACATTAAAGAAAAACTCACACAAACTCACAAACTATGAGACAGTTATTGGAGAAAGGCTGTAATGAAACCGTTTAGTCTGAGTGTTTACTGTTCAAATTAATATTAATTGTTTTAAAGAGAAAAAATCAATATACTTTTCTACTCGAAAGACATTCTTATCTGCTCTTATCTGATTAGAGCTGAAACAGTCAGTTAATTCATAAGGTGATCAACAGAACATTTTAATAATTGGTAATCAGTTCATTGGTTCTTGATTCTCACATGAGGATTTTTGGCTATTTTGTGCTGTTGCAATACAAAACTAGACATTTGAACATTTGTTCATTAGCTGCTACCAGCATAACACACCCCAGATCTCCAAAACTCACAGCGGTTGAATTGCACTGTGGGTAATGTAGCCGCTGTAATGCTATATCAGTGGAGTACTGTTAAGTTTTATTACCTGGATGATTAATCAGTTGATCAAAAGTTATTATTATTATTAGAAATAGAAAAGAATAACGGTAATGAAAATAATTGTTAGTTGCAGCCCTGATCTGAATACTATTAGAACTCAGGTCTTTGTTTGTGTCATGTTCACCGGCGATGTGTGAATGAACACAAGTGGTTTTAAGTCCAGATGGTTCACCTGTCAGTCAAACCTTTATTCAAACTTTTTTCCAAATAAAAAGCAAAAACATATTTACGTGTCGTTGCCCAGGCAAACCTCCCGGGCTCCACATGAACTGACAGAAGCCAGAACTGCATCCTCATTACAGATGGTGCTGGAGCAGGTGTCTGGGTGGGAAATCTCATAGGTTGCATTAACTACAAAAGGGGCCTCTGGAAGGTGACAGGAGGTTCATAAAATTAGTTTAATATATCACAATTGTGTTTTTAGGATCCCTGAAGAGAACCAGTCCCTTTTTTTCTTACTTGAGAGTCTGCATCCGCTCAGGTCCACGATCGTTTCAGTGGAAGGTGCATCTTTAGAAAATGACCATGAACCCATTGTTGTGTCACCAACCTTTGCAGACAAGCTCTTTAAAAGGGATACACAAAAGTCAAGGTCAATACTGTAATTCTGAGTATTCATAAACATCTTTCTCCAATTTTATGTCACGTTAAAGTCTATTAATTACTCTCCCTTTACTCTGTTTTGGTTTTTTCCAGCACCTGTTAGTTAATAACTGTGTCTGTCTGCTGTTTGGTGCAGGGCAGGTAGAGTAGAGAGATTTTATCTGAACCTGCTGCTGCTAAAAATCTCTAAAGAGCTGCAGAGTTGCTGATATTTCTCTATTGTTAATATTAAAAACATACATCTCATATATCTCAGTTAGATTCAAGACACAGATCTGAGCAGTTTCCCAAACATTACCCAGCAACGTTTGAAAACCCAGAAGGTCACATGTGCTGCGGTTCTGAACGTATTTCCAGAATCCACTGCACAACAAAAAATACTTTTTAACCCATTTCACAAGTTCCCAGGTAGCCTGAAGTGACAAGTGTCTCTGTTCATTTTGTAAACAAAACAAAATCTTAAAATCGATCAGAAAGTGTTTGTTTGGTTCAGCTTGAACAGATTAAGCAAAGAGATTCTCTGTGAACCTTTTTTCCTGCAGGTCTTATTCAGGATTCCTGTTAAACGACCTCCTTGCTCACGTTTAGGATAATCGAATGCTTCCATCTTACATGTACTTACAATTTTGTCAGCAGTGAATGCAGAACCGGCTGAAACAGCCAGAGCTGTTCGTCCACCAAAGTTGAGGAAAGTAGCAAACATCTAAGAGCATAAAGAGACACAAAACAAAAAAACATTAGGAAATGGCTTCAAAATATGTTTAAGCTTTGACTTGAAGCCATATGATGTCTTAAAAATGCTAATTTTGTACTAAAGTGTGGACAGTAAAACTTATTATGACTCACATATAGGCCGCCTGAGCTGCGCTTTACTTCAAGGGGAACTTGGCACGTTGAAGTGGAACTAATGGTGGTCACAGCAGGTTTCAGACTGCTTCCAAGTATTTCAGTTCTTCTTTGTCTTTGGTCCACTCTGTCTGCAGTCCCTTGATCTTCTATCAAAACACAGTCTTGTTCAGTATCAGATGAGCTGGTTTTGAAACAAATTTTAGCAGTTTGATCTTGGAAGGAAACCTGGAAAAATTGAGAGAGAGAGAGACACTGTACATGAGTTGTAAAATTAGAGATTAGAGATAATTACCAAGATACAATGCAAATACATTCTGTAACAAAAACTTTCACTTGTGAATTATTGTCATTAAAATACTGGACAAGTTTACTCTTTGTACTTTTTATTCCATTCATCTTTCTTTTAATCTTTTGCATGTTGAATTACTTATCTGTTGAAACGTTTTTTATGTTTTTTTATTGTGACATGTGGACTAAAATGATTTAATGTATGCAATGGAAAAGACACATGCCGATGTGAGAGATCCGGATTCAATCCCCCACTATGATTCATCCACCATTTTGTCCTGGAGCAAGACATTTAACCCCTTTTTGCTCCAGAGGTGAAATTGTAAGTTCCTTTGGATAAAAGTTTCAGCTAAATGAATAAATGTAAATGTCTTCTAACACCACAAAACAACCAGCTCCAACATAAACTCCAGTTAGGGATGAACAGCAACAAAGTTCTATGTGCTGAAGACCGTCAGGCCAGTAAACTTCAGAAAGGTTTATTATTAGCTTGTAACACCAGCCAGTTGCTAAGTGCAAAATACTTCACCAGCTAATGTGTCTATTCTGCTGTCCTGTGTACCAACAGTAATATGTTAAAGTCTTGATTGTAGCCTGCAAGAAAATGGTGCAAATCAAACATTGAGAGATCTGTTTACATTAAGCTACACATGAAGCTCCAGGTGTGCAGGTCGACCCCACTTCTATGCCTTTCTAAAATAGGAGTCCTGATACCCTGATTGGCCAAGAAGGAGTCAGCTGTTCACAATCACTGCTGAGAGGTCAGTCCTCCCACACTCTGCAGCAGCTGACTGCTACAGTGGTGTTGTTATTTTTATTTTAAACTGCAGTCTCATATTATCCACACAGACTTGAGACTGATGTCAAAATTAAATACAAAACATTAGGAAATAAAGTCTTTCATTTTACTCACCGTAAATTTTGTGGCTGTGCGTCCGTAAAAACTGATGGGACATGAGCTGATGTCCCCCTCGCCAGGAGCCATAATGGTAATAGCCTGAGCAGACAGAAGGTCGACCTGGCTGGCAGCGACTACAGAGTGAATATTGAAGGAAAAAGAAATGAGAGACATCACACATCAATCTATCAAGAGCAACTTCCCTTTCTATTCCCAGTTCACACCTCTGACTCTCAGTGAATTTTATCACTGCTGTGCAAAAGATGAATGAATTAATAAAATAAATGTTTACTTCAGAACATATTTTCAGTCACACTGTAACGTCTAAAAGGAGGATTTTAAATAAATTTTGAAAAGTAAGTTAAACTGAATGTTGAAAATAAAGGCTGATATTCTTAAGGCCTTAAAAATGGCTGCTCACCTGCCAGCAGGAGGAGAAGAGCACCTGACTTCACCATGATGGAGCCTCAGCAGTAAACTGTCTGAGAGCTGGGAGAGAGTTCACTTAGTAAAGTAAATTCCTCACCATACAAACACAAGGGAGAGCATTCATGATTTGATTGTTCAGACGTAACACATTTCTTGTTTAGAAACAGTAAGTTGCCTTTTTAATAACTAACTGAAACAAAATTAGTAGGAAGAGCTGGAAACCACCTAAATAACGGGTCATAATAATGATAAAAATTCAAGCCTCTACAGGTTTGTTTCAGAAGTGTTTAAAATGTGGAACATTTGCTTGACATGATGCTTTGTCATAAGCCTGGTATGTGAAACTATGAAGAATAAGGAATTAAAAGGTCAGAAACAAGCTGTGGAGGGTTTGAAAAGAAAGCAAAAGAAAGTAAACCTTGAAGTGATAACTTTATGTGTATTTCCTTAGTTCACGTTTCCTCTTTCCTTTTTCTTGTCTATATCCTGAGTGACCACGATGCATCTTTATAGAACCAGAATGATTTTAAAGGTTCAGGTCATCTTGTACGTACATAAGCGTGAAGCCAGGCAGAGAGAAGAAGAGCATCCAGCTTGCCTTACCTTCTGAAGGTTGGTCGGAGCAGGAGAGAGATGAAGCTTTGCAGATGGAGGTCGGCGTTGAAGCTCTCTGGATGTTTCAGCTCTCTGGCAGCTCTGCCTGCTGTGTGTCCCTCTGTCGCTTTTTATGTGAGATATTATGTTCACACCCGTGAAATTTTACACATTCTCAAAAGGGTTTGACTCCCCAAACTGGTCTTTTGTGGCCTTAAGCAGTGGATTAAGTAACTGCATTTTCCTCAGTAATTATTTGCAAAAGAATGCAGGTGGTGACGATGACAGTAAGTAAGAACACAAGATAAAAAATATTATTTCCTATGTGACCTGGTCCACAGAGACCTTTGGAAGAACAGGTGCTCAAAGTATAAAAAGAGCAAATGGAACAAGGATTTAAATAGGACTCTGCTCATACTAGTGACATAGAAATATATTGTTATTTATTCCTTGTTGACACACATATACAGATGCTTCTGTATCAATACATCAGCAAATGCTGTGATGCAAAAAGAAACAGGGAAACCCAACTCTCGCTTTAAAACACTGTGGGATGACATAACTTACAGGGGACACACAGCATTATACACAACAAGTGTGCATGATCTGTCTGTATAAAACGTGCAGTGAATTGAGTTGAGACCTGCAGCTACTGGTGACAAATTTAGAAAGAGAAAAGATGAGAAATGAATCAAATGTTACAAGGTGAGTGAACTAATCAACATGTGAGCATCAAACCCTGGATGTGTCTCATTCTCCTTGGTGGAAAATAAGTCTGCAAAGACTTCATTAAATAATCTGTTATTTATTTATTGGTTATGACGCTTTAATGAGTTACTCACTCTAAGAGTTGACTCTTGAACCCATGAAGTCAGAGATATAAGTGATGTGGTTTGATCTGAGTAAAACTTGAATAAAGGTTACTTTGAGTAAATCTTTGTTTTTGTAGAAACGACTCTGGGTTCAATGTCAGTTGAGGCAGTTCCCCTGTTTATGATCCTGTTTCTTTCACCTCTGTCTTCTTTGCTGTCTTAAAATCACACCACAAACAGGTTCACTGGCTTAAAAATGCACCTAGACGACATTCTGTCATAATGAACTTGCCTTTTTATCCTGAGGGGTAGTCAAGGGAGGAGGAGACCCAATTTGTGCAATGACGTGCCAAACATACTTTCTCATATGCAAAGCAGACGGTTATTTTTAGATTTGATTTTCATTTATTTCTTAGTACTTTTAAAAAAAGTAAAGCAGAGAATTAGAAATTCCGTTAACAATAATCATGAAAACAATTCGTACCATGCCTTTTAACCCACCCCAAAAACAGTGGTTTATTCTAACTCAGGTAAAACAGGTTTGCAGTGTTGGATATACATTACCTCGGTGATAAGATAAAATTATTATTGATCCCTAGATGAGAAATGATGGGGTTGCAGCAGCACAAGGACAGAAAAACTTATTGACGCAAATAATTAAAAGTCTATACAATAAAACTAAGACTAGAAATAAAAATACAAGCTATACTTTGAGAGCAATTCAACTCAAATTTACAAGGCAAGAAGTAAACATTAGTAGCAGCACAGTCAGCATGTTCAACAGAATAGTATATAACATGATTAAGTAATAATACTTTTCTTTTTATCTTTATGGTATTTTTTCATTTTGGGATTAGAGATTAAGATAATGGGTTATCATTAGAGATAAATCAACAAAATAGTAATATATCATGTCTTAACATTGGAATAATGTCGGCACAAGTCACCTTCACCTCTACATATGCAAACCTGCATACATACTGTATATCTAATGCATCGCTGATAAAATGCACTGTTGGTATGAGAGAAAGCCTCTTTAGTTTGCTGTGTGTTCTTAATATGAGCAATAAACAGGCCAATAAAGAAATAGATATTTTAAAGACTTATTCAAATTGTTATTACGCTCAATATATTTAAATTTAACTACTTTCAATACATTTCCCATCAGAATAGTATCCTTGGCAGTGTGGAGATGCTTTGAGAGGTATGTTGGGTCATAACATTTACTCACAGGATCATTAAAACATAAATAAATAAAGAAAAACACTTTTACTGTTTGTGTCTGGACTCAAGCACAAATCCTCAGTTAATGAAAACATGTTATGGTTATGTAAAGACTACACGTGACACAGCACTGTGATGTTCTTCACTGTAAACAAAGCTGAAGTAAAGACATATTTCATTTTCCGTTGAGCTGGTTCCCCCTGTAACATCTATCTCTGTCTTCATTCCTCCACATTAACACGTCCAACACTAAGACGACAATCTCTGGCATGGTGCCGTTTATGTCCGGGTTCTGTGCTCAGGCACGGTTAGCGATCACACTGGTCAAACGAACCGGACTTTAGGGGTTTAACTTGCTCGGCACGGCACAGATCGCATAGTGTGAGTACGCCCTAAGATGTTTTTGAGGCAGACTAAAGATTTACACAGCAGGCTGCTGATTATTGTAGCTTGTAAATGGTAAAAAATGGTCTCAACCATAAGTAAATAAAAATAGGCTGTTTCTTTAATATTTGATTTTAAGCTCCTTCTTTAGAAAACATCAACATCCTGAGTCACAAATAAAAATCAAGCAAAAGGGTTTGATGCCAAGAAAAGAAAAGAAGATGAGTAAATGAAGCAAACTCATTTGTTTTAACCGACTCCCTTTATTTTTTTTTGGTTTTCTTTTGCAAACACCAACAACCACAATATTAACGTAATGATGGTACAACAGCATGTTTTACAGTTTTACCTGACAACCTTTGATTAATAGAAACTTCAACCTACTAATCACCTTTTTCATCAGTATTTTCCAGATCTCTAAACTTTTTTCAGCCACGAACCTTTTTAAAAACTTTTTGTCACTAAAACACAGAAAGTCAGTTTGTGTATTAACTAGGAAACATTATGGCTGTGTACATTTAAAGTAGCCCGCTAACATTACAAGAAGAAAAGAGATATTTCTTAAAAATTGCTCACAGTACCAGGAACCCTTCTTCATTGCACACTTCTCTTCACATCTAATATTTCACTAAAGATTATGTTTCATCTTAAAATCCCATTAATTATTTGCATGAATCATTGGATTAAATGGATTCTGCAGGAATAACCTGTTATATCTCTGGTGGGCCAAATGAAAAACAGTGTTATGACAATTATATCTTGTTTCACAGCAGTGATTTCAGGACCAGTGAGATTTCAGGCTCCTTATTAGGACACAGCTTCAGGAATCACCTGAGAAGACAACAGGACAAAATTAGATTTATGCTTGGTCTCTGATGCAGTTTTTTAAATACAGAAAATATCAGAATCTTTCAGATTTTCTGATCACATTCCTACAATTTAAAGGATAAACCCTTTTGATTTTCAGTATTTTACATCCAACGTTGCTCTTTCACATCTCTCTCTGGTTAGTTTCTAAAATAAAATTAAATTCAGGAAAGTGAGTCCTTGTCCTCTGGGTTCTGGACCCCTTTGGGAGCTGAGATCATTGATTATCACTAATCATTAATTATGAAAAAGAACAAAACTCAAAATTTAAACATTTAATATAAAGTTTTAATAATCAAAATGGGAACTGTCTTTACCTAATTGGTCCAGGCCATAGTGATGAGGGCCGGGGATTCATTTGCATATTTAGGCATCAAGGATCTGCGCTTCCTGTTTCCACCTCCGCTGCAGTTCTGTAAGACAGAGAAGATGGTTAGGTTGTAGGCTTCGGACACTGACGCAGATTTTTGTGGAGTGAACATTTACCTGTATTGCATAAAGATATTATACTATCACCGTTATGTATTAATTATAAAGAAATGTTATTTTGCTTTAACCTGCACAATTCTCAAAGAACAGAAACTGCTTTGTTAGATTTAAAGAGATCTGCAGCTTAAACACTCAGCAACCAAATGCATCAGTGACAATAATCCAATAATATAAACCATTCAGAATAGTTAGTGCTTTTGTTACTTTAAAGGGGCTGTATCTAGTTTTTCTACTAAAATGAATCCTTTTTTATTGCCTGTGTGTGAAGGGGTTGTAATCTGACATTTAAACGATCCACCTGCCAGGTTTGGCCATTAAACCTGAAGGCAGGTATTCCTATTCAAGGGCTCCGGGTCGTATTTTCCGCGAAATCAAGTGACACCTGCATGCGCGCTCCCGAGCCTCTGCTGTGTCTACTTTGCTCTCGGCAGCGACGACACTGCAACTCACGACAACAAGTCTGCTAACACTGAGAAAGACCTGCACAACACACTCCAACGTAAACTCAATTTGTCAAAGCCCGCAAGAAATGATGTAACGGTTAAAAGCTAATGTGGAGCGATTTGTTTACTATCCCATAGTGATGCAGCCACGAGCAGCTAGCTAACGCTACATTAGCTTCGGACCGCGCTGTTTGCTTCAGTAGCGTTCAATTTAGATTTATTGCCTTTTACTGATGGGTTCACAGCTTCTCCACCTCTCAGTCGCTGTAACTAACATGACCCACATAATATACAATCACTGAGGAAGAAGAGCAAGCCACTAACTCTAGTTACAGTAAATTTACTTACTGAGGTCTGACTGTCATGAAGTGTGACACAATCTTATAATATTCACTCCAGCTCTCTACCCGTTTCATTATCATCCAGTACATGTAGCTGTGCTGACATTGCTGAGCCTCCGGTGGCAGATTCACAGATAGTAAAGATAGTTACTGAAAGCAGGTGAGCTAACGATGTAGCACGTCGGCTAAATGCAGTAAATGTACCGTGATCATGTAGCGAGCCTGGATTAGTTCAACCTGCAGCTGATAAAACTATTACTGTAATGTTGCAGTGAGAGTTTACCTGACTTTCCACCACCATGTTGTGTGAAGCTGGCTCCCCACCTGCCTATAGCTGCTCTCACTTTGCCATTTTTCTGTAGTACTGTGCCGATATGCCGCTGTCTCGCTGCGCTGAATGAAGTAACGTTACGGCGCCGGTGTTGATCCGCGTCTGAGACGGGAACCTTGAAGTAACAGAGCCTGAACATGTCTGAGTGAAAAGCCACAGCCTGCATGCTGCTGGTGTTCCTGCGTTTATTGCAGGATTTCTGTATGAAAGCTGTTGTGTTTCGGATTCTGCTCGCTCATGAGTTCAAGCGAGCACGCGTACGAGCGCACACCTGGATGCAATCTTAAAACCACACCGCTAGTGGCCGCTTGAAACTCCATAATGCCCCTTTAATTCGCTGATAACTATTCTGTATTTATTCAGGACTTGTTATGGAGTATTTGGAAATTGTTGTACTTTTACATAAGTAAAGGAGGATTTCCTCCAGCTCTGCTTACCGGGACACAGGATTTGTCCAGTGTGGCGCACAGCTCCAGTTTGCAGTGCAGGTGGATTTCACTACTTTTCCCGGCGAACTCGAACATGTTGAAAGAGAAGGAGTTGGACGTTCCCACCCCGTTTCCTTTTATGTTCACCGTCTTGTCAGCAGGGTTTTTACATCTGATCAGAAACATGAAAACAGACACGATGACATCAGGTTCATCGGCAGTAAAGTCTGATTCTTAGAGCCACTGACAAAGCCTCAGAGTTTTTTCTCACCCCTTAGTGATGAGGTTGTATCGTGGCTCACTATCAGGGGATGAGTCGCTGGTCGCTCAGCAGGAGTCGGTCACCACTGCGACCATATTCTCATCCAGCCCCTCCGTCTTCAGCGCCATCCAGATCTTCTGGTTCAGACCGATCTCAGTGGTTTCGTTGACAGGCTGTGTGAGGCCGGCGTCGGTGTAGGCGTTCATCATCAGAGTGTAATTCCATTCTCCAGATACAATCTGCTGCACCACAGAGCTGGAGAGCACAGACACACACACTTCAGATCAGCTTCAACAAGCTTCAGTCAGCACAATAACAACCAGGTGAAGCTCAGACAGATTCCACACACCCGTCCTTGATGAAAAAGGCCACACTCTTGACATCTGGCTGGGTGTAGAAGCAGGAGAAGTCGATTTCCACTTGGTTGCCGCGGGTGATGACGGTGTCCTTGAGGCGTTTCTCGTCATGATGGCGTTCTGGTAGATGACTTGGCTGCCGTTCGTCTAGAGTGTGACAGGAACACAGATGTGTTTTCAGCTGAAGAAAACTGATGAGTTCATTTAATCACACTTTGTGTTTTCATCTTGTTCTGTTGCCTCCAAGTGGCAAACAAATCAGTTGCCCACGCCAAATGAAGGCCTTTCAAGGAATCTAGGAATGAATGAGTCTACAGGGAAGTTATAAATGAAAACAGCATGTTGTTTTGTGCTTGTTGAGAGAAATAAAACTAGAGCAGAGTACCCACCGTAACCTCCACCCCGCATGGGTGGCTGCCGTCAAAGCTGAAAGTCACCATGTGGGTGTTGCTGTCCATGTGACCTGTGCAGTTTTGGTCATTGAGGTGCAAGGCGGTGTAGTCGATGCCTTTTTCCTGCAGCAGACACCCAGCCAGAGTGAGAGTGGCAGAGTCCTGCTGGCAGACAGTTGGATCACCTGAACAGGACAAAGAAGTAAAGTAATCACCACTTCAACATGGATTTATTTTTGGTTTAAGTTTTCAACAGGCAGCATTTACTTTATGCTATTCTATTTAAAACTATTTTTAAATTGAAAAATTTCTATACATATGAATAAAATAAAATAATATTCAAACATATTCAGTAGTTTGAATCATTAAATTAGAACAATTGTGGGCAGACTTTCTGGGGAAGACCTGGTCTGATTCGGAGAGACGGCATCCATCCCACTTGGGAAGGAGCAGCTCTTATTTCTAGAAATCTGGCCAACTTTATTAGCGGACCAAATCCATGACAACCCAGAGTTGAGACCAGGAGGCAGAGTCTCTAACACACTTCTCTGCCCTTCTAATTCAGCAGTTACCCACCCAAAACCCTACGCTGAGTTGAAGTCTAACACACTTCTCTGCTCCTCCGTTCCAGGAGTTACTTAGTGAAAACCCTATAGTGACGGTGTCTGTCCCCCGACCATTGAAATTATTTAAATCAAAGGTAAACAGAAGAGGAGCTGTGCATAAAAATTAAAACCACAGGAGCAATAGTGCAAACGAATAGGAGAGTAAAATGTGGACTCTTAAACATCAGATCTCTCTCTTCTAAAGGTGAACTAGTAAATGAACTAATATCAGATTATGAAATTGATTTATTCTGTCTTACTGAAACCTGGCTGGGTGATGGAGAATATGTGAGCCTAAATGAATCCACCCCTCCCAGTCATATTAATACTCACATTCCTCGAAGCACAGGCCGAGGAGGTGGAGTTGCAGCTATCTTTGACTCTAGCCTAGTAATCAGCTCTAAACCTAAACTAAATTATAACTCATTTGAAAGCCTTGTTCTGAGTCACACCCAAGCTGGAAATCACTGCAACCAATTCTATTTGTTATAGTGTACCGAGCACCTGGTCCGTACTCTGAATTTGCAGAGTTTTTGTCAACTTTAGTCCTTAAAACGGATAAAGTTAATATCGTAGGGGATTTTAATATTCATGTGGATGTTGAGAATGACAGCTTTAGTAGTGAGTTTATCTCTCTATTGAAATTGAACATTTAATAGTGTTCCCACAGAATCCCTCTTTATCTGACCACTGTTTGATAACTTTTGAGCTTGTATTGCTGAACTATCCTCCATTGGGCATAAATTTCTATACAAGATGTCTGTCTGATAGAGCTATAGCTAAATTATTAACAGAGGACTCTTATTTCAGTCCCTCCCAAGTCGATCATCTTGTTGATAGTGCTGCAGGCTCGCTGCGAACAACACTCGACTCTGTAGCCCCTCTACAGAAGAAAATACTAAAACAAAGACGGTTAGCTCCATGGTATAATACTGAAACTCGCAAATTAAAGCAAATATCACGGAAACTCGAGAGGAATTGGCGTTCCACCAAACTGGAAAATTCTCGTTTAATTTGGCAAGATAGTCTTAAAACTTATAGGAAGGTCCTCCGTAATGCCAAAGCAGCGTACTACTCGTCATTAATAGAGGAAAATAGGAACAACCCCAGGTTTCTTTTCAGCACTGTAGCCAGGCTGACAGAAAGTCACAGCTCTATTGAGCAAAGTATTCCCATAGCTCTCAGTAGTTATGACTTCATGAGCTTCTTTAATGATAAAATCCTAGCTATTAGAAACAAAATCCACCAAGACCTGCCCTCAACTGGCACCGACTTAACTCTATACTCAGGAACTTTAGAAACAGCTGTAAAACCAATTATATGTTTAGACTGCTTTGCTTCCCTCAATCTTTATCAACTAACTTCAATAATTTCTTCATCTAAACCATCTACCTGCCTCTTAGACCCCATCCCGACTAGGCTGCTTAAAGAAGTTTTGCCCTTGGTTGGCACTTCTCTGCTGGATGTGATCAATTTGTCTTTATCAACAGGCTACGTGCCACAGTACTTTAAAGTAGCTGACCTCTTCTGAAAAAGCCCAACCTGGATCCAGACGTTTTAGCCAACTATAGACCTATATCTAACCTTCCATTTATCTCTAAGGTCCTGGAGAAAGCAGTCGCCAAACGGCTGTGTGACTTTCTACATAGCAATAGTTTATTTGAGGATTTTCAGTCAGGATTTAGAGCGCACCATAGCACAGAGACAGCACTGGTGAAAATTACTAATGACCTCCTAACTGCATCAGACAAAGGACTTGTCTCTGTATTGGTATTATTAGATCATTTCATTGGCATTAAAGGAACTGCTCTAAGCTGGTTTAAGTCCTATTTATCAGATCGATTTCAGTTTGTACATGTTAACGATGAATCCTCCATGCATGGCAAAGTTAGTCATGGAGTTCCGCAAGGATCTGTGTTCAGACCAATCCTCTTCACTTTATATATGCTTCCTTTAGGAAATATTATCAGGAAACACTCCATAAACTTTCATTGTTTTGCAGATGACACTCAGTTATATCTATTGATCAAGCCAGATGAAACTCATCAGTTATCTTTGATCAGGACATGTCGTTTAACTCTCACATTAAGCAAATTTCAAGGACCGCCTTTTTTCACCTACGTAATATTGCAAAAATCAGGAATATCCTGTCTAAAATGATGCAGAAAAAACTAGTCCATGCATTTGTTACTTCTAGGCTGGATTGCTGCTATTCCTTATTATCAGGCTCTTCGAAAAAGTCCATTAAGACTCTTCAGCTGATCCAGAATGCTGCAGCACGAGTTCTGACAGGAACCAGTAAAAGAGATCATATTTCTCCTGTCTTAGCTACTCTGCATTGGATTAGGTGAGTCCTAAACCATCCCTTAGTTATGCTGCTATAGGCCTAGACTTCCCAGGGATTTCCCATGATGCACTGAGCTCCTCTCTCCTCTTCTTTCTCTCCCGCTGTATGCAACCTCATTCCCATTAATGCATGTTACAAACTCGACTTCTTCCCTTTCCCGTAGTCGCGTGCTTTCTTGTCCCTCTCTTCTCTCCTCCTATCACTTCCTGCAGGTGTTCCTGGCTCTGGAGCTGTGAAGCCTGGATCTGTGGTTGGGGGTCACCTGCTGCCCCCGTGTCCCTACTCAACACCCTCTGCTAACATTACAACCACTGTTACTAGTCCTATTGCTATTATTACTGTTATTATTATCATTAATATTACAATTATTATCATTAACAGAACTATAAATATCTGTACCATTTTTCATTCAGTCTATAGCACCATTACCTTTACTGTCTGTACCTCTATGTGTATACTGTGTAGGCTGCCTCCCTCTGCTCTCTCTCTCTTGCTCTCTCTCTCTCTCTCTCTCTCCCCCAACCGGTCAAGGCAGATGCCCCCCCACCCTGAGCCATGGTTCTGCTCGAGGTTTCTGCCTCTTAAAAGGAAGTTTTTCCTTGCCTCTGTCGCCTAGTGCTGCTCTTGGTGGGAATTGTTGGGCTTCTGTAAATAACTTCAGAGTTCGGTCTAGACCTGCTCTTTTATGAAAAGCACTGTGAGGTAACTGTTGTTGTGATTTGGCGCTATATAAACAAAATTGAATTGAATTGAATTGTGTCGTCCTGATTTGGTCTAATGTTAAACGACGTCTGGAGCAACTCTCCCTCTAAGGAAACATAACACTGATTGTTGCACTTACCCAAACTTTTTGTTGCTTTGTACTTGGCGGCAAAACTGGCCCGACAGACGCAGCTGGTGTCACCGAACGTCTCACCGCAGAACTCATTATTACTGCAGTACAGGTCCAGACAGGAGTTAGGATCTGCAGCTACAGACAGACACACAGACATGAGGTTCACTGTCAAATGAAGGATGAAGGACATGCAAATAACATTTTTTTTAAATTGAAATATCAATGATGTAATCTTTACTGGACAGAAGAAAGTCCAAACGTTCATCTGGTTCTGAAACAGTGAAACTGTAGCTTGTAAAAAGGTATATTTATACAACACATCTCTACAGCAGACATCACAGAGTTACTCTGTTTCCGTCTATAATTCTACTTTCTCTCTTCTGTGTGATTTGGATGTTTGTTTCAGCCTGGAACAGCAGGGGGGGAAATCAATAACAATTTATTTTGATTTAACTTATCTGTGATTGTGTGAATCATAGAAGTGAAACAGAGATCTTACAGCAGCTGGCCTTTGACCTCCAGTCCTTCAGCATGACCTCGCTTTTCAGCTCGCAGGACGTGGCGTAAGCCTCCAAAAACTGGCAGTTGATGCCGTCCACCGATGGGTATTTGCACAAAGTGTCTGTGCAGGCGTTAATGAAGGGCTGTGGGTCAATGTGGCTGTGGCAAGCAGTGAAGGGTTCCTGGCTCAGGAGATTACAGCTGTTCAGCCACGCAGAGAGAAAGAATGAGAGTAAATTACCAGTTTTCTGAAGTATTATGTGTGTTTATCTTCCAGAAGGATCTCTGCTCACATGACGGTGTAATGGCACCAAAGTAATTTATAATAAACATGACTCGTTCCTGTTTTCATGACAGCAGTGGTCAATGTGTGTATTGATGGGTCAGTTCTTACAATTCAGTCGAGGCGTTGCAGTTGATCGTAGTGTCAGCTGGCTCGCTGTACGTACTGTCACATCTAGGGGGTGACACACAGCACATTAAATTTGAGACCCAGACAACAATCAGTCAGTGCATTTATTTGGTTGTGACTAAGTTTTACCCGGCTTCACTGTGAGAGGACTTCTCTGCGCTCGTGGTGGTGGTCTTGCTGGAATTGGCGCTGCTGCCACACAAGCCCTCTACTTCGTCAAAAGGACCTGGTCAATGTCAGGAGACAAAAACATATCAATAAACTAAATAAGCACGGTTTCTATTCTTAAATTCAAGCATCAGATTAAAATAAACCTGTGGAATGAAAAACATGTTGTCTCTCTTTTTGTCCAGATAGGATTTAGTTTTCTGTACCTGTCACATATGCAGAGTCACCATCAAAAATGACTGTGGCATTGGCGAAAGTTAAATAGGCAGTAACTCCAGTCTCGTCCTTTGAGAGCTCCACTCCGTGAACCGTCTGAGCCGTGGCATTGAGAGTTAGTATTTGGCCATCAACCTACATCACAGCAGAGAGACAACGTGAAGGAAAATCTGGCTGAATCAATAACAGTACTCGTAAATATAACATGAATTAATAATAGCAATCAAATATTTGTCATTTTAAAGCTTCCAAAGCCAGTGAGTAGAACTTTAACATTAGTTTGTCTCTGCTATAAAAAGTAAATATACACTGATATTTGAGTTTGTAACAATTTGTAAGTAACAATTCTACTCTTCTACCTGCCTAGAGGTACCTCCACACCTGTCTTAACTTTTAACACAAAGGCATTTAATAATCATCAATGATCTATCAGACAGAGAAGGTCTAAGGTGGATTTTTAAAACAGCCCCATAAATACACTGGTAAGTTTGCTTTTAGATGGGTTGGGGCAGCTTACCTGAACTCTTCCACCTTGTTCCAGAAGGATATCTGACTCACTCAGTGATAGGATCAGGTAGTCTAAAAACGCCACATCTTCACGCCGTCTCTCCCGGAAACCTGCAAACAGCTCAAAAGCAGGGGTTCCTGTAGACCTCATCAGACTGTATACACACCGATCAGGGACAGAGAAGCCTCTGCCAAAGAAATCTATGACAGTGGGGCCAGTCACAGTGCACACGAGAGTGGGCAGAGCGCATCTGATGGAGACGGAAAGAGAAAAGATGTCAATTTGAGAAAACTTAATCCTGACTTGAAACTTAAAGGGCTACTCCACCAATTTTACACATGAAGGTCAGTTTCCTTGTACTGCGGAGTACTACGACTCAGCCTGTGAAAACACTTGTATAATGTCTTCTGTGGCTCTGCAGGAGCTTTCTCAAGTCTACACAAAATAACTCTGAGCCAGTAAGTCCATGACGATAAATATCTGTCTGTTCGACAGGGTCATCGAGCCCTATTGCTGCTTACATTTGGACTTTGGTCTTTCGTTGATAAATTCCACCACTTCATAGATGTGCAAAAAGTGAAAAGGACTGTGGGTTAACTTTAAAGAAATCTCATAATAAAAGTATTTTGGGGTGCAAACTGAAACTGGGTGGCGCTATTCCCACAAGGGCAAACATTTAGACAATAACAAACCAAACCATAGATACAGACAAATAATATTAAACATCACTCAGTCACATTAAAGAAAAACTCACACAAACTTTGAGACAGTTATTGGATAAAGGCTGTAATGCAACCGTATAGTCTGAGTGTTTACTGTTCAAATTGATATTAATTGTTTTAAAGAGAAAAAAATCAATATATTTTCTGCTCTTATCTGATTTAAACTGAAACAAACAGTCAGTTTATTCATAAGGTGATCAACAGAACATTTTAATAATTGGTAATGAATTCATTGGTTCTTGATTCTCAAATGAGGATTTTTGGCTATTTTGTGCTGTTGCAATACAAAACTAGACATTTGAACATTTGTTCATTAGCTGCTACCAGCATAACACACCCCAGATCTTAAAACTCACAGCGGTTGAGTTGCACTGTGGGTAATGTAGCCGCTGTAATGCTAAAGTAAAGTAAAGTTTTATTACTTTAACGATTAATCAGTTGATCAAAAGTTATTATTATTATTAGAAATAGAAATGAATAACAGTAATGAAAATAATTGTTAGTTGCAGCCCTGATCTGAATACTATTAGAACTCAGGTCTTTGTTTGTGTGATGTTCACCGGAGATGTGTGAATGAACACAAGTGGTTTTAAGTCCAGATGGTTCACCTGTCAGTCAAACCTTTATTCAAACTTTATTCCAAATAAAAAGCAAAAACGTATTTACTTGTCGTTGCCCAGGCAAACCTCCCGGGCTCCACATGAACTGACAGAAGCCAGAGCTGCATCCTCATTACAGATGGTGGTGGAGCAGGTGTCTGGGTGGGAAATCTCATAGGTTGCATTAACTACAAAAGGGGCCTCTGGAAGGTGACAGGAGGTTCATAAAATTAGTTTAATATATCACAACTTTGTTTTTAGGATCCCTGAAGAGAACCAGTCCCTTATTTTCTTACTTGAGAGTCTGCATCCACTCAAGTCCACGAACCTTTCAGTGTAAGGTGCATCTTTATTAAATGACCATGAACCCATTGTTATGCCATCAGCCTTTGCAGACAAGCTCTTTAAAAGGGATACACAAAAGTCAAGGTCAATACTGTAATTCTGAGTATTCATAAACATCTTTCTCCAATTTTATGTCATGTGAAAGTCTATTAATTACTCTCCCTTTACTCTGTTTTGGTTTTTACCAGCACCTGTTAGTTAATAACTGTGTCTGTCTGCTGTTTGGTGCAGGGCAGGTAGTGTAAAGAGATTTAATCTGAACCTGCTGCTGCTAAAAATCTCTAAAGAGCTGTAGAGTTGCTGATATTTCTCTATAGTTAATATTAAAACATACATCTCATATATCTCAGTTAGATTCAAGACACAGATCTGAGCAGTTTCCCAAACATTACCCAGCAACGTTTGAAAACCCAGAAGGTCACATGTGCTGCGGTTCTGAACGTATTTCCAGAATCCACTGCACAACAAAAAATACCTTTTAACCCATTTCACAAGTGTCTGTTCATTTTGTAAACAAAACAAAATCTTAAAATCGATCAGTTATTCAGGATTCCTGTTAAACGACCTCTTCGGCTCACTTTTAGGATAATCGAATGCTTCCATCTTACATGTACTTACAATTTTGTCAGCAGTGAATGCAGAATCGGCTGAAACAGCCAGAGCTGTTCGTCCACCAAAGTTGAAGAAAATAGCCTGTATCTAAGAGACACAAAACAAAAAAACATTAGGAAATGGCTTCAAAATATGTTTAAGCTTTGACTTGAAGCCACATGATGTCTTAGAAATGCTAATTTTGTACTAAAGTGTGGACAGTAAAACTTATTATGACTCACATATGGGCTGTCCGAGCTGTCCTTTACTACAAGGAAAACTTGGCACGTTGAAGTGGAACTAATGGAAACAGCAGGTTTCAGCCTGCTTCCAGGTATTTCATCGGTGTTTTGTGTTTGTTCCACTCTGTCTGCAGACCCTAGATCTTTTATGAAAACACAGTCTTGTTCAGTATCAGATGAGCTGGTTTTGAAACAAATTGCAGCAGTTGAAGCTTGGAAGGACACCTGGAAAAATTGAGAGAGAGACACCGTACCGTACGTGAATTGTAAAAATTAGTTCAAGTCAATAATTAGTAAGTAAGTAGTCTTTGTTAGTAGTTTTATGAAGAAGAAATTGAAATTCAGAGTGGGAAATTTAGAGATTTATGGAAATTGGGTTCAAATCTGGAAAGTCAGGAGATAATTACCAAGATACAATGCAAATACATTCTGTAACAAAAACTTTCACTTGTAATTATTGTCATTAAAATACTGGATAAGTTTACTGTTTGAGGCTCCAAGTAAAGCCAAGTACTCCATTCATCTTTCTTTTACCACTTTGTCCCGGAGCAAGACATTTAACCCCTTTTTGCTCCAGAGGTGAAATTGTAAGTTCCTTTGGATAAAAGTTTCAGCTAAATGAATAAATGTAAATGTCTTCTAACACAAAAAAACAACCAGCTCCAACATAAACTCCAGTTAGGGATGTGAACAGCAACAAAGTTCTATGTGCTGAAGACCGTCAGGCCAGTAAACTACAGAAAGGTTTATTATTAGCTTCCCGGCTAACACCGGCCAGTTGCTAAGTGCAAAATACTTCACCAGCTAATGTGTCTATTCTGCTGTCCTGTGTACCAACAGTAATATGTTGAAGTCTTGATTGTAGCCTGCAAGAAAACGTTGCAAATCAAACATGGAGAGATCTGTTTGCATTAAGCTACACATGAAGCTCCAGGTGTGCAGGTCGACCCCACTTCTATGCCTTTCTAAAAAAAGGAGTCGTGATACCCTGATTGGCCAAGAAGGAGTCAGCTGTTCACAATCACTGCTGAGAGGTCAGTCCTCCCACCCTCTGCAACAGCTGACTGCTACAGTGGTGTTGTTATTTTTACTTTAAACTGCAGTCTCATATTATCCACACAGACTTGAGACTGATGTCAAAATTAAATACAAAACATTACAAAATAAAGTCTTTCATTTTACTCACTGTAAATTTTGTGGCTGTGCGTCCGTAAAAACTGATGGGACATGAGCTGATGTCCCCCTCGTCAGAAGCAGTAATGATAGCCTGAGCAGACAGAAGGTCGACCTGGCTGGCAGCGACTACAGAGTGAATATTGAAGGAAAGAGAAATGAGAGACATCACACATCAGTCTATCAAGACCAACTTCCCTTTCTATTCCCAGTTCACACCTCTGACTCTCAGTGGATTTTATCACTGCTGTGCAAAAGATGAATGAATTAATAAAATAAATGTTTCCTTTAGAACATATTTTCAGTCACACTGTGACATCTACAAAGAGGATTTTAAATAAATTTTGAAAAGTAAGTTAAACTGAATGTTGAAAATAAAGGCTGAGGCTCAGGAGGTAGAGCGGGTTGGCCGTTAATCGGAAGGTCGGCGGTTCAATCCCCGGCTCCCACAGGCTGCATGTCGAAGTGTCCTTGGGCAAGACACTGAACCCCGAATTGCGGCTGTTCAGCCAGTGTGTGCATGTGTATGAAAGTTAGTTCCGTTTGAGCACTTAGGCTCAATGAATGAATGTGTGTGTGAATGGTGAATGCAGATGTAGTGTGTAAAAGCGCTTTGAGTAGTCGAAAAGACCAGAAAGGCGCTATACAAGTACGGAGCATTTACAGAGCATATTCTTAAGGCCTTAAAAATGGCTGCTCACCTGCCAGCAGGAGGAGAAGAGCACCTGACTTCACCATGATGGAGCCTCAGCAGTAAACTGTCTGAGAGCTGGGAGAGAGTTCACTTAGTAAAGTAAATTCCTCACCATACAAACACAAGGGAGAGCATTCATGATTTGATTGTTAAGATGTAATGCATTTCTTGTTCAGAAACAGTAAGTTGCCTTTTCTAATAAATAACTGAAGCAAAATTAGTAGGAAGAGCTGGAAACCACTTAAATAACGAGTCATAATGATAAAAATTCAACAGGTTTGTTTCAGAAGTGTTTAAAATGTGGAACATTTGCTTGACATGATGCTTTGTCATAAACCTGCTATGTGAAACTATGAAGAATAAGGAATCAAAAGGTCAAAAACAAGCTGTGGAGGGTTTTAAAAGAAAGCAAAAGAAACTAAACCTTGGAGTGATAACTTTATGTGTATTTCCTTAGTACATGATTCCTCTTTCCTTTTTCTTGTCTATATCCTGAGTGACCACGATGCATCTTTATAGAACCTGAATGATTTTAAAGGTTCAGGTCACCTTTTACGTTCATAAGCGTGAAGCCAGGCAGAGAGAAGAAGAGCATCCAGCTTGCCTTACCTTCTGAAGGTTGGTCGGAGCAGGAGAGAGATGAAGCTTTGCAGATGGAGGTCGGCGTTGAAGCTCTCTGGATGTTTCAGCTCTCTGGCAGCTCTGCCTGCTGAGGGTCACTCTCTGTCGCTTTTTATGTGAAATTCTTCCGATCACGCCCGTGAAATTTTACAAATTCTCAAAAGGTTTTGACCCCCCAAACTGGTCTTTTGTGGCCTTATTTACCTGCACTTTACTCAGTAATTATTTGCAAAAGAATGCAGGTGGTGACGACAACAGTAAGAACAAAAGATAAAAAATGTTATGTCCTGTGTGACCTGGTCCATAAAACCAAGCTAAAAGTGTTAATGATGAACGTGCTTCAGCACAAATACAGTTTCTCAAATACTGAAATAAATGATTATAAATTGTTATACAAAATGGAAAAACAAATATCAATTACACTAATATACTAAATTCAGCAAAATGGTGTTTGGTTTAAATGCTCAGAATTGCGAAATATGCAAGAGCCCCAGTCTATTTCTGTTGGACCTCAGCGCTGCGTTCAACACAGTGAGTCATAAATTCCCAATTAGCAGACTGGAAAGGTGGACAGGACTCACTGATGAAGCATTAAACTGGCTCCGGTCATACCTATCTAACAGATGTTTCTCCGTGACTATGGCCGGTGCAGTTTCCTCCCTACAAACAACTCACCCATGCCTCGCCTTTATCTCCTCCGGTCTTGACTGTTGTATGTCCCATTATACCTGTCTCATTCAGAAATCAATTCATCACCTTCAATTAGTTGAAAAAGCTGACTTTTGACTTTTAATTTTTAATTTGACTGATTTGACTTTTAAACTCATTTATAAAGCCAGACATGGGCTCGCACCTTCCCATATCTCTGAGCTTGTGTCCCCGTATGAGCCACAATGCAAGATACTGAGATCCTCTGGCAGGGCTTACTAGCTATTCCAGGCTAAAAACCCAAGAAGACAGGGCCTTTGTGGTCTAGTCCCCTACAATCTGAATTTTTAAATGCACATTTCTTATGGTGAATCATTTTTCATTTATTTGTACATTGACTTGTTTATGTTTCATATATTGTTGTTCAGAGATGGACTGGGAGTAAAAAATGGCCCTGGACTTTTTTCCAGGTGCCTACTCGGCAGCCCTGCTAATGCAAACACGTACAAACAGGTCCAGCCTCTCAGACAACCACCTAGCAGCATCACAGCCATTGATCACTATGGCAGTACTGCTTTAAAAAGGCTGCAGAACACACACTGAAATTGTCATAATTGAACAACCTCACACCACATGAAGCCTCCAGACAAAAACACTAAAATATCCACAGTACTCTCTGAGACAAAGAGCTGTCTAACTGCTGCTCAGGCTGGTTGGCTTTAAGTCATGGGAGTACACGTAATAAAAAAACTGGTTGAACACCTCTCCAGTCAGAGCGTAACCTAAGAGACCAGCACCGATCATCAACCTGGATATAAATAAAATATATAAATGAACTAATAAAGGCAAAATTTTTGAAAAAAAAACACAGCAGCACCACTATTTCATATCAAGTGAATCAATGGCAACACAACAAAACAGACATTAAATAAAATTAGCTAATTAACATTTGTAAATATCTAAAACATTAGAATGACAAGACAACAATCAGAATCAAATGAAAATCCTTACTGTGGCAAAATAAAATTACACAACAGTAAATCGTTGATACTAAAGTGATTTATTTCCCACAAAATCCCCACAGAACAGCGAAATGTACACATTCGGAGCTTGTTTGAACACACAGTTATCCAACGATTTGTCCCCCTGTAAGACGAAACGTCTTACAGTATCTTCAACCAAGTCCAGTTGCCCTTGACTTTAACCTTTGTTGGATAACTATGACCTGGATGACTGTACTCTTTACCTCAGTTCTTTCTATATTTACAAAACAGTAGCTGACCAACAGCATTTGCATTTCACAGATAGATTGTGAAAACATGTTGTGTTAACACATTTAGCTGCACTCTCTCTGGCTTCGCTGTCACTCTCTTTCACCTGTGAACAGGGCTGTGGCATCCTCCTCTTTCCTTATCTTGGCCCTGTTATTACTAATATGGAATGAGTCGGTTACTTTTTTTACATTTACTTGCATTTCAGGAAAAACCTTTCACTCGTTTGTCTCTGAACTTTTCAGCCCAACGCTTAACATTTTTAAACTCTGCTTTTCCATTTTCTCTTTTAGCTCAAGTTTGAAGGAATCTTTATTATCCCTCATTTAAAGAATTTAAAATCAGTCAGAGGGTTGTGGGCAATTTTGCTCAGAAGGGCAAAACAAAGAATCATTTCAATAAAACTATAAAAACATCCTCATAAAAGTCATATTAACATTGAAATTGCAAAGTTTACGATAAAAAAAAACATGCGTTGATGTGATTTTTTAACTTGTTGAGCAATTCAAATTCTTCTCTTAATGATTGAAAATTAGATTCTGTTGACACTAATATCAAACTATAGAAAATGCTTTGATACAGCACTCTGCAAACAGCCAGCCCTTTTAGCAAAGACCTTCTGTGGCTTCCTCTCCTTGTGATCAGCTGTAGGCCGTAATCAAGATTAAAACAAAAAAAGGCTCTAGAATATATGAAAGGTTCACTATTTGAATTTAATTACGGGGAATTTTTCCACCATATTCTAATTTTCTAAGATGAACCTGTATAACCACAGAGCCTGTGATCATTGTATTTATCCATGATGGGAAAGGAGGCTGTAAAGACTTCAGGTGTCTGTTATTTTTTTAATTGGTTATGATGCTTTAATTAATTATTGACACTTTACAGAGTGGGAGGACCCCATGAAGTCAGAACAATTGGTGGCATGCTTTGATTTAAGTAAATATTTGTTGTTGTACTTTATTTTTAGTAATGACTCTCACAGTTCAGTTGAGGAAGTTCACTTGTTTGAGCTCTCCTGTCTTTCTTGTCTGACTTCTTTGCAGTCTTAAATCACACCACTCACATCACTGTACCTAGAAATGCACCAAGACGACATTCTATAATATGTAACCCTAATGGAATAATTTTAAATTATCATGCAAACTTGAAAATGTTATTCCACAATAGCATTATAATTTTCCCACATATGTATGTTTTACTTAGGTAAAAATTAAAATGAAAATGCAATCATCTAATTTTCATTGTCACATACTTGTGTGGGTATTAAAGGACCAAATGAAAATGAAAATGGATACAGCATTTGACACTTAATTTTCAAAGGCTTAACCTGCTCTAAAATGGACTTTATTCAAATGCAGTTAGCAGAACAGCTCTCCCAGTCTTTTGCATTTACATGTCCATTTCCTCGTAGTCTTTTTGGGTCAAAATTAAAATGGCAATTTCTAACTATTTGAAACGAAAATGAGAACATCCTTTGACATTACATTTTCAAAGACTTAGTCTGCTCTAAAGTAGACATGCTGCAAAAGAAAATCTCAGATTTTTATCTGAGGGTTTACAGTACGAGCAACCTGCCTTGTTTTTACACTTTGTCAATATTAAAAATTTATAGATTGGTGCTGTTCATTCAAAATACATTTTTGTCTCACAATTGTTCATCTTCTTGGATATAAATGCCCTAAAAATAAATGCTGACCTTCAATGTTGTTATCACTGTTCATTTAAAATCCAATGTGCGGGAGTTCAGAGCAAATACTACATAAATGCATTACACTGCTTTGTATTTTAGTGATGAGTACAAACTAAATTTTTAAATTACTAATCACAGGATGCCTCAGTTTGTACATCTAACATATTTAAATTAAATTCAAGTCACAAATCTGAGCATTTTATCTGAGCAACATTACCCTGCAGAGTTTGAAAATCCAGAAAGTGAAATATGTTGCTGTTCTGAAGGTGTTAACAAAATCTACTTTTAGGATATCGTCCATTTCACATGTTGCCACATAGCCAGAGGTTTTGTATAAAAATACTGGAAAGAACAATCAATATCTTCAAATAAAACCAATCAGTTAATGTTTACATTTGGTTCTGCTTGAAGAATTTGAGCAGATGAGGAAAATGGACCAAACTTTGTTTGTCCTGCTGCAGCTGGAGTCTTTTAGGATTCTTGTTAAGCAACGTTCTGGCCTTCATTTTTTTTTCTTCTTTAAGCTGAAGATAGTTCTACTGTACAGTTTTGGGGTTGTTGTCATGCCACAGAATAAATTTGGATCAGATGCCTCCCTGATGGTGCTGCATAATGCAGAAATGCAGCCTCAAACATGCAACGAACCTCCACCATGCTTCACAGTAGCCTGCAGACACTTATTGTTGTTCACCTCTCTAGCCCTTCTGCTGCTAACAAATTTTTCAGATGTCGACTCATCAGTCCAGAGCACCTGCTGCCATTTTTCTGCAACCCAGCTCCTGTGTTTTTATGTGTATTTGTATTGTGAGGCCTTGTTTTAATGTAAGAGTTCTGGTCTTTTGGCTGCAAGTCTTCCATGAAGGCCACTTCTGGTGAAGGAAAGTAGCCTAAGCATGATGTTTGTTTCATTTGCTTCAGTAAGTTTATTTTGCCGCCACTGCGTCTACCGTCCTCAAAGTTGCCTGTTTCTTTGTGCTTCTTCAAAAGACTTGACAGCATCTCGGGAAACCCCTCTGCCTTGAAATATCTGCCAGGGAGAGACGTTGCTGTGACAGTATAACTACCTTGTGTCTTGTTGCTGAGCTCCATCTTACCGTGGTGTATGACTTCTGACAGTAAACTGCAGCTTCACCTTGTTAGCTGAGTTTGGCTGTTCTTCACCCCGTTGTATTCCTCCAACACAGCTGTTTCTGTTTCAGTCAATGATTGCGTTTGCTGATTATTAACACCTGTTTGGTGTTAATCATAAGCCTTGAATTGCTGGGTCTCTAGAGATAAGTACAGTCTGAACACTGTCTATATAAAATGTGTAATGAATTGAGTTGAAACCTGCAGCTACTGGTGACAAATTTAGAAAGAGAAAAAATGAGAAATTCATCAAATGTTACAAGGTGAGTGATCTAATTGGAGTGAGCATCAAACCCTGGATGTGTCTCATTCTCCCTGGTGGAAAATAAGTCTGCAAAGACTTCACTAAATAGTCTGCTTTATTAATTTATTGGTTATGACGCTTTAATTAGTTTAATGAGTCCACAGGTCTCAGTCAATGAGCTTGTAGATAACCTCAGTTCTAAAATTACAAATGTTATTGATGCCATTGCACCAGCCAAGGTGAAGGTGGTCTCTGGTAAGAGAAGATCTCCATGGAGAAATGCCACGCTGGTTAGAACTCAAAAAAGAGAGTGTCGAAAAGCTGAACGCAGGTGAGGGAAAACAAATCTCCAGGTTCATTATGACATCTATAAAGACTTTATTTATAATTTAGAGCTGAGAAATGCAAGGCTGCCCTTCTTCTCTGACATAATCACCAAAAACACTAATAATGCACGTGCCCTGTTTGCTACTGTCGACAGGCTAACCAACCCTCCTGTGTCTGTGTAGCCTCTGACCTTCTATCCACCACGGCCTGCAATGAATTTGCCTCCTTCTTCATAGACAAAATTCAAACAATTAGACAAGCAATCAGTGCCTCCATGTCAGGTACAGGATATGTCCTATCCCTGTGTCAACTTAAAAACAATTCATATACCATGAGGCAATTTGACTCTATTAACCATAAAAACCTGGAGGACATAATGCAACATCTTGTCATTCGTGTCATTCGACACGGTCGACCACAACATATTACTAGACAGACTTGAAAATTGGGTTGGCACGGTACTAAACTGGTTTGAATCCTATTTAAAGGACAGTGATTACATTGTGTCTTTAGGTAATTACACATCTGAGCTGACAAAAATGACATGTGGAGTTCCCCAAGGCTTTCTGGAGCCTCTTTTGTTTAACATTTACATGCTTCCGCTGGCTCAGATTATGAAAAACAACAAAATATGTTAACATAATTATGCAGATGACACACAGATTTACATAACCATTTCACCAGGGGACTATGATCTGTAATGGGAATTCCATTAGAACACCTTTAAGACACTGCTCTGTAACTTATCACTGAGGCCATCCGACCTCTGGGTATGGGGTTAAAGGGAGGCAAGAGATGTCATGTTTTATGCCCAGTCCCGAAGAGGTCAAGACACATCTTCCACATTCCTCGGACCTGGGTGCCTCTTCACAGACTCAGATTTAGTGTCTCTTAGAGAATCATAAAATACACTCTGTTCTCTTGTGAGATAAGACTTGACCCTGAGTGAGAGAGCTGCATGTGTGGAGACACGGCAGCTCACTCGGATGATACTCTTTGTTGCGTGTGTGTCCCTGTGAGTTCTTTCTGCAGAAGACTTGAATAAATTCACCAAAAGACAAGTGTTTGCCTGAGCCTTTATTAAATATAAAATCTCGTTTCCATAACAGATCCCATACAAGCGCTGAGTGAATGTATTGAGCAGGTCAACAACTGGATGGGCCTGAATTTTCTCTATTTAAACAAAGATAAAACTGAAGTTATTGTTTTTGGAGCCAGGGAGGAACGATTGAAGGTCAGTGCTCGACTTCAATCTGTTATGCTAAGAACCACAATTACATTTCTGATCTTCTGCTTCGTTATGAACCATCCAGACCTCTCAGGTCGTCTGGGGCAGGTCTGCTTTCCGTCCCCAGAGTCAAAACTAAACAAGGAGAAGCAGCGTTCAGTTATTATGCTCCGTATATCTGGAACAAACTCCCAGATAACTGCAGGTCTGCTGAAACAGTCAGTTCTTTTAAATTAAGACTGAAGACTTTTCTTTTTACCACTGCTTTTAATTAAATATTTAAGATTTTTCTTTTTATTGATAAATTACACTGCTCTGTAACTTTTACTGTCCTGTTTTCTTTTTCTTCATTTTTAGCTTTTTACACTGTAACTTTTATTATATTTTATGTTGCTTTTAAACTTTTTTATATTTCCCTGTTGCTTTTATGTTTTATGTAAAGCACTTTGAATTACCTTGTTGTTAAAATGTGCTAAACTTGCCTTGATTTGAGTAAAACTTGAATAAAAGTTATTTTCAGTAAATCTTTTTTGTAGAAATGACTGGTTTAAATGTCAATTGAGGTGGTTCCCCTGTTCAACATCCTCTGTCTTCTTTGCTGTCTTAAATCACACCACCAACCGGTTCACCGGGCTTAAAAATGCACCTAGACGACGTTCTGTCATAATGAACTTGCTTTTTTATCCTGGGGGGTACTCAAGGGAGGAGGAGACCCGATTTGTGCAATGACGTGCCAAACATACTTTTCTCATGTCCAAAGCAGACGGTTATTATTAGAATTTTTTTGTGACCATTTTTATTATTACTTTATTTTTTTTCTCCCTCAGTAAAGCAGAGAAAAGGATCAATTACAAATGTAACAATAATCATGAAAATAATTCATACCGTGCCTTTAACCCCTCCCCCTCCTGCTGTGGCAGGGCCAGTGGTTTTCTCTCACTCAGGTAAAAAAGGTTCGCAGTGTTGGCTATACATTTCCTTTGAGATAAGATATTATCAGAAACACATCCCGATGCAAATAATTAATAAAAGTCTGTAACATAAAACTAGGTTGGCTAGCTATACTAGAGCTATACATATATAAGAGCAATTCAATTGAAATGTACAAGGCAAGAACTAAACATTAGTAGCAGCAAAGTCAGCATGTGATACCATCTAGCAAATCATCATATTCAACAGAATAATATATAACATGATTAAGTAACAATACCTTTCTGTTTCTCTTTACATAATTTTTTAATTTTGGGATTAGAGACTCAGATAATGGTTTGGCAATTTCTAAAAAGATATATCAACAAAACAGTAATATATCATGTCTTAACAGTTAATTCAGGTCGGCACAAGTCCTTCACCTCTACATATGCAAACCTGCATACATACTGTATATCTAATGCATCGCTGATAAAATGCACTGTTGGTATGAGAGAAAGCCTCTTTTGTTTGCTGTGTGTCTTAACAAAGGTGAGCAAAAGACAGGCCAATAAAAGAAATGGATATTTTAAAGACTTATTCAAATTGTTATTACGCTCAATATATTTAAATTTAACTACTTTCAAAACATTTCCCATCAGAATAGTATCCTTGGCAGTGTGGAGATGGCTTTGAGAGGTATGTTGGGTCATAACATTTACTCACAGGATCATTAAACCGACTGAGTAATACAATAACAATCATATAATATATTAACATTTTTACTGTTTGTGTCTGGACTCAATGTTTGAAGTGTGATTCAACCATTTGGATAAAAAGGAGCACAAATCCTCACAGCTAATGAAAACATGTGATGGTCATGAGACTACACACGTGACACACCACCGTGATGTTCTTCACTGTAAACAAAGTAAAGACATATTTCATTTTCCGTTGAGCTGGTTCCCCCTGTGAGATCTATCTCTGTCTTCATTCCTCCACATTAACACGTCCAACACTAAGACAACAATCTGTCACAGTAAACTTTAATGTTTTTCCTGAGTGGTTTCAGGTGCACTTACCAACAATAATAAGATAAATCAATTTGGCTGGACCTGTTTTCTCTCATTGTAAACAGGTTCTTCATTTGCAAAGCAGAAGATTGTTCTTAAAACTTTACTTTATGTATTAACCCTTTTCAAGTTGCTTAAAATCTATGCAGTAATATTGGATCTAAATATCCTCTTGTGCCTGTCTGTGACAAGATGAGATCAGGCGACCTGTCCAGGTTGTATCCTGCCTTTCGTCCAATGTCAGCTGGGATAGATTCCAGCCCCCCCGCGAGCCTCTACTTAGCGGTTGACGATGGATGATTGATGGATGGATGAAAGTAAGAAATGGACTTCTCCATGAAACGCTGACATCATGTGGTTTAACCATAAGTAAGTAAAAATAGGCCAAAAAAGGCTGTTTCTTTAATATTTGATGTTAAGCTCCTTCATTAGACCTTTTGAAGATCAACATCTGAGTCTGGACTGTGCCCCCCCCCCCCACCAATACAAAGCAAGCAAATAGGGTTTGATGTCAAGAAAAGAAAAGAAGATGAATAAATGAAGCAAACTCATGTTTGTTTTAACCCACTCCCTTTATTTTATTTTTTGGTTTTCTTTTGCAAACACCAACAACCACAATATTAACGTAATGATGGTACAACAGCATGTTTTACAGTTTTACCTGACAACCTTGATTAATAGAAACTTCAACCTACTAATCACCTTTTTCATCAGTATTTTCCAGATCTCTAAACTTTTTTCAGCCACAAACCTTTTTAAAAAACTTTTTGTCACTAAAACACAGAAATTCAGTTTGTGCATTTACTTGGAAACATTATGGCTGTGTACATTTAAAGTATCCTGCTAACATTACAAGAAGAAAAGAGATATTTTAAAAATTGCTCACAGTACCAGGAACCCTTCTTCATTGCACACCTCTCTTCACATCTAATATTTCACTAAAGATTATGTTTCATCTTAAAATCCCATTAATTATTTGCATGAATCATTGGATTAAATGGATTCTACAGGAATAACCTGTTATATCTCTGGTGGGCCAAATGAAAAACAGTGTTATGACAATTATATCTTGTTTCACAGCAATGATTTCAAGACCAGTGAGATTTCAGGCTCCTTATTAGGACACAGCTTCAGGAATCACCTGAGAAGACAAGATAAAATTCGATTTATGCTTGGTCTCTGATGCAGTTTTTTTTAAATACAGAAAATATCAGAATCTTTCAGATTTTCTGATCACATTCCTACAATTAAAAGGATTAACCCTTTTGATTTTCAGTATTTCTTCAGTATTTTACATCCAATGTGGCTCTTTCAAATCTCTTTCTGGTTAGTTTCTAAAATCAAGTTAAATTCAGGTAAGTGAGTCCTCGTCCTCTGGGTTCTGGACCCCTCTGGGAGCGGAGATCAAGTCTTAACATGTTGGAACATGTTTGCATGGCACTAATCATTAATTATGAAAAAGAACAAAACTCAAAAATTTACACATTTAATATCAAATTTTAATAATCAAAAGTGGAACTGTATTTACCTAATTGGTCCAGGCCATAGTGATGAGGGCCGGGGATTCATCTGCATATTTAGGCATCAAGGATCTGCGCTTCCTGTTTCCACCTCCGCTGCATTTCTGTAAGACAGAGAAGATGGTTAGGTTTTAGGCTTTTAAGTCTGTGTTGTCTTTAAAGGGCAACAGTATCTCTTTAACGTTAGTGTATCGAGTATATTGAATTGTTTGTTATTTTGCTTTAACCTGCACAATTCTCAAAGAACAGAAACTGCTTTGTTAGATTTAAAGAGATCTGCAGCTTAAACACTTTATAAAGCACTCAGCTCCACCTCAGCCGACTACAGCAACAAAGTTAATGCATCAGTGACAATAATCCAATAATATAAACCATTCAGAATAGTTAGTGCTTTTGTTACTTTATTTCACACATAATTCCTCTGTATTTATTCAGGACTTGTTATGGATTATTTGGACATTGTTGCACTTTTACATAAGTAAAGGAGGATTTCCTCCAGCTCTGCTTACCGGGACACAGGATTTGTCCAGTGTGGCACACAGCTCCAGTTTGCAGTGCAGGTGGATTTCACTACTTTTCCCGGCGAACTCGAACATGTTGAAAGAGAAGGAGTTGGCCGTTCCCTTCCCATTTCCTTTTATGTTCACCGTCTTGTCAGCAGGGTTTTTGCATCTGCTCAGAAACATGAAAACAGACACGATGACATCAGGTTAATCGGCAGTAAAGTCTGATTCTTACAGCCACTGACAAAGCCTCAGAGTTTTCTCACACCCTTAGTGATGAGGTCAGTATCGTGGCTCACTATCAGGGGATGAGTCAGCTGGTCGCCCAGCAGGAGTCGGTCACCACTGCGACCATATTCTCATCCAGCCCCTCCGTCTTCAGCTCCATCCAAATCTTCTGGTTCAGCCCGATCTCAGTGGTTTCGCTGACAAGCTGTGTGAGGCTGGCGCCGGTGTAGGCGTTCATCATCAGAGTGTAATTCCATTCTCCAGATACAATCTGCTGCACCACAGAGCTGCAGAGCACAGACACACACACTTCAGATCAGCTTCAACAAGCTTCAATCAATAACAACCAGGTGAAGCTCAGCCAGATTCCACACACCCGTCCTTGATGAAGAAGGTCACACTCTTGACATCTGGCTGGGTGTAGAAGCAGGAGAAGTCGATCGCCACTTGGTTGCCGCGGGTGATGACGGTGTCCTTGGAGGCGTTTCTCGTCATGATGGTGTTCTGGTAGATGATTTGGCTGCCGTTCGTCTAGAGTGTGACAGGAACACAGATGTGTCTTCAGCTGAAGAAAACTGATGAGTTCATTTACTCACACTTTACATATTTGCCCCTTTAGCCTTCTGGATGCAAACTGCTCTGTTCAGTAACTTTTATGTCATCAGTGGATCAATCGACCACATGCAAAGTGAATGAAATGAAACAGCGAGACAATGTTACTCATCTACACCTGTGACATGTTCAATGCCATGCAACTCATGGTTAAAACTGTTATTTTGTGTCTGCTGGAGTTTGTAGATAGGCAACTTTATAAAGTAGTAATAAGTCAGACTTTGTGTTTTCATCTTGTTCTGTTGCCTTCAAGTGGAAAACAAATCAGTTGCCCACGCCAAATGAAGGCATTTCAAGGAATCTAGGAATGAATGAGTCTGAATGAGGGAAGTTATAAATTAAAACAGCAGGTTATTTTGTGCTTGTTGAGAGAAATAAAACTAGAGCAGAGTACCCACCGTAACCTCCACCCCGCATGGGTGGCTGCCGTCGAAGCTGAAAGTCACCATGTGGGTCTCACTGTCCATGTGACCTGTGCAGTTTTGGTCATTGAGGTGCAAGGCGGTGTAGTCGATGCCTTTTTCCTGCAGCAGACACCCAGCCAGAATGAGAGTGGCAGAGTCCTGCTGGCAGACAGTCGGATCACCTGAACAGGACAAAGAAGTAAAGTAATCACCACTTCAACATGGATTTATTTTTGGTTTAAGTTTTCAACAGGCAGCATTTACTTTATGCTATTC